>JAECWI010000005.1:1200000-1612500 GCA_018150345.1 Drosophila equinoxialis | reverse complement strand
TTCAAAAGAAACCAAATACATACAATGTAGACAGGCAGGCAGTTGGCAGCTGGCGGGAACAGTCGGGAGCAGCCAGCAGGCGGAGCTGTATAAAGTTGACAAAACAAACTGAAATTGTTGCCAGAGCAGCCATGTAATCGAAGACGTGAAAGACAACTAATGAAAATCAATAATTCAGACTAACAAAAGGCAACAGACCAACAATAAGTATTACCAAACGCTGAGGATATACCGGAGACACTTCCCAGAGGATGGGGCGGGTGGCTTTTAAAGCCAGACCGAGTGATAAATAAAAGCAAAGTATGGTTACTTAAGCTCTCTTCCAGCTGTTTTTGCCTTTCCTTCGCAAACCGAACAGGGCAAGAAATGGTGCAGAAAGTTGGCCGAACCTGCAATCGATGGGCTTGTCCATAGCAGACAACAAGCAGTTCAAAGGCTATGGGTGGGCAATTATAATTGGTTGGATGCCCCGACTTCGCCTTCTTTGGACCTTAAAACCATTGAAAAAGACAGAGGCTAAGTAAGCGGCTGAAGCGGAGGCAGGGCCAGCGGGTTAGCAGATGGAGCTAACACTAAAGCTGTTAGTCGTTTGGTGTATTAAATAATTTAGCATATGAAAATGTAGCAGAGTGAATTCCTTAGTGCATTAGCTCATCCCATATACAAACACACATACACACGAATACACACACAAACAAACAAACAAGCGCTCACACAGACACTAGCCAAAATTCATGGCATACTTTCAAGCGCGCTGCTTCAACTTTTCAGCAAGTTATAAACTACATTACATTTTTGGATCAACAAAATAAATCTACAAAAATATAAAAGCAGTGCAACGAAAACATCAACGAGGGCAAAATGCATTAAAGAACAGCTGGGGGAAGCTCATGCTGTCCCTCTCCGTCTCCACCTCTATCTCTTTTTGTGTACCGTGAATGCATATTGTTTCACACCTTGCCACATTGAAATGAAGCAAAAACCGAGTGACATGCAAACTTTTTACTCATATCCTCACACCTATGTATATATATACATATACATATATAGAGGAGTATATACTCGTAAATGTGTGCTTTTGCTAGTGTTGAACCATTAGCAATTGTCAAGTAACCAATAAAGTGCCTTTGAATGGAGTAAATTGACTATGGCATGACACACAATTCACTGAATATGGCGCCATGCTTGTTTCCCCGACTTGGCCACATGACTTGTACTAACTCTCAAGGAAATAAGAAATTTGTATAGATGTTTGAGTGAGTGTGTGTGTGTTGGGAATTAGTAACTAACTTTATGGGCATTTTATGTGTTTG
Source organism: Drosophila equinoxialis (assembly GCA_018150345.1). Classification (NCBI taxonomy): domain Eukaryota; kingdom Metazoa; phylum Arthropoda; class Insecta; order Diptera; family Drosophilidae; genus Drosophila; species Drosophila equinoxialis. Next base: position 1,611,187 of record JAECWI010000005.1, on the reverse strand, counting down.
AAACAGCCCTCAATGATGATGGTGAGTAGAGCTTTATGCCACCATTGACTTATCACAAAAAGTGCTGTTCATCATTATTCATCCTTTTCTATATTTGGACTACCTACCACATAGACACCGAATCTGAAGCCAAAAAAACATCTATTAACAATGGGTCTAAACAAGCCAGAAATTTTGCGGCTCCACCTTATAAGAACAGGAAAAATATTAGACAGAAATATTACAGAAAGGTAATACCTTCTTGAGATTTATATCTAATCATACTATTCTGTCTAAGGCCTATATAAATTATTTTTACATTTCTCGGAGAGTTCCTATAGCCTATATTTAGGTTACATCAACAACAATTTGTTTACCTTAAGGGAATTTGTTCAAATATTATCAGTTATAATTATAATTGTTTATACGATTCCAACAGAAAATACAATTAAACCAACAAAGTGAATTGCCCAATAGGTTTTATGCTGAAGGGCACTGTGTATTCTCAGTGACTGTGATTAATGATTGGTTATATTTTTACTCTGCCAACAATTAGTGGAAAACGATATCGAAACAAAATAAATGTGGGCGTACCTAAATATGTACACGTTGATCTATATTTCTAGTTACAAAACTTATGTATTTACTTAATAATGGTGTTTAAGTGAGGGCCTTTCCCATACTTCGTACATAGTTGCCATTTTATTTATGACACTGGCTGGCAACGCCTATCACCAGCAGGATATAATAAGAGTGTGGTACACAAACAGGCAAACACACATACACTGACATCAAGCACCCGGACATTATTCTCGACCAACTAGTCTCCAGGGCACAACTTGGCAACATCAGCACCAAGAGCAGCAGCAGCGGCAGCTGCCAGCGAGGAGCATAATGCGTTGAAACATGAAAGTGAAAGTGGAAATGGAAATGAAATTGGAATTGGCAGTGAAAACGAGGACCGCCAGTAGCTGGCTGGCTGCCTGACTGGCTAGCTGGGCAAATAATTATCTCCAGTGCATAATCTTGGCAACCAGCACGAACCATGGCCAAGATCTTGTCTATTCTGGTGGGCCAAAAAAGAAAATCACAACACGAGCCTGAAAGTCAAGTGGGCGTGTGTGTTGTTTGCTTTTGTATTTATGTTCAAGAATCATGCTGAAATGCTGATTATAAGATTGCTCTTAAAGGGGCCCCGAAAAGGGCGTGACTCACCACCACCACGCCTTTAATTCTATGTCCACACACATGTCACACACACACACACACACACAGTTTAGAACTCCTTGGAGATCAATTGATGAAAAAATTGTCAAGGTTATTTGTGCCATTTTCGTTTCCATTCTTTTTACCTTATTAGCATGCGTAATTAGAGTAATTAGTTAATGAAAAAAATTTGCACTCAACATCAATAGAAGCCCCTCTTGGCCTAAAACAAAATCCCGCAGGCACTCATAAAGTTAAGCCGCGTATAGCAGCTTTCACTTGAGTGAAGGGCCACTTCAGGTCGCTGCTAAATTAGCACACGCAATCCCAAAAAAAAAAAAATAGAAGGCGAATCTATGGGGTGGTGGGGGTAGCTTTTTTCCACAAAGAAGGGCTTAAACTGTATACAAGCATATCAATTTCCATTTGGCAAATAAAAATCATAGGCACAATAAATCCAAAACGTAAACTACATAAATTAGATATTATTCTGCAGCCTTTTTTGCATTTTGAAATGTAAGTCACGTAGGTGACTTTATAACCGCAACTAGGCGAACCTTTTGCTGATTACGACGTGACCATTTATACCCATGGTCTGCCCTCTAGCCCTATAAGAAGGATATACATATATGATGTACATATGCGATGAAGCTCTAGGTAACCATGTGTATGTGTGTAAGAAATTATTTTAAATTATTTTTGATAATTGAATGAAACACACATAGATCAAACATGATAATAAAAATGATTTCAAATCATAATTCACCGTTTTTTAAATATGGAAAAATCGTGTACGCTCTTTTTGATTTATCCGCGCATGCGTCACTCGGAAAGGCAGGTTCTACTCCTTTGTTGTTGGATGACTACTAGGCTGGGACACGTGCACTTTGTTTACCCAATGTAATGAAATTTCAGTAACAAGCGAAAGGCAAATTGATTGTATGTATATGTGTGTGTGTGGGTGTGGAAGTGTGTGAGTTAGTAACCTGAAATTGGTATAATTGCATTAGGCAACAATGTGGGCCAATAAACATTTCTGCAAACATCACATTCCCATCAAAAGCCGCTCCGAATTGCTAGCATTGAATTTTAACGCATATTGATGAGTTTACCATTTCAAACAAGCCAATTTACCTTTATGGAAACAAAATGAACAAACTTAAAATGAATATGCCAATCAATGAGAAAATCGCTGTCAATCGCAGCTTTCTCCTAGAGCATGGATCTATGGTTTTAAATTTGACAGAATAATTAAATTTATTTTAAAAATAATAGCCTAATATAGTAAAGTTAATAAGAGTTTATAGTAAGAGGAATAGATAAAAACCAATAGATTTGTATTGGCATGTATGTAAATTACTAAGTGATAAACCTTTAAAGAAGGCTTACTTTATAATGAGAGATAAAAGCCTATCTCAATACTAAAAGTAACTAGCATTTATTTGACTACTTAATGATACGAAAGTTTGAAATATTTGATCTTTCATAGTACGCAAATTACAGTCGATTACGTTTCGTCAATAGTTTATTATAGTTAAGCTAAAGGAGGTTTAAAAAGTTCTTAAAAGAATGAATTTAGAACCAACCAACAATTACTCATTGAAGTGACAAATTAGCCCTAACCTTAACCCTAACCCTTAAAGTGATTTTGAAAATATAAATTAAGAATTTCATTATCAAATTTCATAGCCAGAAGATATTTCTTCTCTGCCCTTGACCCAGTTTTTAACTCTTTCTGCCAGCATTGATAATTGACATAATGTTAGCCAATTAATAAAGTCAAAGAAATGCAAAAGAAAACGGAGAGATGGCCAACATATTGATAAGCGTCAATTAAATAAAACTATAAGATTTTAATTTGAGATTTGATAAGTCATCGTTGACATTTCTAATTGAATTTGAATAAATTTTTATAGAAATTGATTAAAGCTTTTATTTATCAAATCATTTTTGGTGTGGGCAAAAGCCTAATTTAATATATTTTTGTTAGTTATTTGCTTGCTTATATGTACGTACCTTGTCGTTAGGGTAATTCCAATTAGCTGCATTAGTTAAGCATCCTGACTTTTTTATAACGTGTATTGGAGACTTTGTCTGTGTTCTTCAAAGTTGCTAATGCAAGCTGCCAAAAAAAAACGAGCTGCAAAAAAAGGGTAGAAAAAAAATTGTGAAAATTGAGTAGAGATCTGAAAGAGGCTGTAAAAGTGCTCTGACCAAGGTTGGCTTAATGAAAGCAACAACTGAACTGAGCTGAACTTTAAGTTGAAGGAATTTAAAGCTTACAAATTTAATTAAATGGCCAATTCAACTCGACGCAGAGCTCATTTTATTGAGAAGTAAGTGGCAGGAGGTGGCAAGTTTTTGAACAAAATACATACAAAATACTTTTAATCCCAATTTACATAAATATTTATGCTGATGGCTCTTAAATTGCTCGTCCTTCTAATACCACACACACACATACAGAGTCTTTTGTGTTAATGCGTCTTAATCTTTAATGAGCCAAGTTTCTGACAAGATTCGCGCTTCAGTTCGGTTTTGGTTATGCGTTTGGTTTTGGTTTTAGGTTTCTTGTATCGTTGTTTTGCCCTAGAGTACGTGTATCCAGACGAGCATAACCTCCGTTTGCCAATCTGAACTACTTTGTCTCCGGAATGAAGAGCGATGCGATCTAATTATAAAGATAATCTCTCTTTCTCTCTTATGGCTCTATTCTATCTCAGCAGTATGTGCATGGCATTTAAATGTTTGCAAAACAGTTTAAAACAGAATTTCCAGCATTTTCTTGTTTCTTGTCGATATATTCAAGAAATTTAAATGTATCTTTTACTTATTTAGCCGCACTCAACTCGTCACTGCTTTCATTCTCTCTCTCTCTCTCTGTTTTTCTTTCAGTTTCTCACTTCATTAGACACTGAGTCTCAGTGTGCAGCACATTGCTGACAGCAAAATCCACACAAAAGATAACATAGCAACCTCAAACCAAACCAGACAAGACCAGGCTAAAACCAAACCAAACCAAAAGCGGAACAAAAAAAAACAAACACCCAGAAAAAAAAAAGGAAATTAAACCAACTTGCTACCCGGCCCAAGGCTCCTCCCTTGAGCTTCACGCTACTTATTTTAATTGCTTAACATTTTTCACGAAACTTTTTGTATGCACACACACAGAATTCACACACACACACACTAAATAAACATATAAGGAGTCCAACTATAGCATGCTTTTAAGGGCACTCGCAGTCGCAGCTTAATCGACTGATTTAGAAGTTTATTGCATTTCCCATCTTCGCCGGGGCATTTGGGAAATGGCACCGGACACGAAGAGGTATTTTTAAACGTTTCTGCAAGCCACTTTATTGTGTCTTGCCCGGACGTAACAACGGCGGCAATATAAATGGACTTCCGCGCATAAAGCGGATAATGTCCTAAGGGTAATGGGGGAAGGGGAAATGATGGCCAAGACAAGTTGCCCGGACGCCTTTCAAATTGTTCTTAAATTTATTGACTCTGCATTTAAATTGACCAACAATTGTGTGCGAAAAACTAAAAACTCAAATAACCCATAAATATTGAAATTATTCCAATGCAAAACTTTTCATCCAACCATCCACAACTTGTGTTTACATTTCTCCTTCACTTTCACTCTTTCTCTATTTATCTCTCCGTTCTATGAATTCTGGTTTCTCTCTGGTATGGTGTCTCTGCAACTGGCCTTGACCATTTCATGAATAATTGTGTAAGAGCTGTTGTATGTATATGAATGTAGGATTGTGCATGTTGCCCTTGCCATATAATTGCATAATTGAGTAAAACCGCAAAAATCGCACAATTTATGCAGCGGGCACAGCATATTAATGGCTGATTATTGAGACAACAGCCATGGAATGTAAAGTATGTATGTATGTATATGTAACAAAATATTCATTAAAACTGATTTATGTATTTGTCATTGTGGCCATTATTTCAGATGTTGTTCTTGTTTCAGGACTGCTGTTACAGATGCTGATGTTCATGTTGATGTTGATGCTGATGTTGATGATACTTGAACTGCGGCAAGCTCATACTGAAATTTACATAAATTTTTTTTGCGCAACCCAAAATGACAGTTTTATTATGTACTTGAGAAAAGGCATCATAACATTGTCATAAAGTTTGCACACTCAGGCCAAAAGGGAAGATGAAGCCATTTTTCATGACTATAATAAGGAAAAAATTTACTACACATAACAATATCTAATTAAGACCAAAATGCATTTAAAACCACAAATTTTATTAAAAACCTTAAGGCTGCAAATGAATAAAGTAAATTAATAATAAACAAAACTAACTACAGGGTACCCTTTAAACCATTTCTTTCTGTTCGATTGCTAAGATTTTCTTTTAAGATATTATAAACAAAAAGTCAAATTCTTACATATGTAGGTGAATGAAAACTTGAAAATTTCTTTGGCTTTTTAATATATACATATACACACATACATATATAGAACCTTAACATAATTTAGAAGAGACAACAGGCAAGTTCATACAATCTTAGCTTTTGGAAATTAAGGATTAAGTTTATATCACTTTATTCTATTTTAGTGCTTACTTATAGTTCACTTAAAAAAGGCGGCTGGATTATGTATGTAGTTAGAATTAGTTTCTTGTTTCGCCTGGGTTATGGAAGTGTATTCATCAGAATGACCTCCAGCATTAGTAATATCGTTGTTGTTAAGGTTATTCTATTCTATTGTGTATATCCTATATGCTAATTCATTTGTAACAACTATAAATTAATATACTTCTTATAATATTAGTTAAGGATTTTATATTGCTTTAATTAAAATGTACCACAAACTTTTTAATTTTATGTATTCAATTTTTAATTTTCCATGAAATGCAATTAATTTAGGTTAATAAACGAGCACAAATTGCTTGTGGCTAAAACAAAGCAAACATCTTAGATGGAATTACGTTCAAGACTTTAGTGACACCCTGTATTTAAGGGAATATTAAAAGGTGTCTAGTAACTTATTTCCAGTGACTTTGAACAAATCAAACAGACGGCGTTTTTCTATGACCAACCTGTTGGAACTAATAAGTTTCTATGGGAAAAATTCACCAAACGGACAACTCGGTATTAATATTCGCCCTCAAAAAGATTAAGAAGAAATTTTATCAAAAGGTCATCATGCATCTTGAAAAATGTCATCTCTAAATTATGATTTATTTCATTTCTCTTGCAAATGATCACGAAAACAGTGTTTCATTTTCCAATATACCCTTTTTAACAAAAGGTAAGGCAACAAAAACGGAACCAGGTAGAAAATACTTTCTTGTAACTTTAGCAGCTTAAATTTTGTACTGGTTGTTGTTTGGCTTTTGTTTCGTTTTTGACAACTTGTTGGCCAACATCAATATTGTATGGGCCAAGTGGGCAGGTAAAAAGGCAACCCCATTCATTGTGTCCGTGTTGTCCGTGTCTTGTGCCTGTCTGGGCGCATTTAGCAAGACTAACACACGGGGCGTATGATTGCTTTTCTGTGTCAACATAACATGGGGCAATAATGGGTTTTCTCCTCTCTGTTTCTCTGCCTCTCGAGTGTATATGTCTGTGTGTTAATGGCTTCAATGCGATTACACGACATCAGCGAAAAGCATTTCCAGGCTGAGCGGCTCTTAAATCATTCATCTGGTTGCTGTATTTTCCTTTTTTCAAGGTAGCCCAGAGCCATTATACTCATTGAACTTTTATTGAAAATTTTGCCAAAAAGAAAACTACAAAGTTCTGCTGCAGGCTAGCCGATAACAAATATTCATACGAAAAGTTCTGGCATGCCAATTGAAAATGTAAAAGAAATACTAATTCCATTTACAAACAATAAATAAACTGGTAATTTTCTGTTTATTCAATTATTTACAGACAATGCATACAAAATTATAGGATGTTTTTTTTGTAAAATATTACATTTATCTTGATTGGATTTCAATCGTCATTCCATTTCTCGAGATCTGGATTGAGAATGGGAGCGGGTATGTCATATGGGTGTGGCAAGGTGACCTGTTTTGGCTCCGGCAGGTAGCCAAAATGAGTGCGCAGAAATTCAATTCCCAAGAACATTAATACAGTGTGGGGCATAAGGCGAGTCAATGTCGGTACATATCCCTTATAAAAAGCAAACGGTCCCTCTTTGGCTGTTTTGATAAAAACATCGGAAAGTCCAGAATATTCACCGGGCTTTGCATTCATACGACGCGTCTTAACCACGTCTATCGGTTGGGTTATACTTGTGCCGGCAATGGCCGCTATAAGCGAAGCAACCACATAGGTGTTCATACTTTGGCTCCATTTGCAAGCTGCCGACCATCACGTCCTTGCTCTGCTCGTAGAAGGCGATTTGACCCACTGTCATGAGCATGCCACGAATGGCTGCAATGCCGGCACCATTAAACAGATGCTGCCAACCCTCCTCCTGACACACACGGACCAGTCCATCGAAAACATTCTTATAGCTGCAAGATGAAGGCAATCAATTGAATAGGTGACAAGTAGTAAGTAGTATAGTCTGGCATATTTCAAATATTTAGTACTTTCGACGTTTTTCCGCAGGTAATTTTACATCGTTCTGTAGCCGCACATTGAGCAAATCACCCGGAGCACCCGCAAAACCTCCAACAAGGCCAGAAACTCCAGCAAGTAATACCTTACTGGACATGGCACTAGTGTCCATGTTCTTGGAACCAAAATTATAGACAGCGAAACGGGTTAATGCATACGTATATTGACGCAACATGGAGGCAGATATTCCATTATAGAATGCCAGAACTCCCTGCTCTCTGACAATTTTCTTTGTAGTAGCCACAGTAGATAGCTTTTCCGCTTGCGTCTGCATTAGCACTTTCATAAGGTCCAAAGGATGTGTTACTAGTGCTGCCATAGAACTGGCCACTCCCCCGAAATACCATCGAGATGCACGGCGTTGATCATACGATCCAAATGGTATTGACATCGAACAAAAAATATAGACTACAAAAACCACCAAAAGGACTTAACACAAAAAAAAAAAGAACACGTTGAACAATTTTGGTTGTATACAAATGTGCTTCTATAAAAATGAATTGACGCAAAACTGAGGGAAACTAATGTGACGTCAGTTGAAAATATGATGAAATTAGAAAAATGTTTGACATATTTGCATTTATCAATTACGAAAATTGGCGCATGCCGTGCGACCATAGCTAAATTCTTGCGTGTGGCCTGCAATTCAAAGAAACTCAAATACAATTTGTTATAATCAAATTAGACCGGCATGAAAGCGAAATTTTTATTAAGTTTATATACACTTGAATGGCAAGGACTATTAAATGGATCTGACGGGCAGCAGGCAGCAGGCGACAGCGGTGTTATCCATAGCTAATTTTAAATGTAATAGAAATTTGGCCTGTCCTTGGACAAGTCCTGTAAATTGAATTAGCGCCCAATATTTATGCCAAATACGAAAATGCCATACACATACCCCGATTAGAAGCAGACCCACAAAAGCAACACCACCAACAAGCAAAAACGCGGCATTTGTTAAATAATTCTGTTGCTCCGCAGTCAAAGAACTCACATACACATAACCACCGAGCATAATAGTAACCAAACACATATTGAAGAGCAACATTATTAGAATTCCACGTATAAACATTGCTGAGGAAATGTTCCTCTGACCTGCTACACAAAGTTAAACCATATTCACTCTATATTCCATTTAGATATGGCATTTCTGAAAGTACTAGTTACCACAATCTCTTAATGGATTCTCTTGCTCAACAGTCGATCTACCCTTCTCGATGGCCACAAAACTGACGGAACGGGATGACTCCATGCTGGGACGCGTGTGTGTGTGTGGGTGTGTGTGCTTCGTTTTTTTGCCAAGTGAATGTGTTTTGTGTGAAAAACAATTTCAAGTTGTATGTATTTAATAGAAGCATCGAAATTTTGACAGCCAGCACAAGGCACGCAACAATCCGATCGACCACACTGGTCGTTCACATGTCAAATTATTTACGCCTGATTAACCGAAAGCTGCGATTCACTTCCTTGCACAACAAAACGAAAGCAAAATGAATCCAGCACGCAAAGCTTAGAAATAAAGGAATCGTTTGAGGTCCTTTTTGGATCGCCTAAGAGTTACCCTCTATTTGCATTAGAAAGAGTTAAAAAAACTTAACTAAAATATTTCATACTAGAGACGAAAGTGAAATACTAAATACTTTGCCTAACAATTAGAGCGAGGCTTCATTATGTTCTACTGCTCTCTCTTTTGCTACCATCGATTGTTCTCTCTCCTTTTGCATCCACTCTTCGGATCAGAATGCGTGGAAGAAACGCTTATGGTCTTTCTTTTTGAATGCTTCAATTTCCTCTATTCCATGCAACTTCTACTCTGCCTTATTCTCACACTCTATCGCGGCATTTTTCTCTCACATACACATAAGCAGGTGCTCATATGCTTACTAGTAAGCTAAGGCCAAAGCGCACTTTATGAGTGAGAGAGCACAACAGTGAGAGCTCTATTCTTGCACTTTCTCCCACTCTTGCCACTGTGTGTATAAAAGAAGCTGCAGCTTCGGGGTGGGGCGTCCATGGTGTGTTTTATTCTTAAGGAGATTCAAGCTAAACGTTTGTAAACTGGAGAGTAATAATTAATATTATTTATTCTCAATCAACTTTCGTGTACCCATTGGATCATTAAAGTAAAGTGGTCATAATTTTCATAGTTTCTTTTTGTTTTCGTATTTACTTTGTGGGGTAATAGATGAAATGTTTTATATGATTTGCTCTTTAATTTCACTTATTCCTCATTGATAGCTCCCAATAACAACAACTTTATCATCTGCTGTGGTCGATTACTTAAAAAAATGTTTCCCAAAAAATGTTTCCCAAAAAAATGTTTCTATTGCTCTCTCCTTCCAATTTAAAAGGAGTCTTATATGCCCTTATAGTCCTGGGTAAATACTGGGTAAAAAAAGTGAAATAAACGCCAATCACGCACATTTGATTATGCTAATGATTTGCCTTTTGACAACAACTACCCAAAGAAGTGGAAACGGAAACAAAACCATAGTTTCTGTAAACTCCACACACACACACATACAAACCCAATACAAACTCATACATAGCACTATTTCTAGTTTAACTCGATTTGCTAGTGTTTTGGACATAAAATGCTTTGCATAACACATCATAAATCTAAGAATTCCATTTCAAATGGCCAAATGCAAAATGTTAGATTTGTCAATAAATTGTATACCTACAATATGTGGGTTTGACTTAAATGTTTGTGACATTGATACATTCGAATATGCATATTTCTTTATGCAAATGAAAAGTAGTTTTAGTTTTGGTTTTCAAATATTGGTTAACTTTGAACGAACTTTTGATATTTAGTTAGAGATGCATTGAATGGTTAGCTATTGGGAAAGACCAATTTCATTCTTTAATGGCTATAAATTCTTTCTTTTTCAGACTGGCTGCATGTGAAATGGCAGAAATGAAACATTTAGAAATATTTTTCTATAGAAAACGATTTTACCAATAATTTGTTTATTTGACTTCCTATTTAAAAGAAACATTCGGAAAGTGTTAGGATGACGATGTCATGGCTTTAAGGAAAGTGAACTCTAGTGTTCATATAAACTTGTTTACCACATCTTTGCACAGAAAAATATTGTCCCCATATGAAAAGACATTTCAATTGATTGCTACGATGAGATGGTTAGCCAGAACATGAGTTCGTCTCAATTTTGAGTGATGTTTGAAGTGCAATGGCTTTTAAAAGTTTATTTAACTTGTCAACTGTTTTATATAGTTCAATTTTGATAGACATAGAACAACAAAAGACCAAATATGCGTCTGTCCATCTAAATGTAAGACGACTATCCCAGTTGTTTTCACTATTTTGTGGAACAAACACAGAGTATATTTAAATTTTCATAATGCTAGAATTTTTTATTTTGGGTGTAAATTAGTTTTTGAAAATTTTATTTGTTACTGCAGCATTGATCCTTTGGTCCGTTCTTGCAAACGCAATGACAATCCTTGTTGCAGGCACATCCTCCTCCGCATTTCTGTGCTGTGCACTGGCAATCTAATGAAAATCAAAATAATTATAAGCGTTTGTTGGATAATGCCTAAATCGTTTTCCGTTTTCCGTTTTAACTTACTTGTTCCACAACCCTTGCAACCCATTATTATGCTCAATTTGTGTTTGAATTGAAATTAGAAGTTATCCACTTGATTGTTTCGTTCAAAACTGTTGACCTATCTGCAGTTCTCGCCACTTTTATACATACATACATATATCCATAGAAAGCAAACGAGTTGAACGAGTGCAAAATTGAACGATATCCGAGACAGAAAAATCAATGTTTTTCCTATGTTTAAACGGGCCTTATCAGTTCGTGTGCAAAATGATTGAGTTGCAAGCGTTCGCTTGGGTCATATTGCTTATCAATTTCAAACATTTTTTTTATTGTTTAACTCCTGCACACGGTTTTCTTATCAGCTTATCAATTTGTGGTGCGTTGCTTCAGTTTTAGTTGATTCAATATACGATTTAATGTGTTAAGCACTAGAAAGAATAAATAACACAATAGAATATTAGGCATGAAAATGGAAAATTCAATATTTTTGCAGTTTTTAAATGCAATTAAAATCAGCAAAATATCGGCCAAACATATAAATACGGCTAAAGGTGAAACGAAATTTGTCACATAGTCAAAAATGATGCAAATTAATGAGTATAATTTTGGGGAACTTTCTAGAAATAAAAATTTTTATATATTCTGTTTGTTTAGTATGGAGTTTTATTGCATACTTTTCAGCACCGCCAATATTAATATGGTAAATTTGATAATACTCGGCTTAGTCACGATTTCTTTTAAATGCAACTAGCATATTTAATATATAACATTTTGTCTGAAACTCCTCACAGATCAAAACTTGTCTTAATTCTTCATTCTCCTTAAATATTCATTTTCTGACATGAGTAATGAGATCGGATCTAACTGTATGCATAAAACTTATGTTTCCTTAGCCTAACAGGTTCAAAGGATCTTTAAAGTGGTCATAATTTTCATAATTTTTAGTTTTCGTATATACTTTGTGGAGTAATTGATGAAATGTTTTATATGGTTTGCTTTTTAATTTCACTTATCCCTTATTGATAGCTCCCAATAGCAACAACTTTATCATCAATTAACTATTATAAATTCCGATTCTATTTTAATTATTTTAGTTCAGAAATATTGACTCAACTGATTAGTAGTTTGTTCAAAGTAAATGATTACATATCAATAAATAAATATTATGTAATATTTCCATATTTAATATATTAATCTAAACGTTAGTCGCACTAAAAGTTGTAGTAGGTTCGAAATACAACCAAATATTAATATTGATTCGCCATCCCATGCTAATTTTTGTACAAATAACTAGAAGCTGTAAAATTCACGACATTTTTTGAGTTCAATTACTTAACCTTTTATTTGTTTATTACCGTTAAGATTGCTTTATAATTATTGATTGATAGAAATGTTTGTTCAAACTAAAGTCGTTTATGTATTCTTCAATTTTGTAAATTGTCGCTGTAATTGAATAAAATTAAGAAATAGATTTCGCTTGGCATATTTTGGAAAAAAGTAACTTAAAGAATAACAAGAATTGGAATATAGGTATATATTGTTTTTAATTAAATGCTTCTTTTATTCGCAGATTCACTCTAAGCGAGTGATTTTGGTAGTCTAACATATAGTCAATGGATTAAAACGTAGGGGAATAACATAAATAAAACACAGTTGTGTGCATATGTGTATTGCATCACAGGCACACACAAAAATGTAACAGATAACAAAATTCTAGAATACATGATCATCATCGTTTCGTATGGAATACTCCGAATACTTGGATACCTAATTACTACAACATTTGGAAACGTCAATACAATTATACAACAGTGTACAGATTAGCTTAATGACATTTTAGTCTTTCAGCTCGGCGCCGTTGTTCACAATGCCAGCTGTTCCGGGGGTTTGGGTCAGCTGGAGTTGTTTCTCTTCAGCCTCGCGTGCCTTTTGTTCGGGGGTCTTGGCCCATTCCTGCAGCTCGCCTGAGCAATAGAACCAATAAATGACACAGCCGACCAGATAAATGCCAGCGGAAATAAAGAAGATAATTCGCCACTCATCACTTGTCTGATTAACTACAACGTAGCCAGTAAGTAAAGGACTAACGATGCCAGGAATGGTGGCAAAAGTGTTGCCAATACCCATCAGCACACTGGCATGCTGTGGAGCAATATCCAAGTGATTGACGCTAAAGTGGGACGACATAAAGAAGAAGCAGATGTAAAAGCGTGAATTGTTACCCATTCCCAGGTGTGTGACTTACGCAAAACCAGACCAGGCAAATGCACCCAAGCCCACCGCAATGGTTAGGCAGACCACCGACCAGGTGGGATCCAACAGATAAGCAGTCAGCATCATAAATACAGTCTGGGCCAGGAAGGCGCCACAGTTGAAATTACGTCTCACTTGCGTAGTGGTCCAAATGCCCTTCACTTGCAACCAATCGGCCAAATAGCCGGAAATGGCCAACAGAATGCCCATGGCCAGGTATGGCACAGCCGATAAAAAGCCCGTCTTACCCAACTCAAAGTTCAGTGTATCTGCAAGTGACACAGACAATTAATAATACAAAATTGACAGAAAGTTAATTAGACCAACCTTTAAGGAAGCTAGGCAATTGCGTTAGCAACGTATAGAATCCCCAATTCTCAGAGAAATGTGAAGCCATAATGGCATAGAATGCCATCGAGGTGAAAATTGACTTCCATGGATGCTTAATATGCTTGGTACCCACATAACCAATTGTCTTTTGTATGTAATCGCATTCCTCTTTCGAACAGAAACGATCCAATTCGGGTCCAGCGCGTACAATTAACAACCAACTGACATACCAAATGCAACCAATGGTTCCAAACACATAGAACACACTCTCCCATCCGTAGCGAGCAGCCAATAAGCCAGATGAAGGCATAGCTATCACAGTTCCAGCATAGTTGCCAGCAAAGGCAATCGATGCCATCCTGGAACGTTCCAATGGCGGTGACCAACGAGCCCATACCGCATGAATTCCCGGAAATGTGACTCCCTCGAACACGCCCTCAATAATTCGGACTGCCAAAAACATTTCCAAACTATGCTTGGCAGCCAGCGGTGTAAGCAAAGTTAGAATGGCCGTAGTTCCTATGCCACAACCAAAAACCTGAAAGGATTTACAAAAATTTTCATTTTTAAAGTATTCAAAACTTTGAAAGTTTTCATAACATTTCAAGTATGTCACACGGCTCAAGCTTTGTCTTATAAATAAACTCAAATTTGAAGATCATTTAGAGTATAGGAAAACCCTACTCAATAGGTTGGCATTTCATAAATCTCAGTTTCTTGACAAGGCGTACTCCATAGCTTATCTAACTGAAAACTTTAAAGATTTTAATATACAAGTACATACAATACCAAAAAACATAAACTACACCCAATTTTGAATAATCCTTATTAGAATTGAGTCTAAATTAAGTAAGGTATATTCTGCATTTGAGCTATGCCAAATTTTAATAAAATATATTAAATCCCAACCCAAATCCATACAATTTGAAAGCTTAAACAAATAAAATTCCTTTCACATTATTTTCCACTGACCCACTGACCCATGAGTTAACGTTATTCTTCACTAGGTACAAATTCCTGCCATAACCCAATCAAATTATTAATATTGCAATATGAAAGCAAGTTAATGGAAAATTGGAAGTAAAGTAAATTCAAGTAAATTCTTTTACATTTCAAAAAAAGATTTTATGAAAAAGATGTTCCTGACCTACACTGAAATATTTATTTAATTTGTTATACTTACAAGATTGCCTCCGATTCTGGTGCCTATGTAGCCACCCAGAAATTGGGTCAGAATGTAACCATAGAAAAAGGAGCTTAAAATCAAACCCTTCTGCTTGGAGTCCCATGGAAAGTCCTGCTCATATGATACATTTCCAGCACTATCCACAACAGTGCGGTTTTCGGTCATGGCCACAATGGCCACAGAGAGATTCACACGCAGTGAATAGACATTAAAGAAACCGAAAAAGGCCATCATCACCACAATGTAACGTTGCTTCCTCCAGAATCTCCATGTGAGCGGCTCGCTTTCCACAATATCATTGCTGCAGACATCAAGGAGAAGTAAAAAGAAAGAGGATGAAAATGTGTATGCATTTATTTAACAGCAAAACCACTGATAAGGCAAAAAATGAAGAAAAATAAAAACTGCAAATGCAAATGAGTTTGTTCCAGCCAGTAGTGGCTTTACTTTCGCTTTCTATTTATTTATGGTTTGCCCGTTGGCCCCTTTAAACTTGAACAGTCTCGAATTCGCGTTTTGGCGTCTATGCCATAGGCCATGGTTAAAACCAGTTTTTGACAAACCCGACATCGACTGGTTTGCCACAATTTTGCTTTAGGGCTCAGAGAAAACAAGTGGTTAAACGGCAGCTAGATAAGTTCCTTGTGATAATGATGATGTTCAGCTGTTAAAACTAAATCGATAAGTTTTCTTTACTCACTTATTATGATGATGATGTTCATGGTGTTTACCATTTTTCGATGACTCTAGGTCGGTCATTTTGAGTGCCTACAAACAATACAAAACGTTACAAATTAAAGAGCTGATCTCAGGTGTATAGTAGGTAAATATCTCATATAAGTAGCTGCGTGTTGTCGCTTCATTAAATACAAATTTAAATTGAGTAGCCTCACTTAACAAACAACCGCTCAGTGATTGGGTTCACTGCACACACTCACACACACACAGACGATGACAATGTGTGTTTTAGAATTTCGCGATTTGTTAGATTCTATACCCCGTCGTAGCGCCCTGACTTTAGCTTATTTATAAATCCAATTTAGTTGCGTGCCGGCACTCGTAATTGACTTTGACAATGAAAAATTTACTCTTAAGCAATTTGTGTCTAACTAATACGGAAATAGAAGATGTGTCTTCTATTAAAATAAGAAAGTTTTCAATGAGATTTTTTTTATTTCTTTTACTTTTTTTTTGACTGACCAACGCCAACGCCAAAGCTTTTATAACGCATCTTAACTCAATTATCCATTTAACTTATTAAACCAAATAGTTCGCAAATTGTGCCATTTGAGGCACGCGAAATCAAATACCCACAGAGTCACACACACTCACACACACACGCACAACATACTTATACACACACACACTTGATGCCCAGCCAGTGAAATGTTTATAATCAAATAATTGTGGCTTACACTCTCAGTTGATTCGTTTTGATTTGCAAATTGCACGAGTTTTTTTTCGGCAATGTCCATTGGTTTTTTTTTTCTTTCTTTTAATTTAAAAAATTTACTCACGCACGTGTTGGTAAACTACATATGTATTTGTGTATAGACTAAATCATTTTATCATTATGACTTAATGGCAACTACCGCACACTCAATCTCTCCTTCTATTAACAAATTATATTAGAGAAAAATACACCAAAATAAAAAAAAAACATAATGTTGGTGGAAAATGTTGTACGATTTACAATGAGCAATAAAATTTAGCTCTAATCATTTTATTAACGATTATTTAATAATTATGGGTTTAAGCTAGTAAAACCTGCTATTAATCAAATGCCACAAAATTGTTTTTTTTTTTTTTTTTTTTTTTTGGACGTTTACTACAATCAAGAATAAGCCATATATGTAGGTATGTACATATGTATATATGGTTTTCTTTTTTTGGTTTCAATTATCTTTTTATTAGCTCAAACGTTTATCTAAATTTGCCACAAATTAAATTTGCTAAAAACCAACAATAACAACAAATAACTCAACTGCTGAGATTTGGCATAGATAAAGTGTCCCATTAGATGATTTATAGAATTCTTGTGGCAATTGTCTCAGAGTGTCAACTAATGAACTAAAGAGCTTCTTATGCAAACGAACACAGACCACAATATATAAACTCTTGCCTCTGATAAGTAGTTGATGACCAAACAAAAGTCAGAAACGAATAATAAGACTCTAGATGACTAAGTAATACTCTGTACTAGCAATCAGTAATTACTTTAGCAAAAATTAAGCTTAAAAAACAAAACTAACTCATTTTTTGTCCCAAGCAACTTGCAAGTCAACTCTATTAAGATGGTAATCATTTGTCGTTTAAATTGTAAGAACTATCTATTATCGTATCTTACAGATTGCCATTTGGCTTGGTATTTCACTACAAAAAAATAATAGTAGATTCTTTCATTGTCAAAAGAATGTTGAGAAATCAATTAAATAACTAAAGAAATAAATTTGCTTGCCTTTTGTGTGAAATCATTGCAAAACACTTGCTTAAATATGGTTTAAGAAAACAGAAACAATTTGTCGTCCAATTTACATGGCTTAATCTTTGGCATTTTAGCCACAGCTGGAACGATAATATCGATAGCGGCCAAAAGGCAGAAACGTCTTTAATTAAAATTTCATTGAAATGCAGTTGAACAAATAGCCAAAGCCACAGTAAGTTCACAACAAAGACACACAATCACACACACAAATACACATTCCTCATGCTTTGGCAAATTTCTGTTCACAGAAAATACCTCACACACACACACAAAACACATAAAACGAACAACCAAAAAACTTTTGAACCGCTTCTTTAACAGAAAACTTTTCAACCGCTTACTCCAAGTTGGAGTTTCCCTGTATATACTATTTATTTTTAATTTTTGTTTTACACTCTTACTTTTCCCCTTTTTATTTTTTATTTTTTTTTGCTTACTGGATGAGGTAGAGATGGTTCTGGAGGCGATGATGTTGGTTGGCGTGGACAGGTGTGAAGCCGCCGGTTGCTCGCAGCGGACTGAAACTGCAGCCTGCTGACAGTCAGCAGCTGAACAAGGCAGTAAATAGTCGCGTCGCAGCTCTCAGCACGATCAGCTTTACACACACGCCAAAAAAATAAAAAGAAAGATCGTTTATATATATATATTCAAATCTCGTTTTGCCCCGTGCAGCAAGTGAAAAAGTATTGCCATTAATTTTAAATGTAGTGGATTTTGTTTAATATTTGCTTGTTTAAAAATCATTTTGTTGTTATTTTTAGAATTAAATTATTATTACTAAATTATTATTTAAAAAACTCAAATATCTTCAAGTATGACTTGAATAGTGACTATCATAGGAAAGTCAAAATTCAACATTAGAATAGCACTTTTCTATTCAGTCAAATTTAAATTTCATTTTGTAAAAGCTGTATGTTTAACTCATTGACTAATATAAACAAGTTTTAGATTCACTCAATGTTTATTTAATATTTCCTTAAATAAAATATTTAATAAAGCATTTCGTTTAACCATTTAGTGTATTGTGCTATGTAAAACATGTACTAAAAATGAGCTATCATGTTTAAGATGCAACTGAAAATTTTAACTTAAAGCTTAAAACATAAAGCAGTGTCTGTGTGTGTGTACATGTGCTCTGTTTGAGCACAACTTTACTAGGTCATCATTTGAACCGATTTGTGTTGACTCTAACTTCTGTTCTATTTATCGATCAACTAAAATTTGGGATCTGTCAATTTATGCCAAATACTATCATATTGGTAAAATTCATGGGGATACTCAAAAAAAAGTTTGTTCTAGAGCTATATGTTCATGGCTCCTTTTTGTTTTTTTTTTTTTTTTCCCCCCGGGTAAAAAAAAGCCCACAAAAAATTTCATCCCAATAGCTCTTAAGATGGCTGAGTAAAACGCGTACCAAGCAGACACAAACGGACATGCTAATCCTTCTTCGAAAGAAACTCTCATATCATCGACAATTTTAAAATACACGCGAAAAAAAAGCAAAAATTAACATTTTACGTCAAATAGTTCTAGCCATTCACGAATGTGTTTCAAATATTTCAAAATATTATAGCGAAATATAGTGTTTCATATCTAAATAGTTTGTAAATTACAAAATGGGTAATAAGGTAAAGGACTTTAAATGGAAAAATAGTACAAAAGATTAATTAATAACAGCAACGAGAAAAGTTCTTAGTTTCTATTTCGATAAACTTATTGGACGAAAAGAGACTGTTAGCAACTAATCTGTTTTATTTTTGAATCTTGCTTAATTCAATTAAATTGTAACTGTGATAGACAGTGGCAGGGTCTAGGGGAGGCAAATTGGTGAATTCTCAACTCAAAACTCAATCTGTTTAAATAGATTTCAATTGCTAAGATTATTTAAGAATTATAACCAAACCTGTCTATAAATAGAAGATGCATCTTAAAAATGACCACTTTGATAATTTCAAAATCATATGTCAATTTTCAAAACGTTTTCAATTCCATGTTGCCTGTTTTACATATATGTACATACATATGTATGTATGTATATAAAATTTCCCCATGACAAACAGATTTCTCTTTTGGATGTCTGTGATTAGCTACAGCCAGAGATACAGGGAACATTTACTTGACTGACTGAAGCTGATCAAAATATTTAGTTATCTTCAATTAAGCTAACGCACCCGAACCTTGAATTACTGTTATAAAGTTTGGCATAAAGCTTATCGTTTGATTAGCCAGAATATGTGACGATTATAAAGATAAAACAAACATTTAGCGGAATTTACACACCAAATTATCATGCGGTTTGTTGTTGCTGTATTATTTTCGTAGGATTTGTGGTTTTATTTAGAACTACCATGGTGACGCCCAAAAAAAAAAAGAACAAAAACAAAAACCAAAATACAGTCATAAAATTGAAGAAGGCGTGAGACACAATTAACATAGATCACACGACAATAGGATTTTGTTTTTCAAATTTTGATTTGGTGCAAATTTTGAGCCAGTTTGAACAGGTTAAATATTTCATTCGATCTATGATTCTCATGGTCATGTTAATTGTAGCAAATTGTGACTTTATTTGTCGTTTTTGAGGGATGGGTAAGGCCAAGAGGCACGTCTCGCTGTTAACTAGTAATATATCATTTAACAGAACTGTTATATGGGCTATGTTAAAATTGTAATTGCATAACGTATACGCCTTGTTGGCCTTTAATTGGTCCTACTTGTTTGTCGGGCATACAAAAAAAGTGAGCATATACCCATTGGGCACATATTGCAAAATATTTACACAACAATTCAGCCATTCAATTTAAAATATTTTTGTAAAAAAATATATAGGCCTATACATATGGAAAAAGTGCGAGTACCTTTCCTTTCTTCTCTGTGCCCAACATCATCGTATCATAAACAATTGCCGCAGTCACACGTGCCACAAAATAAACAATAAACAAAGTGCGGCAAATACAACTCAATTTACATTGCCACCAGATGCAGCACGTGACAAAATATTTCAGCATCCAACCAAAAGAAAACAAACAACAGAAAAAACAATAACACAAACATATGAGCAGGTGAAATTAAAATCTGTCTTCATAGGTTCAATCACCGACTTTTGGGACACACTTTAATAAGGAAAGGCTTTAATTTAGATTTTATAAAATAATCATCTAGCACTTATAATTCCTATATTAGATATTGGGCAGATCAAAGTCAATATTTTTAAGACAGATTGTAAAATCATAAAGAGATTCTCTGTCCAGCCAAGTTTAGACTTTATAAAAGGCTTTGAAATTTTAACACACAAACTTTTCTTATTTTTAGCTTTGACTAACTAAGCGTGCCTACAGGTTATATCACATATCTATGTCAATTAATGCAAATTAGATGGCAAATGCATTAAAACGATTCTTTGCCTTTGGCTCGGCAAATGTAGTAAGCCTTATTTCTTGTAGAGAATATAAATAGGAAAAGACGACATAAATGAACATTTCTATGTAAATTGTTTATATAGCACAAGCAGCTCAATTATTATTAATACACAATTTAATTACAGATAAGATGGCCAGATGTTGATGCAAATACAAATAATATTTTGATTCCTTTCACATCAGTCATTATAGGCAACAGAGTTAAGATTAATAATGGTATTTATGGATAAGTACTACTGACTATAACTAGTTCAAGAGTTTTCACTTTCTTTCTTCCATTGCTTTTTCTCTTCTTAAATCCTTATTAAATGCACCATTTGTTTAATGGCAAACAAACGAAGAATTCTCTGGTTCAGGTGTCGAAGCAATTTAGCCCTCGGCAGACGCTTACTACATTTCCTTTTCACTGGTCTCGTTTTATTGTTTTCTCCATTTTGTGTCCTTTCTCTCTAGCCAGGTAAATTACATTTTAATTGTGCGCTCAAAAGGGAACGCAGCTGAGTGCAAACAATTTGGACAAACAAAACACCGAAAATGGCTAACAAAAAGCTTTAAGCAGTTTTTTATTTCAAAACTAAAGAATGTATATAATATATTCCGTATATATGTATTTTTTTCTCTTTTTTTTTTGTATACTTATTCCCCAACTCTTTACACCTACAAAATTCCAATGCAAATTTGTCGTTTGACTTTGACTACGTGAGCCTTTAATGGTTTTTCTCGGCAACTCCCTGGGAGGGAAAACTAAAAAAAAGAAGGTCTTGAAACTTTTCAACTTCCTGTGCGCTTCCATCGTCATCTTCATCGTCATCGTCAACGTCAACATAGTCATAGCATAGTCCGTTGTTGTAGTTGTCGTAGTCGTTGCCGTTGTCCCCTTTGATTTCAAGTTGACAAAAGTTGCTGCCAGTTGGGAGCATATTACAAAAGGACAGGAGAGTCCGTTGGCTTTTGCCAGCCTTCTTTCTTCTCTGCTTACTTGGCTTAAAACTACTTGAAATGCAGCAGCAGACCTTTCGATTCCCAGTCCAAACTCAGTTGGACAATTTCCATTGCATTTGGACTCTACATTTATATGTATGTATGTATGTAGTAGTATTCCCAAAAGTTTTGCGTTGCGATGTTTAAATATTTAAACTGCTCAAATGCACAATTTTATGGCCAACACTAAACTAAAAATAAAAAAAAAAAAACCTTGCCTAATTGCAGCAAACCTCTCTGTATCTGGTATGTATTTATCTCTATCTCTCTTTCCCCAATTGACAACTCACAATTAAATAGAGAGTCAAGGATCGAAAGTGGGATGTGATATTCTGTGTGAATAAAATGCACAGCACGATTTCATAATGTCATTAGCGCACTCGACAAGCTCTCTGAAAGCTTTTTAATGACCATAATTCATGCTTATATGGCTGGCATGCGATGGCTAGGTCAAGGATAAGGATGTGACACCATGACATCGAGCGGGAAAGACAAAGCTAACTTGGTGATATAATTAAGCTAAGAGCACGCAATACACCGCAGCAGTATCCGCATCATCATCAGCATCAACATCAGCCGCATCTGCATGGTTAATCATACGCCATGTTGGCAGCGTCACTGAAAAATTTATACAACAGAAGCCAAAAAGCCTAACAAGCATGAACAACACAACACACAACACAGAGAAGACAATGGCAAATATTGTGACAATAGGGTAAAACCAGAGACATGAACAGACCGAACAAACGACAAGACCCGTAAGGACAAAGGCTTGTGTAAATATAGAATTTTATAATAACAAAGCACGTCGCAGGTGCAATTAGTGTGCAAATAAGCGTTTATTTGCCTTCAGCCAGAGACGAGAGACGATTTAAGGGACCGAAAGGAAGCGTAGAAGAAACCGAATGGCAAAAGAGGGGTATGGCGAGGTGAAGTGACCTGATTTAACTCTTGTTTAATTGTACATACACATCTCACCCGTTGCCCGTTTGCTCTTTGGTAGTATTAGAATTCAATTTACTTTTACATCAACTTGAAGAAAATTGTACCAGATTATGTCGAGCATAACTACAACTACTGAGCAGAGGGTTGGCCATAAATCAAGTTTATTGTCCTAGCAAAAGTTTCTACGGATAAAGAGATGCTGATCGTTTCCTGTTCTGAATCTACTGACTGCTGCTGCCTGCTGCCTGCTTCTGGCCACTAGCCACTCACATGAAACTAAACATTACTCAAGTTACATTGCCCAACCTTCTGACCAGTCGAGGGAACAGCTATTTGCTCAGCAGACTCAATTGAAGCCTTTGCCAGCATCTCGCATCACAGTCGTCGCCAGGGGGCACGACCTGTCCTGCCACTCATTCTCCAATTCCACAACCTTTCCTCTTGTTTGTTTGCCTGCTCCACCCCTCCCTTGCTTTGCCTTCACTGTGACAGTTGGCAGCTGCCTAAAAATTTGCCAGCAACAGAGTAACATGGCTCGGGACGGCGAGACGAAGGGAGAGAGCAAAGGAATGGAAAGTGCCATTCGCCCTGGGATTTGATGGCAATCGGTGCAATTTGGCCAGACCTGCCATTCTGGTAAATGAAAATTAAAATGTTTTAACTCAGTTGTGCGAAATTGATTGCAGTCAACTTACTGACCATGTACCACTCTACACTATGTAAGGCTCTCACGTCTTCGTCTATCGTTTTTATTTTCTCGCATCAACATCCTCATCATCATCCATCTATGTGAAGGAAAAAGTTAGTCGGTAAATTGTGCTAAAATGTTATTAGCGCTTAATTAGTGCACAACTTTTACTCCAAACAGAAAACCCAACCACAAAGGCTAGATGCGTTGCTTCAACTTTTTGCGTGCAGCTTTGTGGCAAAGTTTTAATAATGACTAACTTCAACTAAAATGAAATAATGCCATTTTACCGCCAGACTGGAGGCTACCAAGAGTTCAGCTAAGCGGAGATAAAAACTGCTTTAAAGTGCAAAAACAAAAAAAAATACAACAACTATGTATGATGTAAGAATATGCATAAAATATTCATACAGTTTTCTAGCCCTTCTCAACTCAACTCAGGGACAATGCAATGAACTGCAAAGTTACAATTGTCGTGTCACACTTGAAATATATATGTATATGTATGCATCTAGTTGGATGGGTTCAACAAACTTTCCAGCATGACATCAAAACTAGCAAAATGTTGAGTTAAAAAGGGAAGCAAAAAATATATATATTATGGCATCAGTTACTGTGAAAATATTATCATTAAATCTTACGTTTTATTAGTTATAAACATCGTTTACTTATTTAATTAAACGTATATATTTCAGCGCGTGTCACTCTGAATACATTTTAATTAAAGTGATACCAACAAAAAAAATCATTACACAAACGCGGCATATCAAAGGCTGTGTGTGATGGGCGGTGGGCGGTATTGGCCATTCAGCTGAATGTAATAGACTGTTAGTAAACGACAGAACCTTCAATGAGTAGTAGAACCATAAACTGAATAACCAAAATATACATTTTTGCCCAAATAAAAGTTGCTTTAATATTAAATTAGTATTGCCCGGAGCTTACATATAACTTACTGGAACTTGAAACTCAATGAAAGTTAAACAAGTTAGAAGGCGATCCATTTTTATAATAACAATCGCTTGAATAGGAAGTCAAGTAAGAGAAATTCAAGGGAACCAATTAAGAAAACTAGAAAATTCATATTCAAATCTATATCTACATATATCAAATAAATGTTTTGAACGTTTAATCCTTCTGTAGTTTGTTAGTTGAGGCTTAATATCTTCTTATAAAAGAAGAATTACATTCTAAATGAATAGTAAAGTAAACATAATAACTGATTTTATTTAAAAAGAAAGAATGTAGGTAACAATTTAGAAGATCTTATTCTATGCACCCCATATTGAAGTTTATTATTTTGGCCGAGTCACTGAACAATCTCCGTTTTTTAGAATTTTTTTTTTCACTCTTTCTGATTGTAATTTTAAACATGCTAGATTAATTGTTGAATGCTCTCTAGTGCATCTATTAATTTTTTTTTTAAAAATAAATTTTTTTTTTTTTTTTTTAAAAAAAATTAACCCCAAAATATAGGAAAGTAATTACATATTCAACCATTTGATATACAAATGTATATAATCCTTTGTAGTTCCAGTTTTATATAAAATTTGCGGACAGTTTCTTTAAGGACATTACTACTATTTATATTCGAAAACTTTTCAACATTTAAACTGTTAAATTTATCAACTTGTGAATGAAATATATTTGCATAAATGCAGAACAATTATTTGTTTCAGTGTAAGGCCTACAGAGAAAGCACTTTTAAACTAATTGAATTGTATTTGTTTATAAATTTAAATTGGAAAGCAAACCATTTAAATTTTGAATAACCATCTATATTGAAATAAATATAAATATTTTTGATAGATAAACAGTTATTTTGCCATTTTGTCAATAAAGCATTAAATATGGGTTATTTACAGCTCAGATGACCCTCTTGAAGGCACACACATACACACACACACACACACACTAAGCAAGGAGGCAAAATAACTGATTTATTATCAGGTTTGTGGGCTAAACTGAGCTGAGCTATAAATGGATTTTATGTGATGGAATTGGGCTGACAGGGCCTTCCACCGTCTCCACTCGTTTCTGTTGCTTGTGTGCTATTGAAAATGGGTTTTACTACAGCAGCGTTTACACTTCAATAAGTTTTCATTGAATAATTTGAAAATATTTTTATGACATTTAACATTTAGATCGATCCATAGAAAGAGCGAGAGAGAGAGAGAAAGGAAGGAAAGTTTATTGTGTGGCAATGATTTATTGATATTCAATTTCATTTTGAAGCCGCAAAGTAGGCAACATTATTATTATTATTATGCCCAAAACATCATGTAGTATTCAAAATGTTAGTTTTAAAACGAACCGCATTATCCATTATGCTGACTTATGCTCTCTTTATCCAAAACTCTTTTGAGAAATTACTCATACGCCGCATTATCCGCACAGCCGCATTTGTTCTGGTCTCATTGAAGTATTCTCTCTTACAACATGGCGGATAATTTTGCGGCACGTGTTTTTGTTTACTTTCTTCATTGTTGTTTTCTACTTTTCCGCATCAAATCGGCCCAGTACACACGCACACACACACATACATATTTATAAAATATATGTATGTATGTTTTGCTACATAGCGTAACCCAGTTTGGATGCGTAATATTGCCACTGCCATTGCAACCGAAAGAACTCCCATTTGGAGTGTCTGATGCTCTCTCTGTGCTCGTCATGTTGCTGTTATTTTGGTTGCTTGCGGTAAGACTTCAAGTGAGCTCGTCGTCTTACCCATGATTGTAAAGTGAAGTTTGTTTTGCACATTTGTGCTAAGGACACTCGAGTTGTGCATCACTCACTCACACTGCACTCACAGCAATCACTCAGTGTATTCAGCACTAGCACTAGCATCTAGAAAAGAGCAAACAAAACTCAAGTGAATAATATTCACACATAAATTGCAAATGCTCACCAACTGACCAAAGTCATACAAAAGTTAAGAAAGTTCGAAAAGTTCTGTAAATTAACAATTATTAAACACTCACTTTTACTTTAGTTCAACTCAATCGAAACTTATCACTCATTATTAAGATGGTCAACATACAGACCTCTTTATGTTTGTCTAGAGAATCTACTGAATCATGGATAGAAAATTTGCATATTCTTTTAACCCAAAATATTCAAATAATTTTAATAGATTTTAGGCATTTCATTGGATTCTTTGAATTAAATCTTTAAAGATCTTTAAAGATTTGTATTCATAAAATCTTACCAAAGACGATATTTGTTCATTCAAAAGAGTTTATAAATAATATTTTGATAAATCTATCAAAAATCGATATAGATCAATAGCGTTCTTGTCCTTGTTGTAAATTATTATTAGTACCATTGACTCCATTTCTTGGAGTATCAAAAAGTCGTTACATCACAAATCTTACCTCAACTTATTGATCATTATAGATGTCATTATTCAAGTCCCAGTTTGTGGTATATAAAAATATCCTTATATAACAAATCTTATCTCGCTTTTTAATCAAACTTGATAAAGCCACAAAGTCTGGAAATTTTGGCATGTTTTTTTCAATTATAAAGAAAATATCCTTATTTTGCTGCTAATTAAAACAAATAGATCCTGTTTGCAATACAGTATAAAATCCTGACCCACTGATAACACACCACCGTGTTCCCTTGGCCTACAATAATTCCAACGCACTTGTTAAGATGGTTTAATAGGCAATGTTTCTTGTTAAGATGAACAATGTGATGGAATGCCTGACGTCTTAATTATCCAGCCGGCTGGTAGAAATGTTTTACTGCCATTTTCATTCCCATCTGCATCCTTATTCTGATTCTTAGCCACATCCTTGCCTTCTACCTATTCTCATACATAACAATGTAGCTGTTTCGGGTCTTGTTTGTTGTTTTTTTGTATACAACGCCATTGGCGCCTAACGCAACAAAAAGAACAAAAATAACATAAAATTTATTGGTAGTGAAATTTGTGTAAAATTTACAAAAAGATTTTAGCTACGAAAAATTGTTACAATTTTGCATGCATTATATGTAGGTAAGTGTGTGTTTGTGTGAGTGTGAGTGTGTGTTATGAGTTTGTGTGTTCTCTCAAGTGTAGCAATGCAAAGTTTGGTATGTCCGTGTATACGGTAGGGACTACGGGCAGCTGGTTTATGTTTATGCATAATCTGCACCTGCCCCTTTTCTTGCAACCGACAAGAAAACTTTTTGTTCGCCTCATGTGGCAAATGCATTCTCATTCTCGGTAATTTGGAATACATGTTCTTCTGGTTGAGACACAATGCTGGGTTTTGAGTAAAAAAATAAAAGGGAAAAAGGATACTTTTACTCTTTTTCTCTTGTCGTATGTATAATTGAAGGCCTTCAAGCTTCACAGCAGGAATTGCCGCAGTATTCTGTAGCTCGCTATTAATTTTAACCCAGTTTCAACAGAAATCAAATGTCCAACAACAAAAAATGACCTGGGGCCCTACTATATGTATAACAAATTGTCGGACAGAGAGTAAAGGATAGACTATAGGTGGGCGAGTCTAACATTTACGCCATTGAAATTTAAATGAATGAGAACCTGCTTAATTATTCCATTTCAGGCGAGTTTATTTTATACACGCGCGTTTTGATGCCGCAATTGAGAAATTTTTAATAGGCAAAATGCGTGGGCGCGTCCACAATCCGCACTCGACTTGGCTTACCCCAACACACAACTGGCTGCTGACACTGTCTAGAGTAGAGTCCGCTGTCTCTATCCCGGGAGACCGAGTGTCGGCAACTGGCGGCTCTTTGTGGCATTTTAATTACAAGCTCTGCACCAGAGCGCGGGCTAATGAAATTAAAAACAAAAAAATTGCTCAAATAGAATTATAATAAAAAATATAGAGGGAAAGACAGAGAGAAAGTGAGTGAAGCTAACAGTAAACGACTAAAGATTAAACATGGCTCTATTTTCTTCGTATTTCCTCTTTATTATTATCTTCTTCTTGTATGCCACATTCATCCATTTCATTTCAGTCCATGAGTTGTGTCCTATATTTCGCCCACCTCAATATGCCACGAGTCTCCATCAATGTTTTCGCTTAATTAATTGCCATTTGCGGTTTGGTTTTCAATGCAATTAGCTGCTTACCTTTAATTATAATTAGTCTGATGTTATTAGATAGACTATTGAAATGTGGTTTTTTTCTATAATCATTATAATCATTAACTAATTAATCACACAAATTTAATTGCTTAAACGTTTTTTCCACAAATTTTATCATTTTTTTCAGTCCTGGCGGTAAATCAAATCTATTGAAGATTTATACTCTGACAAATGGCCATATAAATTTATTATCCATATCGGCAGTATTTATACTTTGGTGTCTTGCTCTTTGCATTGAAAACATTTGAAACATAAATTGCGGAAAATGAAATCAAATAATTATTGTTAACAAGTGGGTCAAAGGAAATCACAACATTTTCAAAAAGAACGTTTTTAACAATTTCAAACTATATAAATTCAAATAATACTATAACTATGCAAGATTTTTGCAAATATATAGCTATTCCGAGGGTATAGAAACTTCGGCATTGTGTAAGATTGCTCGAGCCCTTTGGGTTTTTCTTGTTAAATTGTATAATTTCTAAAAAGCCAACAAAATGTTAAGCATTGACGTTTTACCAAATGGAAATTGTATTTCATAATTTGTTTATTCTAATTAAATAAAAACCTCACTGAAATGTCATAAAACTCGAAATATGATCTGTACACAAACAAAATTTAATTTCAATTTGTCAAAAACCACACACACACAAATACACACACACACATTATATATCTAATACAATGTCAGGACATTAGAATTTATCACATGAAATTTAATTCGTTTGGAGTAAAATGCTTTTACATTTACAAAAACGGGGGAAATGTCCAAACATTTATAAAATATTCATGCAGTTTTAGATTTATATATGTCTATGGCGATTATAATGCAAATACAAACCATTTTGACAGCACAAAACAGCAGCAAATCAAGATGAAATATTTA
Organism: Drosophila equinoxialis; assembly: GCA_018150345.1. Classification (NCBI taxonomy): domain Eukaryota; kingdom Metazoa; phylum Arthropoda; class Insecta; order Diptera; family Drosophilidae; genus Drosophila; species Drosophila equinoxialis. Next base: position 1,581,543 of record JAECWI010000005.1, on the reverse strand, counting down.
TGTGTTAAATCCTTTTGCTCTTTTTGGTTTTTATTTTTTCCAACGTGAGTTCAACTCCATAGTGGGCATAGACGCAAAACAATAAATAATAAAATCACTAACAGGGTTTACGACCCAGAGTGTCTCTGTGTGTGTGTGATGTGTGTGTGTGCTAGTCGCTGGTGTTAGCATCATCAGTATTGTCTATCGACATCGATGGCGTGTCTCTTAGGGCATGAGACATCGTTACCTGAATCCTAGCCACAGTCTAGCTACCAACCACTCACACACATATTGACAGAAACGCATTCACTTTGATCATACAGCACAGCTGGAGGAAGCCTCGACAAAAGTGTAACTGAGGGGAGTAGTGGAGATGCCGAGGAGTTTACGCTGCTTGGGGAAATCATCGTCGGCGACAAAGTGAAACGGACAGACAGCGGTAAAGATACCACGGATGACATGGACCTGTTTGTCTGTGTGTCTCTTGCTTTTGTTATTCCTTATTCTAGTTCTCCCCTCAGCGGGATGTGCGAATTTCACTAATTTTCTTTTTGTCATCCAGAAAATATTAATAAGTATTTGAGTAAGATTCTTCTTTGTCAAAAGTTCTAAAATAAATTTCTTTCTGAAAGGGAAAAATTAGTCACGGATTTTCATCAAATTTGGAAATGATTAGCTTCATTGTGAAATATTTTACCACTCTCGTCCTTGCTTATAAATGCGCTAGATAAAGCTTAAGAAAGTTTTTATGATCATCATGATTTTAGATTTTTTTGCTTATCTCTAATTTATAGCATAATGGATACTTTTCATTTCCCTGCCTAATTATCTAACAACTTAAAATCTAAAAAAATAAAGACTAGCATGTTATTTTATCACATTTGAATGACAGATTTACGATATAATCATCTGCTTTTTATTAATATCTAGCTTATTCTGTAAATTAGCATAAGAAACTAAAAATCTTACTAACCAAGACAAAACAATTCATAAAAATTATCATAAAAACAATTGTCTACATTCAAAACAGTTTTAATTTACTTTAAAATTGATTACCTCTGCAATAATATTTTAGATATTTCAAAATTAATTTCTAAATTACTACTTAAGCACATACATATGTATAATAAATGGAAGATTCAAGTTTTGTGTTATTACTTACTAAATGCAGAAATTTAAATAGGGGAAATAATTTGAATTCAAGCGACAAAGGGAAAATTAAATGTACTCTGATTCAAGTGGAGTAGGTATTCACATTTATGTTTGCATATTAACAAGCTCGAGCCCCCAAAACAGAGACTTTCCGTTTGTGGCTTCCGGGGACAAGTTTCCTACCATGCGTTAAGCATGACTCCGGCAGCGGCAATAAATGGGCCCGCTTCATTAGGCCAACTAAGCTTAGTTGCTGTTTGTTGCCTTTTACTTTGGCTCATGCATGTGTACACACACACACACATAGACACGACTAAGAAATGCTTGGGGCTTACAACCTCACCCACTGTGTTTACCATTAGCACAGGGTCGTTGCCTGTTGCCATTCTCTATTCCTTCTATCACTCTCTCCCTCTCATCTCTCTTTCTCTGTCTTGACTAGCCATAAATATTTCAGGTGAAAGAGATGCGCTAAAAACTTCACAAGATAGTAAGGGAACAGAGGAAAGATCTGACAATGAGTAGAATAAAACTGTCATTTATTTGCCACTCTAATTGCAATTGCTATGGCACCTTAACCTACTGCAATGGGGCACTAAAGTTGCTGAAATTGAAAATTGTTAGTTTTAGGTAATTAAAGTGGCTAACATTTGCCCCAATTTTAGTTGTTTGCCATTAAAGTTTCTTCCTTTTTTCCCCCTTTTCTAAGCTGTGAAAATTGCTGTTAAAGCCAAAGCGCGAAAAAGTTTTCGATAATGCCAGAGCAGCTGAGCAACCATCTGGGTGTGTGTGTGTTTAGGTGTACATATGTGTGTGTGTGTGTGGGAGTCAGTCAAGTCAATGAAGGCAAAACAAATATAGGGAAAAGTTTTCCAATTTTCGATTGCCAATTGTACAAAACGAAAAAAAAATAGAAGAAGCAAAAAATTTGTTCGTGCAACTTGCCAGGGGAATAGAAGTAGAAAGTTTGTTGTGCCACATTTTTCGATACGTGTATGTGGATTTGTCCATTTCATTCGAGTAAGCTTCCCTCTACTTTCTGTTAGCAATTCTTCTTTATCACTTCTTATTTGTGTCTTTGCGTTTTCTCTTCACTTCAAATAGAGCAAAAAAAAAAAAAAACACTTTTGATTGCTAAACATTTTTTGAAACATATAAATGAGTTCATTCTCAGGTCAGTTATCTGCCTAAAGTTAATGCTAACAAATATTCTTAATATATTATACACTCAGACACAAATACATATACATATGTACAGTTTTTCTTAAAGTACACAGAGAGAAATTGAAACTCTCGTGTTTCAAGTTGTTGTCAAGAAAGGTTTAACTAAAAAACTTCTTTACCTTCTATTAATCTTAGTTAATCTTTCTGTGCTTATCTTAAATATACTTCAATTTCCTCATATGAGATTGTTTTTGTTTGTTTGTTTCAGTGTATATGTTGTTACATTTCTGTTGGCTTTAAACTTTCGCTTTGACGGCAAACTTTTGCTTTTTATGCTACAACTAGCGTCGAAACTTTTCTGTAACGCAATGCAGCCAAAGTTTTTCCACTTCAAGTGCAACTGCCTGACAATAGAAAACTCACAGAACTTTTCTTACACACACACACACACACACACAGAGAGAGCGACACACACAGATATCTTTACACTAACTTAGTTAGTGTCTTGATGTCCATTTTATTTGCAAAGCAATTCTGCAATTATTATGTATGTGACAGTCAAAGGTAGTCATGGTGCTTATATCTCCAGATATCGTTATGGTTTGAGTGTCTTTCTTCTATCTCTATCTGACTGTCTTTCAGTCTCTGTCTCCCTATGTCTCTCTCTTTCTCTTTCCGTCTGGTATTTTTCATGGAACGGCTTTAAACTTGTCATAAGTGTTTGTAATGCGCTCGTTACATTTATTATTGAGTGGCTACTGGCTTCGTCGCCTCATAGACAATGCACCCTTTTTACCATGCGTCTGCCATGGCTTCGACTGCCATTTGAATGCATGACAGCGAAGGGGGAGAAAGAATGGGAGAGAGATGCATAACACTTTTTGGCGCAATTCCCCAGCACGTTGCCTGTAGCATACTTATCCGGGCAACGGCAGCAGAACCTCACACAGAGAAGCTGAACTGCCAAAGTGAGGCGGTGGGAGGGGCTGCAGTAAATGCATATTTTATATTTTCATTTCATTGAAACCGACACGTAGTCATTGCCAGAGTGTTTCTAGTTTCTATGCTATGGCTTTCGGCTATAGAGTTTGGCTAACTAGATAGATATATACAAGTTAAAGAGAGAAAAGGAGAAAGAGAGACAGAGGTAGAGAGTGTTAGACATATGGGGAGCGATGAAGTAAGAATTAGAATATATGTAAATTTCGATTGAACTTTGTCCATGCAGCTAATAATTGATATGTCTCTTAATTAAGTTTGTCGACCATTCAACCAACTGGAAACGCAAGTGAGTTCAAATGAATTGAAATCATTTTGCTGTTTTCCTCTACTTGTCTATTGCATAATTTAGAATTTTATTTTAACTTTAGCAAAACACTTGTATAAACATATATCGAGCAGTATTTGCCACTATATTCTCCGCTCACCACTTAAGCGTCAGCTTTTGCTCACAGTTTTATACAATTTTTATTAGGCCCTTCACTTCACTCACTGACAGGCAGACAAAAAAAAAAAAAAAAGGAATAAAACCAACGAAAGAAAGTAACGTTTTGCATTTCTCTGAATTATAGAACAGCATGCAAATGAATGAACATTATTTGCTTGTTGGCTCGGTAAAAATGTTTAAATTGCGGCCTATCAACCTTAGTTGTGACAACTTGCATTTGTCTTTGCCCTTCACCGCAGTCACCCAAAAAAAAAAAAGAAATCAACCTCCAAAAAAAAAAAAACACACAAACAACATAAGTTTATATTTACGCTTCGCTTGTCGCAAGGATATTGCACTTTATAAATCATCTGGGGCAAAAGAACAGAAGCACGTAAAAGTGGATGAAAAATGTGCCATTGCGTCTTGAGCCCAAAAAGCAGAAACAAAGCACGGGCCACAACAAATATCCTAATAGATATAAGGACAAAACCCACAGCATAAGACAAGAATCAGTTTTATATTGCCGAAAACTTCATATACTATATATAGATTCCGATTTTCTATTATTCTTCTATTTATCTTCTTCAAGTTCATCAAAGGCTTTTTACAAAATAATACAACTATTACAATTATCAACTAACTAAATTCTAAGCAAGTGAGGAAAGAATAAACATTTCCTGCCAATTTGTTTCTGTTTTTTGTTAGTTACCTTTTAAGCTGAAAGTATTCTTCGGCCTAGTCGCCTATCTAGTTTAATGAAATAAATCAATACGCTATATTTAGGTTCTTTTACATACATATGTACGCGTATCTAAACAAATTATTTATTTGAATTCTTTGACTATCTATGTCCAGACTCATACCTTAAATTTTGTTTTGATTTGTCCATACATACATAGCTCATGCAATTTTTGATCAACTTACTTTAGTTAGTGTACCAAAAAGAAAGTCATATCGGTTAAATTTTTTTGGTTTTTTCCTTCTCATCTTGGTTGCTGTTCATTTGGCATGGGCATCGTGTTTCAGGTCTGTGAGTTTGTTTTTGCCTCAACTTGGATTTGATTTCGTATTGGCTGATCTAACTCTGCTCTCTACTGATGCTGGTCTTTGGGGGGTTATTTGCTTTTTACTGTCGATGCTACTGAACAATTGTTGTTGATACAAGCCAAATTGCAACGATTTTGGCTTTGTTTCATTGCATCCTGCTTCTCCTATGTGTATGTACGTGGCACATGTGCCTGATTAGAGTTGAGCCAAAAATGCTATAAAAAAACAACGAAAACTAACTTGACTTGCACAAATGAGGCCAACAAATTTCATTGCATGCAAATGGGGAAACTGGAGTAAGTGGTTACTGGTTGGTTACTCCTTCCATCTGTCAGAAGTGGTTAACCCCGTTTCAAATGTACTTTTTTTTTTTTTTTTGTTGTTTTTGCTTATCCAATCAACAGCGAAAACTAAAAGACTTGCCATTCTGAGAGTATAAAATCAGAGTGCACCAGGAAGACAAGAACAAAACCTAGGGATTTTCTCAAATTAGAATCAGCCAAAAAGGAATGACATAAAAACATGTCTTTTCTGTAAAGTCTGTAAGGTTTTTTGGATAAGTTTTTTCGTTTCCAACTAATTAGTTGCATGGGAAAACATTCATTAAATTTTTTTCAAACGAATTCTCTATTACAATAAAGTCATGGCAAAAAGTTGTTCTATCTAAAACACACTTGCCACATTTACGCTGCATTAAAAATGCATTTTCATCTCCTTTACCAAGCGTGTTTAATAGTCTATGCAACAATGTGTGTGTGTTAGTCTATGTTTGTGTTTGTGTTGTGTATGTAATGCTGATGGCAGCCATATAATTTGAACATCATGAAGTGCACTTATCAGAGCGCTTGGCAAGCACTGCCATAGATAAACATCAGCTGAGTGCAGAAGAAAGACAAAAAACCAAGAAACTAAACTGGGAGTGGGGAGTAGAAGGGGGGTTAAATAAGTTGCATTATACTTAACCAACTCAAGTTGCTGCATGACTCGACTTTTGAGTTTGTATGTGTGAGTTTGTTCTGTGTGTGTATGCAACTGTCGGTCTTTATTAAAACATTCCACACCATTCCAATGGGATGCGAATAGCTATTGGGAGTGAGTGTGATTTTTATATCAAAACCATTCTGATTTGATTGCCATTGGACAACGCGTCGTATGATTATTATTATTTTTCTTCTTTTTTTTAAAGTTGACTTGCGTGGAACGTGGTCAAATTGATTTGGGCACGTGTCCGTATTAGCTAATGAGAAAGACAGGCGAGCTTCAGTAACACGTACAAACTCTCCCAGTGGCTGGCCAAGGCCCTTAGTTAAATGTTAGGGGTCGGCAAGGGACACTTAGAGTTGGAATGTATTTTAAATTTTTCAATAAGCTCTTCAATTTTTGTGCTATTTATTCAATAGAGCTTTATTTTGGTAATTTTGAAACGTTCGCCCTAGATTTTACTTTAACAATCCTCAATGAGTACTTTAGAATCGTGCTTTTTCTGTACTGATTATTATAGTAAAACTAAAAACTAATTGCAATCATATTTTTTTACATTTTAAGACACAATTCCTATTTTGTTGACTTTATGAATACTTTTTCTAGGAATTCGTTTCGAAAAATCCCTCTTAGAGAAGGCAAAAACTACTCTATACTAATATAATTTTGATTAAAAGCTTACCATGCACTTTTAAAATAATTTACAATTATTGTGTGAGTAAAGTTTAAACAATTGTGTTTGTAACTACCAAAATATACACTCCTAGCACATGACTAAAATAAAGCCCTGCGATTGTCGGTGACATTTGTGGTTCTGGTTTCCCTTGTTTTTTTCTTTTTTAATTTCATCTCTGTTTGGAATTTAATTTTTTGTGGTCATTTGCACCTGACAACCTGGACAGGTTGGAATGCTGGCCATGCTCGTTTAATTAACAACATTATAACATAAGCACACACACCTTAGCATCTCGCCCCCTGCGTGTACTCATCTCTTGGCCAAATGTATTTAACTTTGATAATAAATCGTAATGGTCAGCAAGAAGAAAACTGTTATTTTGTTTGTTTGCTTAAGTGACAGCCTGCATGCTTTCTCAATAGGTCAGTGAGGAAGAAGTTTGGGGGGAGGGGTGGAGGAAGGGTACCGTCCCATACCACTTTCATTACTTTGGCTTCCTTTGTCTTTGGGTATGTGTCACATTGTCTAATGGTGCATTCGTGCATATGAAATTGCTGTCAACAAAGGGCAGGTCAGTTGTGCCTGAGATGTCATGAGTTGGGTCAGGACTTCCGGCCGTTAGTTACAAAGCGCAGGATGTTCCACCCTAATGTGTTTAGCCGGTGAAAGTTATGTGTACTACCCCTCTCATTCGTCCCGCCGCCTAGCTGTATGTCATGGCTTTTAAAGTGCTTGGGGAAATCAGTGGTAACAAATCGAAAAATGAAAAACGAAAACGACAAACCAAAATGAGTTTCGTGTTAAATTTGTCGTTCTAGCAATTGATAAACGCCATGCCAGACATATGTCAGCTTGATGTCTGATTACGCACTTGGGAGCGACACTATGCGCGTGCTGGTTATATCAGGTACCTCCCACCAAAATCATATGAACATTTGTCATCGATTTAAAGCGCAACTGTCCATTCCCTCCCAAAAATAATTTAAAAACTGGTTTGCTCTTTAAAAATTGTCAGGGGCATTTCGGCCGCCATGCCGTCAGGACGATGAGCATTATAAATGAAACATAAAATGTATAAATATTCAATGGTCGATGTGAGAAACTTTACAGGTCACGTCCCCCATGGTAAAACTAAGAACCAGAGGCGTAGTTCACTCTGAAAGCCCACAACATGGGCATAAATACAGCAATCGAATCTTAAACAAAAACTATTGATTTTCTTTAATTAAACTAAAGTAGACCAACAAAAATCCTTTCGATCGTAGCCTCTACGATGTCATTTAACATAAGCTTCACAAATTGTTTTGCACTCAACTGGATACCAATTCCCATTAAGCCCATGGCTATCCCATTGTGAATTCTAAAAAAAAGACGTGCAAATTGCACGAACAAAAACCGAAAAAGTCGAAAAGTAGCCAAAGATTTATAGTGGCCACAATCATTTTTAGTGCGTGCCGGTTAAAAGTTTTCCAGGGGAGATGAAAATTAACGTAGAATACAGTCGAAACAGCTGCCGCATTGTATTGTAGTTGAATATATTTATATATATATTTTTTGTTTTTTTGGCAGGTGCTAAAAGTTGGCAACACTTTTTGTAGTCTTCTTTTCGGCGCGACGCCAGCCAGCCAACTAATCTGTTAATTTATGTTGAAAAGTTCAGTAAAGTTCTTCTTGAAGCGCTTAGCCAAACAAAATGTAATAAATTATTAAGCATATTTGCGCACAGGACAAGGACAAAAAGAAAGCATTGTAGGATGTGGGCATGGACAGGGGCAGAGGCATGGGCATGGGCATGAAATTTCATTAATTTATGGCAAAGTTTTTGCCACCTGACTATGTGATGATTTCATTTGATTTTGATTCCACTTGGTCACATGCCCAGAGACAAGCGTGGCAAGCATACAGAAACTTCGCCCTGGGAAACGCCTCGTGCAACCGCCACAAAGAAAAGAAAGCAAAACATAAAATTTGCTATAAAGTATATTAATATTTGTGGAGTAAAAGCTTTCAGATACCCTGTAGCCCCTGACATGTATCCAAAAACCCTATTAAAGAAGATTTTTTCTTAAATTTTGTATGCAAAACTCTTCGATAGCAACTCAAACTTACTTTATGATTGAGTATCGTAAATCTTTTGAAAAGGGAAGCAGCCACTACTGAGATGAAGTTCCTTAAGGTTGACTGCTTTAAATATTTCCATGATTTCGTTTGAGAACACTCTAATACATAACAAAATCTTCTGCTTCTCTTTCTCATGTGTTGGAATAGGGTACACATATTCACCGTAACAGAGTGGCTAGCAAAGGAGATAAAATGTTCTTATGCATAAGTGATGCCATGATGCTGACTACTTGCTACTTGCTAACCATGACAACGGGCAAATGGGTGACAAAGTCCCTCAACGAAGTGGCCGCCGCATTGCAGTTGTTTCCGCCCTGACACATGAAAACTTAATGCCGTAATTAACTGTTTTTGCGTTTTTTGGGCTTAAAAGCCGTTACAGTAAAAATTAAATCGCGTATACGCCATGTGTGGTGCGAGCGAGATTTAAAACGCTTTGCGTGACCCACTTTGTGGGCTGGCGTGCATTCCAATGCATTGGTTTATGAACAATTCTATACCTAATATATTCAAGTGTAAGTTTTTGGTGAAACATGTCGCTTTATCAGCATGAATCTAACAAATGCCGTGACACAAACTTCCGCCTAGAAACGTAACGGAATACAACAAAACTAAACAAGGCTAAAGCAAAAATGGCAAGTCAAATGTGAATACGTGGCATTTTGACTGCCTTTGTACAGGAAATAGCTGTAAAAACATTTGAACTCGAATTTCCTCCTCATACAAATTAACTTTGATGACTTGGCGCAAATAAAACCATTTTACCAGGCGCGATTTCCATTTCCGCCGCTTAATGTCCATTAAAAGCCTTGAAATTGATTTCTTTTTTTTACCAAGTTTTTTTGTTTTTTTTATATAATGCTAAGCCAAAAAGAGAGAGAGGAACATGCATTCACTAGCTCAGCTGTTAGTAGCTGTCGTTACAATAATAGATAACTTGCTCCATTACGCTGGCATTCAAATTGAAACTATCAAACGCAATTAGTATCGCATAATGTACTCTTTGGATTTAAATTGACAGGCAGGTTGGCAGTTTCCGTTTCCGTCAACTTAATGCCAATCTGTTTACCTGTCAGACAGTGTATGTGTGTGTGTATGAAGACGCCGCGAGGAAACTTAAGACAAGGCTCCATGTGATTGTCGTTGTACGTAGTATGAAGCCTTACCACACACAGCACTCAGACATGCACATTGCTTGCACATTTGCTCTTCAAAGTTGCACATTTAAAGACTGCGGTTTGCGGCTTTGAGTGCCCTTCTACCACCTGATGGCTCTTCAGCTCATCCACTCCCATGTGTTTTTCTCCCACAACTTCTACTAAAAACTATTTATATATTTACAAAACTCTTAGGTGTTTTTCTTGTCTGTAACTAAAACTGAACTTAATCTTTAAGTTTCTTGCCAACTTAAGTGATTGAGGTATAAAAACAAAAATTTATCCTTTTTGAAATGGGAAACTTTCCTCCAAAAATGATTCCATCTGATATTTCACTTGGATAGGACACTTGCCAAAAAACCTTTTCAACTTTCAACTTGTTATATACTCTTGACAATATAAGCTACGAAACAAAAGTATGGTAAAAGTTGGTTTGGTTGAAAATGAATATACTATCTTTCTCTATGCTAGAGGTTAAATATTGATTTTCTATTTTGAGCAGGGTTTAAGATATTGAGCTCTGTTGTGTTTTAAAACGTTTATTAATTACTTTTAGAAAAAAACTTTTTATTTCGTTGTTTCTATCGAAATAATATAACCTTCCGATCTGAACAATATTTGATAAGTCAGACATAGTTAAAACGGCTTTGCTCCCACCTCACACTAAGAGAAAAACAGCATTTTGCAATTTGTTCAGACTCACTGTCAGCAATACAGGCAGTAACCCAGGTCAACAACCAAAATCCGTACATCTCTCATATACGAGGCATAGTAACTCACCAATACCCCAAAATAATTTTGATATGGGTACCAGGTCACACTGGCATTTAGGGCAATGAAACAGCGGACAAATCCACAAAGATAGATTACAGTGTCCCATATAAAGTTGAGCAAAACATTACCCACAAAGTACATAAAAGACATCATCCTTAAGAAGTACAAAATCAAAGTTTGGAGGAATACATCAGACCACTACAAGACGACTAATATGAACCAAACCTCGATAAGAGACTCACAAATAAAAATAGACAACAATGTTAAACGAACAGACATCATCAAATTTCAAAGAATACGATTCGGACACACAAAACTTACCCACGAATTCATAGTCAAAAAACATAAAGCATTCATTTGACATTGACTTAATCGAAAAAGAAAACGTTCACTCTTATTTGATCAACAATGAAGTTATATCTATTACTTGTCCCCTTTATGCTGTTAATTTCAAAGTCAGTCCAGCAGTTAAGAAAACATAATTGCAGACAATATTCACCATTGCCTGGTGGACTTTGGAGAGAAAAAAAAGTCCATAGTATTTATTTTCAATAAATTCTTTCCACACAAATTATAAATCATCTGAAATACTATTAACGTTTTCCGCTCTGTGTGCCTTCATAGCTTACAATCTTAGTATCCTACTATTAGTGCTGGTTTAAGAGTATATATGTACATACATAAGTACGTAATTAAGTTTCTCAAAACATGAATTTTAAGATGAAATATACTTGGACAATAATATGTACAGCAAAATGAGCTACAAATTACAAGTTAAGAGTTTCTGCAAAAATATAAAGAGAGTTGTTTTTCCTTTGCATGCCAATTAATTTACGAACATTTATTAAATTGGATACTCTTAGGTAATTTAAGTTATTTGTTGCTGCAGCATTGGTCCTTTGGTCCATTCTTGCACACGCAATTGCAATCCTTGTTGCAGGCACAACCTGTTCCACATGTCTGTGCTGTGCACTGGCAATCTATCAAATATCAAAATAATTATAGGTAATTATAATAATGAGTCACTCGTTTCTTTCTCTTAACTTACTTGTTCCACAACCCTTGCAAACCATTATTATGCTGAATTTGTATTTAAAATTGAAATTAGAAAGTTATTCACTTGATTGGTTCGTATCTACAGTTCTCGTTCCTTATATACATATATCCATGGAAAGAAAACGAGAATAACGAGTGCAAAATTGCACAAGTTTTGAGACAGAAAAATGTTTGTTTTTAGTACGATTGGACTGGCCTTATCAGTTCGTGTGCACAATAGATGAGTTTCAAGCATTGGACGGGTGAAACTTTTTTTAAACAAATTTTGCACACGCAATTCCAATTGGTTGATTCTGACATACTCTCGCCTTATCAGGAGGGGGTGTTGCCATAGTCTTATCTAAAATCGAGTCGAGAACTTTCTGGTGTGGGTTTAACTGACTCAGCTATAAATACAAATACCTTACACGTAGACGACTTAGGTATATTCATCTGAAGATCAGTTTATTTGTAATAATTTTTAATAATATGTATAATTGGTTCCGAAATGTATAAGCCTTCTCTAAAAACAATAAAATATAATTGAAAAATGACTAAATTCAGTTTTGCTTTCGCATTGGCTTTGGCATTCAGTATTCCCTGTAATTTTCCAGTCTCTCTGAAAGATTATTTGATAAGCATTAATTCTTAAATATTGAAAGTAATAAAACCATATACACTCACAAAAGGTTTGTTTTCATCAAATTGTCATCTTACGATGATATCACAGCTGCCCTCTGAATCTTCTTTTTTGTTGGTGTCGAAGGCTGCAAATAATTTAAAGAAAACATGTTTAAAAGTTTTGTGGAGACAAAGAAATATGTTCCAAACTAACCAATTAAGGGAAGCGAAAATTTCGTCTAAAGACTCTGCATAATGTTATTGAATAAACGCTCACTCAACCAACCGTCTAAATCGAAGGGCTTGAAATCCTTCAACTCCGCACTGGGTGGCTCTACCCACACGACGGAAGTGGGCTCGACGCAGTCCCCTGATCCGCTGGCATTATTTTGAATGGGATCGGCCGTTGGCATCTCCGTAGGTTTGTCCTTGGAGCTTTGTGATAGTGACAACGATATGTTGGCATTTTCTGCAACCAACTCGTTCCAGGAGTCACTAACATATTCAACGATCTCCTCGTGCTGCGGAGTCATGGGCACAACAACATTCTCGACTAACTTTTTGGCTGGAACTCCTTTTGGCTTTTGAAAAACTGGGCGGGGTATATTGATTGGCTTTTCGGGGCCATTTTTATCGGAGTTACTAGACTTTTTGGAGCCCAGTTTTCTTACGCTTTCGAATTTTTCGATATTCTGTGCCAATCCTCGACGGGTCTGAGAGACAACTTTGCTTCGCCCTTTGCTGAGTGTGTACATGATGTTTCCAATAAAATTATCCTCTTGCTGCAATTTCGATGTAAATTTTTGTGCCTTCTCTCTCAAAAATGCAAATCACATGAACGTTTTGAATTTAGATTACCTTTCCCTATCTAGCATAGACGACAGCTTTTACGAGGATGACTTTCAATTAATTTCGTCTATTTAGTTTCGAACTTCCGCTTTGACCATATGCTTCTTATGACTCTGTGGCAATCCTGGCAAATCAAAAAAATAAAAGGTAGCAACTCTTGAAAAGAGAAAAACAGTTTGGCAATCCTAACTATTATCAAATGCCGATAACAAAAGAGACTTATCGGGGGGTGACACGTAGGGCTCCCATCAAAAATGATTGAGAGATCCCATAAATGTGAGATTACTAGAAATTGTATTTTCACAAGGATTACAGAATATAGATTCAACAAATTCGAGGATCGAATCAGCAATTAAAAGGAAACATACTGCCATGGAACCATCTCTAAGAAGCTGATCAACGATGCGATCAATATGGAGCACGCCAACTGTTTCGGAGATTGCACCATGGCCCCCATCAATCTGATTTCTTCGCCATCATGTGGGTAAAACTATGTATGTATGTATCTAGAATGACTTTTCAATTCTTAGTCAGTGGCGGATCGAGCTTCTTATTTGGCGCCGGAAATCAAGCTATTTGAGAGTTAAAATATCATTTGGAGGGGGAGATTTCATAATTTCACCACCCGAGGATCTGCCACAGGTCTAAGTAAGCATCACAAACTTTTAGCGTATTATAAAAAAACCAAAATCGAGTACAACATGGATTGTACTACTCTTTTTGCAATGGATTATCCAAAATAAAATATAGTTTTAGTAATTCCCATGGGAGACAAATTTTTTATTGCATATTGGCCAACATAAGATTTGATGGAATTGAATATTAATGGATTATTTGTTGCTGCAGCATTGGTCCTTTGGTCCATTCTTGCACACGCAATTGCAATCCTTGTTGCAGGCGCAACCTGCTCCGCATTTCTGTGCTGTGCACTGGCAATCTAATGGAAAGTAATTGTAGATGATTATCGATTATTGTACTTGTTATACTTCAAACTTACTTGTTCCACAACCTTTGCAGCCCATTTTGTATACTTGACTCTGTACTTGAATTTAAAGTAAGTTTTCCACTTGGTTGTTATGCACAACTGTTGACCTATCTGCAGTTCTCGCCACTTATATATACACAGACGGAACAAAGAAAAATAACGAGTGCAAAATTGTGTACAAGTTGTAAAGTTGTTTATTCTGGGCCTTATCTTTGCTCGTGTGCAAAATGCGTGAGTACGGGTCAAATTGCTTATCAATTTCAAACACATTTTGCACACCCAATCGTTTATTTCCTTTACCTTATCAGCTAATGCTTTGGTAATGGTAATTGACATTGATCTAAGAGCCATAGGATAACAACTGCAATAATAAAAGTCAAAATAAATGCCAGCTGTTTTGGTAATATCAAATATTTATAACAACTAGAGAAACATTTCGATTGATTATAGTAGAGGCAACCAGGAAGCAAATAGAAATGAGCATAAAGGAAACCAATTTGAGTTATTTAATGTAATTATTAACTAGCCTATTGAATGGGAGAGAAATTTCATAGTTTAGTCTAGTTCTCCGAACTTTTGCCAGGACTTCAAAGAAGTGTATATTTATATCAGTGCGGATCCTTGGAGTGACAGATTTTAATTTTATGGATCCCTATGGAATTATGGCTTCCTAAAAGAGGCGAAACCAAGTAATTAAGTAATCATAATTCTATAATTCAGGCAAAAAGTATATTTTGGACTTTAAACTGATTGCACTTTAACGGAAAATTGTTGAAATACATTCAATCTTAATCTTTCTTCGTTTAAATGATGCTTATACGCTGAATATGTAAACATATGCACCATTTTTAGCTTTATTTACAACTCGATGAGGACAACTTGTTACATTTTTATTGGTATGATCCATGCGACATCCTGCTTTGAATGAAGTTGCTGGAGTAGAAGAAACATACTTTTTTTAATTTATGATTTTTTCGTTAATTTATGATTAAAAAATAAGACTGAGACTAAGTCCAACAAAGAATAGTCCTAATAATGTTACGCTGCACTTTGTAAATAAAACTAAACAATTTTTGTAATGTTTTAACAATGTTTTTTATTGTATGTTGCATGATGTGCCTGCCAGGTAGATTGATTACCAAGAATATGGACTTGGATATGAAGGTGGATATGAACGCGGATATGGAGTTGGATATGAACGCCGATATGGGTATCTATATGGCGAGTGAATGTTGGGTAAATAAGTTCCGGTATGGGTTGTCAGACCTCCTGGATTTCCTACGTGCCTTGGGTCCACCACCGATATCACACACTCGCAGTTACAAAGGTAGTTATCATGACGCAAACAGCATTGGTCACAACCTGGAAAGCGTTGGTTAAACTCAGTGTTCATGTCGTTGAGATTTTTTGCCTCCGATCTGCAATTATTTGCATCCAACTGAGCAAGCAGAACCAGCAACAGGCCGACAATTAAGTGATGCAACTTCATTGTTGAAGAATCAAATGAGACTGAGCACAAACAATAAATCGTTTTCGATTATCAGTCATTATATGTATTTATAGCCTATATGTTTTACAGACTAAAATTATTAAACACTTCATAGGTTATCAAGTGTTTTTGACCGATCATTCCTATGGTAGCTAGCTATGATACAGTCACCCGATCTTGACCAAATTTGGCAAGCGTTTATAGCTAGATGAACCTCTAATATTAAATTTCACGACAATAGTAAAAAAATAACGATGTTATTAAAAAAGTCAATTTCGTGACTTTGCTATGGCATAGTGGTCCGATACGGCTGAATACGAGATATACAACCCATGCAGTATATACAAGCCTACAGTGGAAAATTTCAGCTCTGTAGCTCTTACAGTCTAGGAGGTGTTCGCGTTAATCCAGACGGACTTCTGACCAAAATTCATATACCCTTTTTGCAAGGGAATAATTAAGTTGTAAGATAATATTCTAAGTTTATTCAATTTGATCAGTCATTATTGGCAAAGACTAATTAAAGTACTAGATTAAATTAATTTATATTCAAATAAAAATAAGGATTGCCATTCACTTGGCCTGGCAGCATTTCGATCCAGTTACGGATCCACTCTTGGCGGCGCATTGACATTGCTGATTTCCTGAACAGTTTCCACCGCATTTGCCGGCTGTGCATTGGCAGTCTGTAAAATAAAACTAGAGTTAGTTTTGGTTACTTAATATATTTTGTTTCCATCACTTACTGTTTCCGCATCCTTTGCAAGGCATCTTGTTGAGTTTTTGGTAGTTAGATGGTTTGTTTGAACGATCAAGTTTTTGTATTGCTGTGTAGCCAATATGTTTTGCCTTTTATACGTTCATTAGGTTGGCCAGAGAGTTGATAAGATGAGAAAGCCGTGCGCAGCCGGCAATTGGCGTGCGCAAAAACGAAAAAGTCTAGAATTGTCGTTTTGTAGTTATTTGTTTCGTCTGCGTAATTTTGCGCACGCCTCTTGATAAGGCCTTCCAAAGGCATTATCAAGACATTGCTTTAATTGATTGACTCTGGCGGAGTGCACATACGATTGTATAAAAAGAGTTTGCCCGCCAGTTTAGATGCATCATTAAGCGACAGCTTACAAGTAAAGACAGTAAAAACAAAAAAAAAAAACATTAATAAAATGGGTTGCAAAGCTTGTGGAACAAGTAAGTGTATACAGTATAAAGCTATTTATACATATATTAATAATTGTAATTCCATTTGTTTAGATTGCCAATGCTCGGCCACCAAATGCGGCGATAACTGCGCCTGCAGCCAGCAATGCCAATGTGCCTGCAAAAATGGACCCAAGGACAAATGTTGCGCCAATAAGAAGCAATAAATGAAACAAGACTTTTAAATCTTCATAATGTTAGTTCTTAAATATAAATAAATGTGTTACCTGTCAAACAAGTAATTCCTTTTCTTGGTTCACTTTACTTTTGAGTAAAACAAAGTTGGTAAAACGGTCCACTGCTCTTCAGTTCTACTCTGTCATCAGGTTTGCTGCTTAATAGTCCATTATTCTATATACTCAAGTGTTATATTATGTCTTTCATTACGTTTTCATTGAATAAAAAAGAAATTTCACATTATAGTTGCTTTTACATTCAAAATCTTTATTGGCCATTTTGACAAGAATAGTTCTATAGTTTATTCCCCTCGTACTTTCTTACATACATTTTCAGTATATAATTCAAATATATATATATATATGTACATATATATAGATGTGTAAACATTTAAATACATACATTCAGCCATTCTCAATATCATCTTCTCTTCGTGTCTCTCTCTGTGTGTGTGTGTGTGTCTGTGTAAAAATGGGAATGTGTCCATAAGTTTTTTATAAGTAAAACATTCACATAAAATAACATTACGTACACACATTGAGTGTTTGTTTTTTTTTTTTTGTTTCCAAATATTCGTAAATAAGATGGTTCGGTTTTTGTGTTTCGTTATCCATTTGCTTCGTTTCAGTGTGTTTGTTTTTCAAATTAATTTTTAATGATTTATTTTGTTTTCTTTTGTGTTGGTGATTATTATGTACTTAGATTTTATAAAATTCTAAAAGTTTCACATTACAAGCTCTTAAGTGTATACAAAAAATAGTTTTGTAGTTGATATTATCAATAGTATTTTCTGTGCTTCGTTAAATGACTATAGGCAAAAACGTATATATTTATATATACATAATATATATATATATATATTTTATATTCATATTGACCATATTGAACGCATTTGTAATGCTGTGCAAAACAACGTTGCCTTGAATCGAACAAAAATAGGGAAATTTACATACATATATTAATAAGATTTTCGCATTTTCAGCATGGAAGCAATAATAAAAAAAAAAAAAACGAGGATTCACATTTTGTTTTCTTATTTTTCGTTTTTGTTGTTTTTTTTCTTTTGTTTTGTTTTGTTTTGTTTCACTTTTTACATAAAGCATTTCACACATTATATAGAAGTACATTAAAAATAATAATAGTAACTAAAATTATCAGAATTTAAGTTGAAACCATTCATCGCTTTGCTGCTTTTCGTTTCATTCGCTCTTAATTTCACTTAACCATGAATCGTACGTACATACATGTATCTAAAAGTAAGTTCAATTAAAATTAAAATAAAAATCAAAAAATTTAGATTCAACAAATAATATGTAACTACTAAAAACTGATATCCTTGTCAATTAGTTAAGTAGATAAGATAATTAAAATTAAACCATGTTCAAAAACAATGGCGAACAAAAAAGTTTTGAATCGATATACAGAAACATTTCAAAAGTTTACACATTTTACAAAAGAAATTATTAAAAAAACGAGATATGAAATTGTTTTAATGCACAGTTCAGACATACAATCTAAAATAGTTCTAATAGTTCAGAGGGCATGTGCTGAGGGGGGGCTTGGAGTGCGGATATTATGTGGCTAGTAAGGTGTGTGTTTTTGTGTGTGTGTCTGTTGTTGTTTTCAAGTCAAACAATTTATTGCATGCATTGCTCAAGTTGTAGTTGTTGTTTTTGTATGGCGTTTCACAAATGCTGCAAGAATAAATAGAACAGATAATTAGTAAACAAATAAAACACACAAAAATAAAAGATCCACGCGCCTAACACTAATAAATACTTCAAAACATTCCGAATATATATTTATATTCTTGCAGATAGTATTACAAAACAAATAAAAGCATGATTTCTTAATCACACAATGTACAAGCACAGATATACATATAGAAATTCAGTTAAATCGGACAACTATTTTAAAATACATTTAGCTTTGAGATCGTTATACAATATAGACGCTTAACAAGATATCAACAGTTCAAGATTTTGAAAAACTGCAAGTATATAGTTTATTTTCGATAGCCTGAAGTCAGTTTTCGAATTAATTATCAAGTATACATATTTAAACATTAAGTTTCATTTCAAAAATAATGTACATTAACTTTATTAGCTTTGTTTTTGTTTTTAAATGTTAATTTATTTATGTATATATCTGTGTATGTAAATATGAATTGTTTTTTGTGTAAATTCGTAAATATTCCATTTCCTGTTTAAATTTCTTTGTCTAGTCTTACGACTGCAATAGTCCTTAACTTGAAACCGAATCGATAGTTGGTATTATCTATCGCATTCTTTCGACATTTAACCATTACAAAAAAAACATTTATATAACTATGCATTATAACATTTAACAAATGTGCACAATAATGTGTTGTATATATATTTAGATATGATCAATAGGTTTTACTTTTCAAGAATATCTCGCTCTTGTAACTTTCGTGAGAGATCACAACCAAAAGTAGTTTCATTTAAGCTATTTGATTAAAAGTTTTAATATTTGTACTACGACGATTTACAATAAACAGACAAAATAAAACTAATTATATTAACATGAAAATATAAATACATACCAAAGAAAACATGCCACAACATCATGATGTATATATCCAAAACATTCTTAAAATAACATTGAATAAAAACATTTTCGGGATAAATTTCAAAAAATGATGATCCACAAAAAGTCTCGTTGCTTTTAACATCCATGGTAGCGGCACTCAATTAATTGTTTATATCGTAGTTGTTTATACATAAAATTCTTTGTATATATATATAGATTTTACATATATATCTATTCATATATTGGATATATATAATATATATGCTTTATAGTTTATATAGAATAGTCAAAGTTCTGCATCGCATCAAAGTCCGTCATGGCAAAATCATTATTACCACTAAATGGAGAAAAATGGGGAAATTAAAAATAAATTAATACCAAATAATAAAACACTAGTAAGGCAAATTTTATCATGCATATGTATGAGGAGATTATACAGTGTTTAAGAGATAGAGAGAGGGAGAGAAAGGGTTGGGGGAAATGTAGTCATATGAAAGATTAGGCCTTGAGAAGGGGAAGGTTAAAAGATGTTGCGAGATGTAAGCGAAAACTTGAATCGAAATCCTAACATTCATAGAGCGTATGTAAATTCGTATATATATTTAACACTAAATTGACTTTAATAATTAACATCAATAAATACAACAACAGACAATTAAACAAACAAGTAGACAATTCACCAACAAACAAGAAGAGAAAATTGCATGCAACACTTTTTTTTTTTTTTTGCGTAAATATCATTTCATTTTCTTTCAATAATTTGTTGAACATTTTGGATTTTCATCATTTGTAATATTATTAATTGCGTTTGAAGCTCGTCGAATGCAGTTGCAACCATTGGAAATTCTTTTCTTGTTGCCATTTATGTTGTTAATTTTGTCTTATAGGTGCATGATGGTGCTATTCTGTAGGCTGCTTGCGTTAGAAGTTTGCAGAAAATAATAATAGAAGAGAAATAGATCAAAAGGAGAGTTTGGATAATCAGTGAACAATAGTTTGCAAAGTCATTGATTGCAATTTCATGTTGTTAAGTAATGTGCTGCAGCTGAAAAATTTAATTAGATGGCAATACTTTGAAATATTTCAAATAATAAAAAAAAAAATTAAATAGGTTTGCATATATAGAAAATCGAACAAAGAAAATACATTTATAAGACCTCTAAATTGATTTGTATGTATATATCATCATCCATGTACATTTTTACACTGATTGAAAGCTGATCTTAAGTTAGTAAAAACCAATAATGAGAGAGAAGCTAATGAAATTTCATGAAGTGTGTGCGTAGTGGGTGTGCGGCGAAGTGTCAATGAATGATGAACGCGGGAAAACTTATTTTCGTATTCGTTTTTGTTGTAGCAGGTAGGAGTGGGAGCGAGAGAGAGTGGAGGGTGGAGCAATATGTTAGGAACTGCAATCGCATTGAAATGCTTTTGGTTTCGATGATTTTTGATGCATGGTGGCACATAATCATAAATTTTTGTTCATTATAATACCTTACGGTAAGCAGGAAAGGTACAAAAAATAACCCAGAAGTACTCTCTACAATGGCACATTTAAAGGCGATGGCATGGCATACGACGCTGGACTGGAGCAATATGTGTCAAAGACTGTTAATATAGTATCACTGATCTGATCCAGTATGGGATGGCCTGGTGGTGTGCTTTCAACTAAAAGCTTTATCTCATTCGCCATTTGACTATCATCGGAATCAGAGTCATCCATCACACTGGGTGAGTGGGCATCAAATGTGCCCGAGGGATCAAACGTTAATGGTGAACTGTTTAATCGCCAACCACCAACCACATCAACAACGACCACCACAAACACCACCACGCGTAGAGTTACCAAAATCAAATAGACGAGAGGTAAATGAAAATAAACAACAAAGAAGAGAGTGTAAATTTTGGGCACAGTAGTAATACACAAAAAGAAAATGGTTGAAAAAAAAAAACATGAAACCATAAAATAAATAACAAAAATTAGCCGCTGTAAAAATTTCTAAAATTGTTTTTTTATTAACTGCTAAGGATGACTTGGCTTAAGCTTGAGCAATTCATCAGTCATCGGATGAAGAACATTAACAACAACAACAAATGGGTTAGTCAGTTGAGGGAACTTTTTGCTCCTCCGCTCGGATGTTTCTTTCGAAAAATGCATTTTTTTTTAGTTCAAAGTATTGCAATCAAATTAAAATTTTTCCATATTTGTTTTTTAGCCTTTTTTTGTGAGGGTTTTTGAAAAAACAAGCAAAAGATATAATAAAGTAAAAGAAGGGTAAATAAACTTTCTGCCAGGTCATCATCTCAAGATTTAGTTCAGGCTTATCGACAAAATAGGAGAAAATTAATATAAAAATTAAATACAAAAGGATTTATTGCTTTTTTTTTCGTTTTAGTGGATGGAAAGGGGAGATTAGGAGAGAGTTAGTTGGAACAACATGCTGCTAAACTTACTTTCCCATCCCAGTCATGTCGTTCTGCGGCGGCGATTGCATTGGATGATGAGGTGTACCCGCAATGGAACCATTTTCTCCACCGGCGGCACGCACCTGAACGCGTATCGTGCTGGGCACATAGCCATCGGGTCTCGGTGCTGGTTCTGTATTAGTGTAGTATAACAAGAAGATTAATATTTCAACTTATTTGAAATTGAAAAGTCTTTTCATACCAACTCGCGGTGTATAGAATTCACCAAAGGCGATATCACGCTCTAGGGGCGACACATTGATGTCTGTCGGATACAGGTAACGCAGGTCCAAGTCTCGTATACGATCGGCCAAATTAATAATATGGAAATCTTTGGATGTCCATGGTTTTAGCATGACTACCACACCATATTCATTGACATAGGCAATAGATACGGCACCTGTTACAGGGTAGAAATATGATTAATAGAAGTCCCTCTCTCTCTCTCTATATATGTTAATTTAGTTTTTACCCAATTCACTGTCGGAGAAGCGAACCAAAAATGTGCCTATTCCTGTTGTGGCTCGCATTAGATCATCCTGTGCTTTAGCCTTGCTAATAAAACCGGTAATACGACCCGCCTTCCACATGCCCAGCAAATGGTCTTTGGTGAGTTTCATAATGGCATAGAACCATTCCCAAAACGTGAATGCACGATCTGGCAGAGGCTCTTTACAAAAGTGATTCCACGAAATGCAATCATTTCGTTCTCCGCTAATATTATCGCGCTGAAGTTTTTCAACTATAAAACAGTAAAAGAATTTTTTAATTAGTATTGAAAGAAAATGAAATAAATCAATTTAATCCACTTACAAAGAAATTCCAAATTCTCGGAGGTCAGCGGTCGTTGTGTGGAGGAACCAAATTTAATATTGAGGGCTATAGAGAGCTGACACCATGTCACACGATCGGTGACCACAAACGGATCACGTACAATATCTGCGAATGCATTGTCCCAGGTGATGGTGGCCCAGGATTGTGGCTCCTGATTGCCATGCACGATAACAACCACGGGCAGCGATAGAGTCCACACGCGTATCTGATAGCTATCAACTGTGGTTGTAGCATAGAAAAAGAGCGCAAACTTTTCATCCATCACACTTTCGGTACCCTTTTTTTCGGCGCGTTTGATTTTCTTAAGCTGCATATTTCTAAAACTTGCGGAGAATATTTGATTCTGCTGATATTCCATGGTACTTGAGCAGTTTTGTATTTCGCCAGACGATTGATTCGACATACTATTGTTAATCACATCCATATGTGATCCACGAGTGACAAAACGTTGGGCTTGTTGCTCTAGAGAGGAGAGATAAAGAGAGAGATGAGTTGTTTATAGACTTTAGTTTGCCTGATTACACCTACCTGACATGATGATGCACTCAACCGTTGGTGGATTATTGTGTATGCCCAGCTGGGAGCCAATTAGCCAACGTACCGAAGATGCAAAACGTGTATTCGTCTTCATCACCTGTGGCGGCTGTTTATCAACAATAAAAGCCGAACAGACCAAATTCTTTTGAGCCACCTGTATTGTCTCCATGAATAATTTTAGCTCTTGATCCTCTTCCATCATTCGGACCTGCTTGACTGCCTCCAACAGTAGGCACACAAACGACTCCAAGATACCGAAACAACGCTGAATTTCGTCAAGCATATTCTCATTGAAGGATGCACCATTGCCTGCCTGAGCTTGCTGGCGACGCCAATTTTTTAACTCTGTTACGGCCATTTCCTGCAGTGCCTCGTAATACATAAAACTACGACGCAAATGGCAAACAATATTTGCCTTCTGGTCAATCACACTACGCATTAGATCGGCTTTCTGTGCACCTGTCACCTGGATCATGCACTCATAGGTGTGTACCATCATTTTCAGGGGATTGCCAATGCTAGAGAAATCGTTATAGGCCTGCATGATCTGTTGATGTAAGTCATATAGTTCCATTTTCACCACACCCATGCCCACAGCCGGGGCGGGTGTAGCATTATGACCCATAACACCACCACCACCGCCCATTGATGGTGTGGCTGCACCGGGTCCGACAACTGGGACACCACCAGCGACAAATCCTCCGCCGCCATTGCTACTACTATCCATTAGTTGACTGCCATCGTTGATAAAGCCAGCAGCAGCAGCCATAGCTGCTGGATTATTCATATTGTAGGGATTCAGCGGCATCGATTGACCCCCAGTGGCCGCCACGCTTTGTTCTGTCACAAATTGCAGTTCCTTTTGCAGTCCGCTACGCAGATGTGTATATAGCTCAAGGGCTGGGGTACGTTGTATGAGGGCACAAAGCTCGACCACACGATACTTTAAGTTCTGATCGGTGGCTGTGCGTGTTGACAAAAGCTTTTGTTGCAGATCCTCGTTGAATTTGATCGCAATGCGTTCAAGTTGTTCCGTTGAATTTGGTGTAATTTGCTCGGACCTGTGGGAAAGAGGAGAAGGAAAATTCCATAATATTAATTAAATTAACTAAAAAACGATTAAAGCAAGAAAAAGACATTCATTCTATCAACTATAAATTGTGTTAAAGTTCCTGACACACATCATTCGCTCGCTCTCCCCCATTGCGACAGTTAACTACTCACATTATTCGATCTTCGATCCAGGGCGCCAAGCATAGACGAAGGTCAAACAGACCCTTCTCATCGTAATAAGCCGCCATGCGTTGCTCACAGTCCGCATGGCTGGAAATGCGTTTCCAAAGGCTCATGCTCTATGTATGATTATGAATGCAATTGAATGACTTGGTATTTGTGTGTGTATGTGTGTGGGTTCTTATTAAAAAGGTTTAATGGCTTTAAGCGTTTTATTTAGTGATTTATTTTGGCTTTGTGTGTGCTTTTGTTTTTTGCTGAGGCTGATGAGGATTAGGCTGGAGTGCTTCTAACCTCACCCAAGGTCCATCTGACTTCCACAAGCAAATGAGTTTGATTCGTCCATAAAATGTGCCGTTGGTTTTTAGTTATTCTTTGCTTTATGTTATTCTTTGTTTAAATTTATGATATATTTTTGGTAACTTGATGACTTTGATGACTATAAATAAAACATAACACAAAAAAAAAAGCATATATTTATATATGTATGAATGAATAAGAGTAGGATTTGTTTGATGTTATATGGCATGTGGTTATGATTATGAATATGGACAATAGATTACAACTAAAGCGCTTAATGTCACACATTATTGTTGAATGTTTCGTTTCATTCATACCAATCAATATTTGGTAATTTAATCAAAGAAATACATATTTGTCTTTTCAAGTCACTTAAATAAAGAACCACTTTGGCATCGTTTTGATCGATTTAGAGCAGTAGTATTAGTCGTCAGAATACTCATCCCATAAGACCTTGTTCTGAGCGAATATAGTCGAATAATTTGAATACATTTAATAGCCATAACAAAAGTAAGAACGAAAAGGAAAAAACGTATGGCTTATGGTAAACAAACAAACTAAATACAAACTAACACGCAAGTGAGAAAATAAACATGAAAAGCGAAACGAAGGGAAACGCTCTAGGCAATGGCTGGCTCGTGTAGACACAACCCACCAAATCGACCGACCGACCGACCGGCTGTCGACAGGTGTGAAAATTTATTGCACAAATCCAATTGCACAGCTGAATACAAGTCGAAGTTAATAGCCATGTCAAAAATAAAGCGCTGATAAGACCAACAACTCTAGACCAGGCCTCTTCACTTCCAGACCATGTCCCGACATCTCAGTGTATACTTGTCGCCAAAACGTGACCGTAAAACCCAAACAAGAACCTAGAACCGAACCCAAATACACTTTCAATACTCAGTTTGTTTGCTTTTGTGGTCGATACGCTAATTTTTACGTATTTCTTTAGAAAAATAGAAACGAACAACAGCAGCAGCAGAGAGCAGCATCAGAAAGACGCTCGCTCACGTAGCAAATATGAATGGGCCCCACACACAACACACAACAAACACACGAAAAGACGACGACAACAAAAAAAATGCTTCTTTATAAAATGAACAAGACAAACCAGTCCAGAGGGCTAGCAAAGAAATTAGATAAGGATCTAATGACTGGAAACATACACACACACAAAATGCAGCTAAAATCAAACAAAGGGACAACTTTTAGTTTTTAAATATTCCGTAATCTAAATACGACTTTGAGAATACCCTCAAAAAGCAGTGGAGGATCTGGGTATAGATTTTCAGTGGTAAATCGGTCTTGGATATCGAAATTTTGGTAGTTAAAGAGGTAAAATATACTCTTGCAATATAGAAAACCTAAACTCAATTATTGATAATGATGGATCTTTATATTGTTAGAGGATATTGGTCTATCTTGTCATTCAAATTTTTCAAAGACCTACTGAAACTCAATTCTAATTCATATACTTGAAACAAACTATTTAAATATACCCTTTTATCCTGTTTATACAGGGTATTAGACAAAAGAGAGACAGAGAAAAAGAAGAATAACAAAAGATTATACAAGAAACAGGTCGCGGATTTTGTTGGTACCTGCCTCAGGAACCAAAATCGGATGTGCGGCTCACTAACAACAAAGTCAACGGCAAGGCAACGGTGTATCACGAAGGGAGAGTAGTCTAAAAGATTTTGGGACTCGTTTTCGACCAAGTTTCTTCATTGCTGCTGCCTGCAAAGTAGTTCAAGGTTTTCCTATTTCTTCTTGTATATTGGTTAGTTAAAGTTGAAAAGGCAAACTTTTCTTTTAACGCACTTTACCGAATGCGTCTTGTGGTTAGAAGTTTTGTTGTCAAGTCAACTGCTTCATTAATAAAGTTTCAGCAAATTGGCCATAATCGACCTTGAAAAAAGGAAATGGAAAACCATCATCTACAAGGACGTTGTAAAATTTCAAATTTACATAATTGCCTGTTTATTTATCATCATCGTATCGATTATCATTGGATAAACGGATGTTCTGATGTTCGCATGTAATGATATAAAAAAAAAAAAAAAAAAAGAATCAACCATAAAGAGACTTCAAAAATCTCACCAAAAAATGATATAGTCTGAAATATTGAGTTTAGTTTAATATTCTTATGTCTTTTGTGTTTGCATTAGATGTTTTTGGTTTACCTGTATATTTGATCTATATCTATTTAAACGTAGAGCCCTCTTTACCGTTAAATAATTGAACGACAACTAAGTAAAGCAACCGTTAGCTACTTAGCTTTTATATACCTTGCAAACAAAAATTTGACTATTTGTGATAAGACAAAACTTGTTGAATTTGGCATAGTAAATTTTCCCCCGCTTTCTTGATTTGAATAAATTACAACGAAATAGGAATTATTATTTTGAAATTGTTAAAACAATTGAAATTTTACTTGGAAACCACTATAAAAATTGATAAGGTGAAAATTGTTCGATGAATCAGTTGCCAATAAAATTGATTATGCCTATCAAATTAGTTGGAATATCAGTTAAAGTAACTTGCTTTTATTATTTTTAGCCCAGATAGCGCCAAGGCAACTGGTAGAATTAGAACTCTACACAAAATTTAGTTCAGTTTCAATAGAATTTTTGTTTGCAACACGTGAAATTCAAAAATAAAGAACAAAAATGCAAATAAACTAATTTCTGCTCGAAAAGAAAAACAAAAAACAACGAAACAAATTCACTAATGGCAAAGCTATGCAAATGTTGACCACGCTAAGAGCTGGCTAACATATAATTAAGTGTAATAAAACCAACTAAGCAAAAACCATAATTAAAAGTGGCCCTTTTGTTCATCATGAATGACATTGTTTGGTAGACATAATGCGATGATGATGAGGATGGTGACGATGTGTTCCAAGTCTATTATCACAAATTCCCAGGTGTCATTCCGGAAAAACGACACAAAAAACTGGTAAAGTGCTACCAAGCTAATCAGTCCAATGAGACTCATCAGATATTCGAGGACTAAACATATAGAAAACTCGAGTTCCAGAGATAACTTTGGCCTTGTGTGACCTTGGTTCTGTTTAGTTAAATGAAACTCTATCAACAGTGAGAGTTGATGGTGAAGAGTATTTTCGAAATTTCACCTCTTAAACTGCTGAACTGGTCCAAAAATTCATTAACTAAAGTCGATGTAAGGCCCTGTGGTTATGCGTTATTTCGCAAACAGATTTTAATTTGTTAAACCACTTTTTTTGCATTTTCTAAAAATGGCAAAGCAGCATGTTTTCATTCATTGTGTGTTTTGTGGGTTTTACTATGTATAATAATGATTGCATTAGTCACAGTCACTCCGATTAAGTACCCTTTTGTTGGGCTTTTAAGCTGAATTTTGAATTACTTAATTAAAGTTTGAACTTGCAACAAGATTTTTGGCCCAAATTGAGTCAAAAAATCCCCTTAACAAACAAAAATGTGTTTTCTTGTAAATTTTCATTAAAGTCGTCTATGGTAAACCACAAAAATGTTATACACTTTCGTTCATTGATCATCAACAGCTAAAACCACAATAACCAGAGGGCTGGGGCTAACTTCGACCTCGTCAAAGTTTGTATACCCTTGCAACTGTTTTGGTAACTCTCTCTCCTTACCCACGGCAATCAAAACTGGGTTTCAGCCGGCTTCACGTTGGCGAAGGAACGTCTTACAAACTTAGCATAGAAAATGACGAAGATATTGTTCAAAGTCACTGTTTTCCACGGATCGTTCCTCAGGTAGCTGTATGATATAGTGGTCCGATCCGGTTGAATCCGAGATATACAGCCTGTGCACTATATACAAGCCAACATACATGCCGAATTTCAGCTCTCTAGCTTAGACGGACGGACGGACATGGCTATTTGAACGCGTCTCGTCGTGCTGATCAAGAATATATATACTTTATATGGTCGGAGATGCTTCCTCCTTATTCGTTGCACAATTCTGACCAAAATGACTATACCCTGTTTGCAAGGGTATAAAAACAAATCCATAGTGCAAAGAAAAGGCAACGAAAAGAAGTGATATTAGTGAGCTGACGGTGAGTATGCCTTGACGATGGAAGCGACGTCGACGACGACGACGACAACAATGACGGTGATAAAACCTTAACTAAGTTCGGACGGGGACGTACGGAGAGTCACGGAGTGAGTGAAGTGCGATAACCGGTAGTTGTGAATGTGTGTATGGCGGTTGGCGGCAACACACAGAAAGAAGACTGGTCGCCCGCCCTCCAATAGACGACGCACACTGCTGTCGATTTTTATAACTTCAATAGAATGTCTAAATGTATGGGTTATGTACATATGTTTGTGCGATGATGATAGTGAAACAGACAAATTGGTGGGGCTGAGACGAGGGCGGGCGGGTGTGGCGGATCAGTGGGTCTATTTGTTTAGTGCAACGAGCGTCAAATAATAATCCTCCTTCTATTCAAAGGTAGACATTATTATTTATAGATAGCCGTAAAGCTGATATGAATAAGAAATATTTACAGGCCCAAGACTCTCTCTCTCTTTCGTTTTCTAGTCTCTTTAGGGGGCTAAAAACGTGTCTACACACACACACACAGAGAGAGAGACAATAAATAAACATGAATGTATACAGAGTAACGTCAAGCCCAAACAAACTCGCGCATATGTAACGAAGCTTTTTAAAAATTTATAAATTCGATAAAATAAAATAAAAACATTTTAAAGATGCAAACAACAAAAACAAAATCAACTTTATTTTGCATTGACGTAAAAGCGTTTTTCAGGCGAAAATGATATTTCCAAGAAATTTGAAATAGCTTTAAGATTTTTAACAATTGCTATTGATAGCCTTACTTTTATATAGAGAGTTGATAATTATATTTGGTTTTATTTTTGTAGATTATGAATAGAATAATGGAATATAAAAATAGGGAGAAAGTATTTTTTCTTTCTGAAATATAGCGCGTCATAGGGCACCACATAGGAAGAATCGGTCAGCTCAATGCCGATCTTGGAGAGCGGAGAACCCACTGGGACCATGCTGAAGGGTACCACAAACATTGTGCAACCCTCGGGGAAACGTTGCTGCCTCTGTGGGCGTAGGAATGGTCTCCTCACGCTCCTCAGTGCGGATGAAGGTGCGCGATTCCACGCGTGCCACATCAGCAGGATTGGTGAGAGTCAACCAGCAGTTCTTATACTTACGACCTCTTAGGGAATCTTGGTATTGAAATGATTAACAAAATATGTTTCTTTTATAGTAAATATGTGTTTAGTCTACACTACTTTTTGCTTAGTTCCAATGTTTTTCAATATATTTTGGCTATCTTTATGTCTGCGCCACATTGTCTCTCACTCAGTCTTTCTTCATTTCCTATAGACGACCTTGAACGGCAACAAATGCGGTGGCGCTTGCTCTATTTTAGCCCAACAAGAAAAACCTGTGGCAAATCTAACCTTGAAATGCAAAAACAAAGAAAGTAGTGAAAATGCAACTTTGCAAACTGGTTAGACAACTTTGCATTTCCATGGAAAGGGGGAGAGGTATAAAAGTTCAAAGCGTAAGTACAAACTTTTGTGTTAAACTAAGTCAATGCAAAACTGGGAAAAACCAAAGTGCAATTATTAGCAATTTTTTCCTTTTGCTTTAGCTTAGATGCAATTTGCAAATTTTGCATATTCAAACGTTTGCCAGCTGCTGCGACTGCTGTCCGCCCACGCAAATAACAAAAAATATTGCCCAATTGCATTTTTGTTGTTTCTATTTTATTTCAATTTTATGAATAACACACACTTGGCCCAGAGGAAGAGAGAGAGATAGGGAGATTACAATTTCAAGATGACTCAACTTGAGGGTGATAAGATTTAAAACTAAACAAAATTCCACACACGAAAAAATATACAAATATATGTATATGTATGTATGTCAGTGTGTGTGTGTGTGTATGTATCTTCTTACGCATCTGAAGATACATTTGCCTCGCGTGATCTAATTCAAATATGTAGATTTTGCAATTTCTTAAAAAACTTATCTTGCCCTACTGACGAGAAAATAAGCCCAAAGATAAACCAGATAGAATGACAAACTTTTTGGCGCACAAGAAGATGCAGATAGATCTGAAAGATTTAGAGATTCACGTTATTGTTATTAGCGGAAAGTTTTACAGCTGCAGTGACTGATAACTAATTTTTTGAGGAACATTTCGCTTTAGTTCGAAGAAACGCTAAGGCAAAGAGAATATCTTATCTTTGCCTTCTTGGTAGTAACGGTTTCTCCCAGACGTAGGTGGGCAACAAGGCTTATTCCTACGAGTTATTAACTTGATTAACTGAGCTACAATATAATTAACAATCCGACTTTAAATGAATTGTAAAGAAATTATCTTCCAAGTAATAACAAATCGTTTTGCTTAAGGAAAACGAAAAAATTTGTATAAGGAATCTAAAATTTATAGAGTGAAACTAAATAATTATTTAAAAACGTTTTACATATTGCAATAAAAGATTATGACCCAAAAAACAATATTTGAAATATTTGAATTTTTTTTAAATTTTGGACTTTATGAAATACAAAGTTCAATCTATTTGTCAGCTATAAAATACTCAGTAAAGGAAATAAATTTAAAAGCATCTTGTAGACGCTTAATGAACAACACGCTCCAGATGTCTGATCGTGTGCGGGCGTACCCACACACACACACACATACATTGTATATACATATGTACATATAGAGCATGTTTGTATACATATTGATATGAGAAAAGCAAAGTCAACAGAAAAATAATATGGCATTAAACAAACAACAATAAGTAACCATTTGTTGTTACGATACTTTGTAACAATCTTGGTATCTTATACATACATACATACATATGTATAATCAGAACGGTTGGTGAAGAGGTTAACAAATTTATCCCATTTTATTCTATTGTCAGTAGTGGATGGATGAATATGCCCTTTATCACTATTTAGATAAAGGGTATTCAAAGTTCAGATGAGCAACAACTTTTAAATGATTACTTAAATAACATTTGGTGGCCGGCAACAATAGCAGAGAGAGAGCAAACAAGAGAGAGATAGAGAGAGTGAGTAGATGAGAGAGCGGCGAGAATTAACACACAGAGTGCAAAAACAAATACCTCAGAACGACACAGACTATTCAATTGTATTAGTGTGTGAAAGAGAGATGCCCTCTGTTTGTGTGTTATGTATGCATGTATCGGTGTATGTTTGTTGCCTATAAAAAAATTAAACAAAAAAACCAAATGGCGAAGCTAAAGAAAACAACAAACCAAGCAAAAAAAACAGTAAAAAGGCAAAGTTGGAGCAGAAACCTTGCACTACACACACACCGAAAAGGTACACACACACACAAGCAGGCACTGGGGGTTCCATTGAGGCCAACTCCAAGCAAAAGAACAACACAAACACACAAACAAACAAACAAACCTAAACATCTACAACAAATGTTAGACCATATTTTTATACCATACACCCATAGGGTGAAATGGTATATTAAAGTCGCCAAAATGTATGTAACAGGCAGAAGGAAGCTTTTCCGACCCCATAAAGTATATATATTCTTGATCAGTATCAACAGCCGAATCGATCTAGCCATGTCCGTCTGTCCGTCCGTCTGTCCGTCTGTCCGTCCGTCCGTCTGTCCGTCTGTCCGTATGAACACCTAGATCTCGGAGACTATAAAAGCTAGAGCCACCAAATTTGGAATGTAGGCTCATGTAGTATGTAGAGTGATCAAGTTTGTTTCAAATTTTTGCCACGCCCCTTTCCGCCCCCGCAATTCAAAAAAGACGTTTATCTCAAAAACTATTACAGCTAGAGACACCAAATTTGGTATGTATATTTGCATAGTAAATGCGCACATTTTGTATATATAAAGTTTTTGCCACGCCCCTTTCCGCCCCCGAAATTTGAAAAACTCGATTATCTCCCGTAATTTTTTATCTTGTGCAATCAAATTTGGCACACTTAAATTTGATACTAATACCGAGCAAACTACCAAATTTGATCAAAATCGGACAAAAAATAGCTGAGTTATGCATATAAACGTTTTTGCATAAGGCCGGAGGCGGCCGTTGGCGGGTGGGGGCGCTAGGGTGCTTTTATGCATAAGTGCGCGAGATACTGATATATGCTTGTAAAAAGCATGTGAACAGAATTCTGAAAAATAGGCAAATGCATTTGTTATTACAAATTTGAAATATTTGTTTTACTGGTGTATGGTATACCCAAGTCGGCGAGACGACTTACTTACTTCATTAAATAAGCATACACTCAACAAAAAAATTTTAATCAAAACCAAAGAAAAACTACTATCGAGATCAAACACGATTGCAATGTCGGAGCTACTAAATAAAGTGAAGCAACCTAAACTTAGTTTAATTCTAATTTAATAAAATTCTACCACAATAAAGAAAATGCATAAATTTGATCGACAAAAAGTAGTGCTGAAATTTTGTTTAGTTAATTTTTATCAGTATATAACATACATACATATAATATATTTATCGCCTTTTTATATACAAATTGCAACAGTATTAAAGAGGAAAACGAACAAAAAATGTGCCAATTTTGTTTATGATAACATATTAAGATTTTTCCTAAAATATTTAAGTCGCATGTTTCATTATACATATGTATGTATGTATGTCTGTATGTATGTACATATCATTTCTATTGAATTTAAAGGAGGCGTAGGAGAAGGCACCACCTAGCAGCTCGATTATATCAAGGCATTTATATGGCAAAAGGATAAAACACACCCGTTTAGGATGGAAAGTCTATGAAATGTTCCACTGTATTTAAAAATATTGTTCGTATAATTGGAACTAAATATACAATGTGAAATACAGTAGAATCCGGTTATAACGACTCCGCTTATAACGTCCGTCCGGTTATAGCGACTTAAGTTCGATGAGTGATTGGTTAGTCCCAATACAAACTTACATTTATGAAAGGGAAAGTCCTTATAACCGGATTCTACTGTATATAACCTTAAAAGTAGAATTAATACACAAGTTGTACACATGTGATATAATCATAACTTTTTACGTTCTTGTATTCCAAAGTCCTTTAGAAATGAAAAGAGGGAAATCTACAAAAAATGCTTTATGTTTTCCAATACGTTTGACGATTTTACAACTACAATTAAAACCAAATATGTACGTACTAAATATATTTACTTTATTATTAAGTAAACAATGGAAATTAAAAAACAGTTTTTGTGATATAATCCTAACTGTTGGTGACGCTTGTCGCTCCACCCTTATCGGCATAGCCATAAACATAGAGAAATGGCATTTCCGACTAAACAAAATTTAAGAAACACATTTGTTATAAACAATTTACTAAAAATATATATACCAACATGTTTTTGGAACTTATTAGTTATAATAAGTATGTGCACATATGCATACATATGTACATATATCGTATTGATCAGCAGTACTTGAAGGCTATTGAATTGAAAAGTTTACACAGTTAGCAGATTTTGGATTACAAAATTTCCTAGAATTATGGCCCAGAAGGCAGACACAAACAATCAAGATTGTCGACTAACTGTGTCGGTTACAATGAGAGCGATAAAAATAATACCTACTAATAATATAATAAGGCAAAAGTATACATACATATATGTATTTATTGTTAATAAATATGTATTTATTTGTCGAGTTTGGACTGCCTTTGTTCACAAAAGGGGGGTACCTTGTGCAGGTAACAACAACAATAACGACACTCATTTGAGTGATATGAAGAACGAGCGCTTCAAGACCAAAGAAAGGAAAAAAGTGGAGATAAAAGAAAAAGTGTTGAGCGGGCAAGAATGAACGTTCTTTCGGTGTTGTTGTTGCTGTTCTTGTCGAAAGCATTGAAAATCAAGTGAATATGAGATCGAACGACAGCGGGGCCAATAGACTCAGAGTCTAAAGAGGAGTCGTTCTTGTCGTTGTTGTTGTTGCTGCTGCTGAGGATGGTGTGGGGGTGGGCAAAGAACAAATTGCGGCAGAGGCAGCTAATATACTCAATACAGAGAGCGAACGCGAGGTGCTGCTTCTTCTGCTGCTGTTGCAAACAAAAAAAGAATTTTTATATTCTTTTGTTTTTATGATTTTTCCAAGAATTAACTATACAACAACAACAACACATACACGAAGAACAGTAAGAAGGAAGAGAGAGGGAGAGAGAGAGGGAGAGGTAGATATGCCTGCGACACCGAAACCCGGCAAGAATAGCAAGAGAGTGCACGATACAAGCAACAGAAGATAGCGCATTGCGCAGGTCCGTTATTCAATTATTCTTCTGACGTCAGCATTGCACACACCACAGTGCTTATCAAGGATGCGAAGATCATGCCAATTAAAATTTATATAAATGCATATAAGAATGTGTAAATTTTCGACTGGTTCTTCTAAGCAACAATTGAATATGATCCAATTGTTAAACGTTATCTTATGCCACACTTATCCATGTGCAGAACACATGCGTATTCTTGCTAGTGTATGTGTGAGTATGGCAAAAACAATCTCAAGTGGAAACACATGATTTACTATTGGCCAGCCAGCCAGGCATCGGGAAAAACTTATAACAACAATAAAACGTAGAGAAAAACAAAACAAAAGAAAATTAGGAAATTTCTTTATGTTTCAAGATAAACATGTTTGCAGATAGAAATTTCTAGATGAAAATCCTGCGCCGCCGCGGTTGTTGTTGTGTACCCCAACACACTTGTGGGGTCTCGCCCACGCCCATGTCTTGACTGACTGACGGACGTGCCTGGCCGCCCCCCTTGTATCCTCTTTCTGTTGCTTGTTTTGCTTGTTGATTTTACCGTGCACTACACAAACAGCAAAAGGAACAAGAAAAGGGGGAGAAAAAAACACAGTTGCCTGTGTTTTAGTCATTCCCAGGGCTCCTCCTACCCTTACCCTTTTTCGCCCACAAACATATATGTATCTGTCTCTACCGCTCTCCCTCGTCCTCCAACGCCCCCGTTTGTTCACAGTTTTCTATTTACCTTTACGTACATATATGTATGTATACAAATATTCGGATACAAATGTCGTTTATTGTGATGGGTGTACGTGTATTTGTATTTTGCGGCTGCTGCTGCTTCGATATTTGGCGTTTTATTTTTAAATCGTCCGCACACACATACATACACACTTATAAGAACACAAATGCATGTGTATTCTCAATACACTGAAACTTCACTCTCACCCACTCACTCACTCTCACCAGCAAGACCTGCTCACTTTTCGTATTTTTGTTTCTCTGTGTTTGTATTAAGGAAGCGACAAGAAATTGAATGAATGTTTGCATTCATTTACTTCAAGTGTTTGCCACTAAATTATTAAAAAAAAAAGAAGTATTTCTAATCTTGCGAGCCCACGTCCCACTCGCTTCGCTATTCCTTTTGCAAGTGCATTTTCCCTTTTTCTTTCTTGATTTCTTGATCAAGTTTCTTTTGCGTTTCTGTTTTGATTAAATGCACTCTTACACATACACATACAAACACAAGAACGCACACATGTGTAATTATACAACTAAATTATTAATACATATGTATGTATGTATGTATGAATATTAACAATAAACGCACCTTTGACTTTTTTTTGTTTGCAGATTTCCTTATTCTCACAGATTACGTATTTATTTCTTTTAATTTGCTTTTTTCACAACTCTCAGTTCATTTATTATTAAGCACTTTCCGCGCTATTCAAAATCAATATCTCTTCTTTTTCCGCGAGCAACAACTGTTGTCGAACACCCCCGCTCACCTGGTAAATAGTGCTGGGAATAACATCGATAGATGGATGTTTTTTCACCGCTTTTATCGAGTGGGGCTACTACGAGAGAATTCCCATCCATATTTTAAAAAAATGCACAACTTGGTCACACTAAAGCAACAATCAACCAATCAGATTCAAGTTTGATTTACACCCAGCTAACATTTACCAGTATACGAGAAGCACCAATATTAATTTTTCCAGTGCAACAGAATTGTTATCAATGCTGAACTTGAAATTTGACCTTTTAGACCCGACAATAAAATTAATTAAAATTGGAATATATCATAAGATTGCAATTGCTTTTATATTGATGATTAATTGTACTATCGTTCATTTCTCATATCAGATAAGAACGTTTAGCTACAAAAAAAAAAAAAACAAAGTGATTGACTTTGATTCACTTAAGATATTTTTAATCTACTCTAATTTGCACAAAATACATACATACAAATATGTGAATGTTGTTTTGTTTTTGCAAATGACACACGGGCAACTTTTATATACATATGTAAGATAGGGTTACTTTTGGAATTAGTGTTTGGAGCAATAATCTCTGATATATACAAATTTACTACCCTTGCCCAATGGCAATTCAGAAACAAGGGGCTTCCCGATACAAATCACGTAGAATAGCTTTTGTAAGAACTATCTTATCGACATGGATAGTAATTTCAATTTTGATTAGACAAACTATCGAAGGTGTACTTTTTTAAGTCACTATGTCTATATCCGTATATACGGACACACACACGTACACAAACACATGTGTTTAAAGGGGGCTCTGTATGCGAGACACCGCATAATTAAAAACAATTAAATTTTATTGTACATTTTGACCGATTGTAGCATTTGCAAATGATTATAATTTATACATTTTCACATCTACATTCACACATACACACACATACTCGCAAATATACATACATATGTTATGCTAGTCCTGTTTCACCTGTTGTGCGCAGCAACAAGCTAAACTCGAACATTTCTGGAGCAACGCAACAGGAATAGCATTATGTCGCCAAGGACAACAAATTTTTACGTGTGTATACACATGTATATTGCATTACCATAGAATCTTAATTTAAGCAAAACGAAACTCTTGCTCACCTGTTTTTTTTTCTATTATTTTTTGGTTATGGTTGTGATTTGTTGATGCACTGGCCGCAAGTTGAGAATCTTGTTAAATTGAAAACACCTTGAAGGTTATTAGCAGCCTGCGGCCCAGGTCGTGGCCTACACTAACACTATGACTTGGCGGTATTATTTTTTTGTATAATAAATGTATAAACAATTAAATTGCGCACTTCTAATTTTTTGCACAAAAATCAAGCGTTGCCAGAATCTTAACAGCCTATCGATAAGAAATCAATGGATGACAATCGATTACAATGGGCAATCACCTCATTTTTAAGAGGTCCGCTCATATTAAAAGAGCGATCTCATTTTTAAAGAGCAGAAATCAAGCGCGCAACTTGAAAAGTTTTAAAATTGTTTGACACATTTTTTTAAGGTCTTTCAGTTTCAAAATACACAATTTCTGTGTGAAAATAAACATGGTGATTTGAAACAGTTTTTATAAATTTATTTTTACTAATAAAAACACACTCATATAAAATATATAAATATGCATAAGAATTATTTCGCTGGTGAACATATACATTAAATTCCTGGTATTTGCATCTCGCCTCTGTTTACATAACTTCTATTAAACACAATCAAGAATAGAAGAAAAGCCAAGATAATAATATGTAGTATTAAAAGATTAATTGTAATAGAGTAGTTTTTTGTTATTGTCCAAGTAACACCTAAATAATAGGAAGTTTTCCATGCATGTGTTATGATGAGTCTTTGTTTTTTTTATACATAGGGAAAGATTTCATTAATTTGATTGTTTTATTTCTTTGTTTCGTTTGCTCTGTGTATACTTTCAGCTTAAAGCAGATAATGTAATAACAAAGTAAAGCGTTTATGTCTATTTTCAACTCCTTCAAATCACTTTACAATTAACAACTAAAAAATATCTAACAATTATATAGCATGGCGGTTGATGCTGCGTTTTCTTTTGGTGTTTTGTGTTGGCAAATGTTAATGGTAAAATGCTATTCCTGAACCCGTCCACGTTTCAAATGAGAAAGTTCCCTAAGCCAAGCCTTGATCAGATCATATGCCGAGAAACTAATTCCCACAGCAATGGGTCCTTTGATCCAATTCATGCTCAAGCCCTTATAGAAGCCATTCTTGATGCCCTCCTCGCTAAAAAAATGAAACAAATAATATATACATAAAAAATTTGTATTTTTCTGATGGAAATGTTACTCTTACCGATAGATTTTGGTGAGCGTCTCCAGAATGGTGGGACAACGCTCATTGGCTGCCGTATTCACACGCATCGTTTGCATACGTCTACGCACAATATCCAATGGATAGCTGGCCGTTTGTCCGGCTGCTCCAGCTGCAGCACCAAATGCCAACGAGACTAGAGTATTTGGTTTATTATTGCCCACCATTTCTATATGTATGACAATTAGTTAGGTTTCTTATCATTCCATTTCTATTTACTTTGTGCCCTTACCATGGTATTCCCTTTTGAGTGTTTCATATGTAAAGAAAGAGGTGCCCGCATAGGGTATGACACCCAATACGGTGGCCCAATAACCACGATACAGTGTCCGTGGTCCCTCCTCCACCCAGATTTTGGCGAAAACCTGACGTAATGTGCGGTAGCCAGTATATCGATCCGTGACAGCCATACGAGCTCGCGCCAAATCCAAAGGATACGTCAATGACTGTGAGGTAATGCCAGCCAGTGAACCGGCCACAAATCGCCGAACTTTCGTGCTATAAAGCCAAAAGAATTCAAGCCATTTATATATATGTAGATAATTTATGATTCAATCTACTCACTCGGTGCCATTTGTGTCAACCTGAAGTATACGACGCCATTGTTCGTGGGCAGTGAACTGTATGGCCGCATAGGGTACAATTCTAGCCATTGTTGCCGAATTGCCACGCCACAGAGCCAGGACACCCTCCTTGGTATAGGTCTGTTCCAGGTATTGCAATGAGGCGCGAAATGAGAAGGGGACATCTTTTCGTATCTGAAAATTGATCTTTGTGCGATCCAGCGGGGCAATTGTGGTCTTGGCCAGAGCACCCGCTGCTGCTCCAGCTATCAGACTTATAAGCACCTCATCGATTTGTTTACGCACTGTGCAAAAAGGATAACAAGGATATTAATACTGGAAAGAAATGTATCCTCTAGAGATACTTACTCTCTGTAGTCTTAATGCTGCTTGAATGCTGATTGACTTTGGCGGGAATTGTGGTTGTCGTTAAGGCCGATGATGATGATGCCATAATTGTGCCATCCTCATCCTCGACATCCTCTGTGCCTTTGGTCGCCCCCGTTGATGCGGATGCGACAGAGCTTGATAATTGACTACCCGTTGCTGTAATGGACATGGCAATGTTCGGCTTTTCCAGAAGACGGCTCATGGCAGACTCTAAATGTTACGAGATAGAACAAAAGAGGGGGCCATCAGTCAATTTGCATTTCAATTTAAGTCTTTCCAAGTACTACACATGTTTATATATATATGCTTATTGTGGGCTTATTATCAAAACCTGATAATGATTCGATCACAAAGGCAAATAAAACCAAACATTGATCTTTGGGAAGTCTACCATGCAAATACCCTGTAGAAAATATATTATATGCAGAAGAGTTTTCTACTTTCTCTTGCCTGATATGCCATGTGCTAACGTTCGTTATAGGGCATAACTAACTAATCAAAGCGTCTAATGTTCAAATTGCTTCTGGTGTGCCGGCTTTTAAAAAGGCTTCCTAATCAAAACAAGGCGTGTCCTATAAATCCACAGATAGAAATTAATTTATATAGCAATATTTATACAAACATCCACATATACTTTATGTCTATTTATTTCTCTGATAAGGCCTGAACAGTAGCGTAGTTCACTTTTTTCATGGGGTTACCAATCGAAACTTTTCCATATTGGCATCAGTTCAATTCTTCTAGTCCTCTAGCTCAAATTTTATACATTTTTTAGCAATTGTTTCGTAATTGAAAACAAAAACAAATGCGAAAAACCTCACACTTAGATACTAAAATATTAAAACAAATTTGGCACCAATTCAAATTACTTTAAGTATGTTGGAGGTCCAGCTATCCACCAGATGTTTAATGTCAAGTCATAGGAATTGTTATCTATTTTTTGTACTTTGCATTGTTTTAAAGTTCAGCCAACTATTTGCTTTTTAAGATTAAAATTTCATTGATTAAGCAATAATAAAAGAAAACTATATATGAGTAGGTTTATAGTTGGAGCATTTAAATTTCTGTATACACTTTCCAAGTTTAAAAAAAACGATATTATATCTTGTATTGATGTCCAGAAAGAACTTTTCTAT
Organism: Drosophila equinoxialis; assembly: GCA_018150345.1. Lineage (NCBI taxonomy): Eukaryota > Metazoa > Arthropoda > Insecta > Diptera > Drosophilidae > Drosophila > Drosophila equinoxialis. Next base: position 1,540,537 of record JAECWI010000005.1, on the reverse strand, counting down.
AGTAACATCATCCCGATACCTTTTGGATGAGAATGACAATGATTTAAACCTGTTTTTACTTCAATAAATAGAAATCGCAAACTATTTTTAACGACTATTTCAAGCCATTTGCGTCAAAAAACTAGTAAAACTGTTTTAAACCAGTCTAGAAACTCAGACAGAAGTTCACTATAACTTTTTAGACTTTCTATATCATAATCATGGTAAGTTTATATATGATTGGAATAGTTACTTAATAGTTAATGTCAAAAATCTTAACAAAACAGGATTAAACCGAAAACTTTATTAAGGTTAGCTTACTTTTGAACAACAGCAGAAAATACTTAAAATTCATTTTTATAAAATTTTGTAAATTTTTTGTATGCCAAAATTTTACCTAAAAATAACAAAAAATTTGTCTTACTTATGAAATTTAAAATTTGAATTGTTTCTGAAATAAATAAATATTAAATTCTTATTTTCAACAAATTCTATAAATGTAAAGCCTTCTATGTGTTTCAAACTTGGTCTAAAAATGATAAAACTTATAAATAGAAAGAAAAACAAAGAACTGTTGATAAGATTTCCTGATTTTTGTGCCTATTGCGTTGGAACCCCAAGAAGCAAAAGTGAAATCCGCATGAACTACATAGATAAACAATATATAGCTAAATATGGTAGAAATTCTAGAAAAAGAAAAAAACAAAAATACAAAATACAAATTGGGCAAACCAGTTTGAGTGGCTCTAACCGAATAGCAAACAAATTATCAACAGGTTTCTGTATTTAGAGAGAGAAGTTAGTTTTATTTATTTGTTGTTCTTTTTGGAGGCAAAAAACACACCTCCAAAAACAACAAACACAAAATTTATTTGCCATTTTGCAGGGGCAAATCGTAATGGGCACTTTTCCAACTACGAAAGACAGCTGATTGCAGCTAAAATTAAATCCATTTCATTGACAACTTAACGCAGCCAGCATCTGTCTGCTAAATAGAACTAGAACTAGAATATACAAAAATATTTGCTCTAACCTTGAACATGATTTAGTTTCATGCTTATAATCAGATATTCTATACATAACTTTTGTATATATAAAACGACGCCTATCTTACCCAAATGTATCCCCTGATAAGATATCTCTGGGGTGGACAAGCTTCTAGTTAAAGTCTTCCAGTGGTGGTAAACAAGTTGTGCTAATTAGTATGCATATCAACAAGTGGAAACACTTGAAATGATTTAGGATTTAGGGCTTAAGACGTTCTAAAGTAATGTAAAGGAACTAAGAAGGAAAAATATCGTAATTTTAGCATTCAAAAAAAATTCTTGGGATAGAAAATTTACCCAATTTCTTTGCTCTAGTGATTATCTAAAGTTAATGAATGGAAATTGTGAATAGATCGCGACTTACACATAAAGAGAGGCATATCAAAGAGTTTTAGAAGAAACAAGAAATACAATTTAGAATTTATAATTACTAGATCTTCAATTGTTCATATAATAAGATAATAAGAAATTGTTACCTTCAAGAAATCATGAAAAAACTATAATATTTATAAAATATTCTACTACGTTTCTCTGTCTTATTGGCCCACAGTGCAGTTGATGCTGCTGGATGGTCAGGTGGAGAGGTGGAGAGGTGGAAGGGGTGAAGGGGAAGGGGGCTCAGCTCAATTGCAGACCGGCAAAATGAAACGTAAACAAGTCCGTTAAGCTTTGCGTAAATACATACACAAAAACTGCAAACTGTGTGTGTGTGTGTGTGTAAATACATTTGCATATGTAAATATCAATTTGTTTGTTATTTTGCACTCAGTCAAGGTTATTGTTATTGTTATTATTGTCATTGGATCCAGTATATTCCATATATTTGTTTCTTTTGGTAATCTAACGATTTGAGTTTATCTAAAAATAGAATATACTGGAATAGATGAACGTGTGGGGGAGGACAGTGAGATGGAGAAAGGCAGGCAGATAGAGAGAGAGAGGGAAACACGAGGAACTTATGGACTTTGGACTTTAGACAAAAACTCTCCGATTCATATGTCTCTTACGTTATGCAAATCAGAATTGAAATACAATTAAAATAAATTATATAAATGGCATATGTATGTATGTATGTATACAGCCGCTTTATTTCTTTGTTGTTTTCTGCTGTTTCTTAATAAACAAACTGCGCCTTTTCAGACTGCTTAAAAACAACAAGAGCTACGTGACATGATTCTGATTCTGATTGGAGCAGCATCTACTACAGCTGTTGCTTTGACTTCCACCTTACAAAGCTTACCACCCTCTCTCTCTATACTTTTGACAGGTGCTAAGACATTCTTTGTTGTCTTATTCATTAGTTCACATTTTTTTTGTTAATAAAATTTGTTCCTTGCAACACAGAGGCGCACACACACACACATACACATGGGTAATTATATAATTAGAACACTAAAACTAAAACACTAAAATTTATGTTGGAAACGCACCTTTTGTTTTTGTTAACACAGATTTTCGTTTGCTTATCGCATTCCACCCTTATTCTTTATTTACAATGCAAATGTCACGCTCTACGCGATTGTGACAATTGTAGGGAGTTCGTGCTGCAATTTATTTATTATGATTGTTTATTTCACAACTTTATTGCTAAAGTATTAGTACACATTTTCCGCGCGATCTTACTTCTATGTTAACTATTTTTTAATGCACAGTGTGACCAGAAACTGTGATGGGGGAAAATACCAAGGAAATATTTATTTATATAGTCCTAAGGGGACGAGTAATAGTCCTAAGGGTGAGAGTAACATTCTTAAGGGTGTGAGTAATAGTCTAAGGGAGTAATTAAGGGTGCGAGTAATAGTCCTAAGGGTGCGAGTAAAAGTCCTAAGGGGCAAATGGCGTCTTTAAATCGCGTGAGTAAAACGCTCGAACATGTTCGAGTTCGCGAGTAAATGTTCGAACATGTTTGAGTTCGCGAGTAATGTTGCATACGACCGAAACTGAAAACAAAACAGAATTAAAAATTTTACGCGTAAAGTGTTTATAAAAAAAAGGCAAAATTCATTTAACTACCATGATGAATGTAGACTTGCGATCTTATTCGCGCCACTGGCTAACCGAATTTATAGAACAATATAAGGAGGAAGAGTGTTTGTGGCAGCCGAAGCATAATGATTACAGCAATCACGCGGCTAGAAACAAATCCTACGACAGGCTGGTGGAGAAGCTAAAGGAAGTGGAGCCCTTTCCCGATCGGGCCATGGTTGTAAGGTGAGTAATTGTGAATATTTAGATATATATTTTAAGCAGATCTTATTTTTGTCAATGTTTGTTGTTTTCTCTGTAGGAAAATAAACTCTCTACGTTCGGCATTTAGGCGGGAATTCCGCAAACTGAACAGCAAAAATGATTACGAGACACGCTTGTGGTACTATGATAAACTGCTTTTCATAGCGGATCACAAACCCAAGCGAGGTAATGAGGGCTCTAAGCCTAAAAGGGAATTACAAATCAGTTTTGATGATGACGATTCAATGGAATTCGAAGAAGAGTCCCATCATACCACACAGCATTTGGAAAGTATAGCGCCCACATCTTCAGATGAAGTGGAGGAAGTTACGGGCGAGAGTACAAGTGTTGTGGTTAGCAGCCAAGGAGCTACGATTAGTACGATATCGGTGAGTGCCGCCGAGTGTGTCACTATGCACTCGGTTAAAAACGAGGAGCATGCAGCCCATGAGGCAGCACATCAGCAATTGGTTGCCCAAGCAGCTCATCAGACAACCATAGCAACGGCTGCCCAGGCACACGCAGTAAAAGTGTTGGAGATAACTTCATTAGATTCGAATTCTCAACGTGAAATACAACAAGTAAGTCCCATTAAGTCTCCTTTTAAGTGCCTCCAAACAAAACCTATTTATCTTTTGCTTTTCCAAAGGCCGTCAATTCTTTGGAACAACATCAGCAGCAATTGCAACTTCAACAGGCAAACGGCCATCATGCACAGTCAGTCCCCACCATTCAAATAGCAAGGGAGCATTATCAGCCAATTTTCAATGCTGGAGGAACTGGATATCCGCAACGGCAGGAAGACGAATATGATGCCATTGGCGTCAATGTGGCCAGTAAGCTGCGGTCCATCAATCCCACGCAGCGTATAATTGCTGAGAAACTTATCAGCGATGTCCTTTTCAATGCCCAGCTGGACAACCTTAATGTAAACTCGTCGCTCACCCAGTAGTAGTCGAGCGATTGGTATTGCCTTTTCATTTAAATCTCACCTTCACATCAGTTTACACCGGAGAGTTGCAAATCTTAATGCAAATTTCAATGTTTAATGTATCGTTTTCTCATCCCTGTCAATGTTTTTCATGTATCATAAACATATTTCTTGTATTTAGTTTTTAATTATACAATAAATGGATTGTATGTTTTAAGATCTGATACCGCAGGCTTGTAATTTTAGCAAAGACCCTTTGATTAGTTTATTTCGTCGTGCCAACGTCTTCATTTCCTGATGTCCCTTGCGTTCCTGTCAACTTATTGTACACAAATTTGGCAAACTGCAAATAGTTTACAAATTATTAGTAATCTATTTTTGCGAGAGGAAAGAGGGATTAACTCACCGTAACCGGTGGCAAGTCAATTTGTTCTTCCTTTGTCACCAGTTTGCGGTTATCCTGCATGTAACTCCATCCCAGATGTATACCAATTAAACTGGGTATCATCACAATGGTGACTAGATTGCGGGATATGAATGACGGCGTCTTTTGCACCATATTTTCCCTCAGTTTTTTAGTTTCAAATCACACACAAAATTATAAAATCAAAAGACATGTGTGACCAGGGTTTGGCGATTAAATAACAAATATTTACTCCTAACAAGGGAACTAGTTCCCTTTACGGTGCTATTGATTCCCAGAACTATCAAATATGAAAAATATTCAAAATATTTTCAATAGAGTTTAATTTACAAGTCGTAATTGCAGTGTATTAATTAAAATAAGCATAAATATAAATCAAATATAACCGGAACTAGTATTTCTTAATTAGTGAGACCAGACTATGAAAAAATATGTATGTGTAATTTAACATAGGTTGGTAGCTCTCAACGTTTGCCGCCTGGATTCAAATTATTCAGACTTAAGAAAATGTTAAATGCCAAACTTAACACTTTTAACTGTTTTTCGTGATAATACCAATCAGTCTTACATACTATACTAATATGACTAAGGAACTGTTTAACAAAATGTATGAAAACTTTGTTCTAAATCAAAAAACCAGAATCTGAAGGTATTGAAACATAATGCAGCAGAATTATTTCTATATACATTTGCCAGATTTTAACCTTGGATTCCATTAGGCGAGTAGGTAACTCTTCATTTATATATTTTACTGTTAATTGGCTTTTAATTAAATTATAATTATTTAACTTTAAAATAGGTGTGAAATATACTTCACCTTCGATTCAAAGGCAGCACTTGATATTAGCGAGTCCCATACTCAGATGCGGTTCTATGCACTTTGCCCATTGTTTGTACATATGTGTATCATATATGTATATATGTATATATGTATGTATGTGTAAATAAACATACACACATAAATACACAAGCCACAAAATACTATTGAAGTTAACGCCTACGCCGGCAGTGTCATTGTGCACAGTGGTCCAGTTATTAAAATGAACTGTTTATGTTAATAATAGCAAATAAACATGACGAAATGCATAAACCAAACAATCTGCCCGCCAAATCAGAGTTCTAGATCAAAAACTAAACTACTCAATGTTTTGTAACTACAGTGAAAACTGAATAAGCGGATACCTTTATTAAGCGGACCATTTATAATGGTATGGTAAGGCTATATTTATACAAACTGCTTTTCTGGTCACTATAATATAAAGATTCAAATATGACTATGTATATCGCCTTTAGAATGAAAGAACTCTGGCAAATTATTACAACAAATTTCAGGAAAAAAAATCTATAAATTATTTCCAAACCAAGCGCTTTTATAGATATAGTAATCCGATTTTCTTTCAATTAAGTAGCCATATACCTTAACTATTCAATATAACAAATATTTGACAACAAAAGTACTAAGAATGGTTTAAGAATGGTTTAATTTAAAAGTTTCTTGACCTATTGCTAGTGAGATTTATCTTGATCAGGGAGATTTTTCTTGGGAACTATAGACAACTCCAGACCTTAATTTTGGATTATGGGCAAATTTAGCCACTGGAACCTTACACTCAAAAATTTCCATTTAATCTCCTGAAATTGACCTTTTTCCTAACTTCGAGGCTGTTCATAATACAACTAACTAATTTTATGCAAATTTTGACCCACTGTACCTGTTGATAGTTTTTTCGGTCGCCTTTTGCAGTAGCACAAAAACAAAAAAAAATCAAACAACAGTTCAGTCTCAGGTTCTCGGCGAACAGAGACGGACGTGAATTGAAAGAAAAAGTCTCATTAGTATTCCGTCAAAGTGAGTTACAATAAAGCAATTTTCATTTTAGTTTAGTTCAGTTTTTCCTTTTCCTTTTTTTGTTTGTTAGTTTTCCGTTTTTCTTTTGGAGATGATGGGTTTGGTAAAATCGATAATCGGCTTATTGTGGCTGCAATTGGACGTGCTCAGTTTCAGGTAAGGATTGCGGTCATCTTGGATTGATTGTGGACATTTTTGAATTCTGATCTTGCTTAGAATACATCGTCAGGGCTTTGAGGTCCTCTTCATGTGCTAAATATTTACTATTTTGCGTATAAACGCAAAAGAAGACAACGCCAGCTGTGATAAAGATAAGCAGGATAAAAGCAAATGTAAAGTATACCACAAGAATGGCCTGTTCCCGACGTGAGCGTTTGTGCCATGGCACGGATGGCAGCTAATCGAGGAAGAGATCGATTTAGAAAATTGAGAAAAGCGTTTTGAATTTCAAAACCTACCTCCGGCATATCGAAAGTTTCATATTTGCAGCACTGGAGATTTTCAAAGTGGCTTATATTTTTCTAGATTATTTCTAATGATTTATGTACAAGTCACAGCTTACTGAATAATGCCCTGATCACGTAAATGTTGTATCTTTTGAGGATCATAGCCAAGTAATTGACTAAGCACCTTCTCCGTGTGCTCTCCCAATGTGGGTGGGGCAGTTCTGGCATCATTTCTCGCCTCACTATAGACCACAGGTGGACCGACAACCTTTACTGCTCCATCTTGATCATGTGGCAGGGTCTTCACTAGATTTATAGCCTGTATATGCTCATCTTCGAATACCTCTCGTATATTGTTAACAGGGCCCACTGGGAAGGAAGCTCCCTCGAATTGTTTCATCCAATTCTTGGAGGTATCACCGCTTAAAATGTCCTCTAATAGCTTGACCAACTCCTTGCGATTCGTTACACGATCTCGATTCGTTCGAAATTTCACATCGGATGACACTTGCTCAATACCAAGACGACGACATAACTCCACAAATTGAGCATCGCTGCCAGCGCCAAGTGTAAGATAACCATCCTGGGTCTTGAAACTCTGATAGGGAACAATACTGGAATGTTGTGTGCCCCAACGTTTTGCCTCAGTGCCGGCATTTAGATAATTACTGGCCACATTGATCAGCAATGAACAGCACGTGGAGAGTAGATCTACATCGATTTTCTGACCCCGCTGAGTTCTCTCCCTCTGATAGAGGGCAGCCAATATGGCTCCATGGGCATACAGGCCTGTGGCTATATCTGTAACGGCCACACCCACTTTACTGGGCGGTCCATCTGGCTGGCCAGTAATATGCAATAGTCCACCCATTGAGGATGCTATCACATCATAACCAGGGCGTTTAGCATATGGCCCCGTTGAACCATAACCACTAAAAGAACAATATACAAGCTTGGGATTGATTTCCTTCAACTGCTCATAGCCCAAGCCATAACGGTCCAGAGTGCCAGGCACATAATTCTCCACAAAAACATCACTAATCCTGGCCAGATCGTGTAGCATATCCGTGCCACGCTTCAAATCAATGCAAACACTTTGTTTATTACGATTCGAGGCCAAGTAATATGTGGAATCCTTGCTCTGCTCCAGAAATGGTGGTCCCCATTTGCGTGACTCGTCCCCGAAATGAGGACGCTCCACCTTAATCACCTCCGCTCCCAGATCGGCCAAGACCATGGTACAATACGGTCCAGCTATAATACGCGTCAAGTCCAAAATTCGTATACCCTTGAGGGGATGACGTTCATCCACATCATTATCGTTCGCATTGTTCGCACTGGCTGCAAATTTTCTCAAGCTCTGCCAAGCCCTGTAATTAGCCAGACCTCGGCTATATAGTCGTTGCGTCAACATGGCCGGATGGTTAGTGGGGGGTACTAGTTAGTCGCTGTGCTATTATCTGGTGTGCTATCTATTTTGCATTAAATATGGGTTATGGAAAGTTTTTGTTTTGTTTTCGTTTAGTCTTTTCTGCAGAACAACTTTATCAACGGAGAGCTTTAGCGGTACTGTGGTGGGGGAGACTCTCAAGAGGTTCTTCTCCTTACCTAAAGTTAACAGATAATGTTATCTCGCCAACTGCTCTCTTAACTCCCTCTCACAGTCGTTTTCACCTTAAGAGAAATAGTCTCAGAGACAGAGAGTGAGAGAGAGAAACTGGATCACAGTCAACTCTTCTTCACCTTGAAGAATTACCCATAAAAACAATCCCTACAATTTCTGTGTTTTTCCCCCACAAAACAAAATAAACTGACCAAAAATTCTATGCCATTAAAAATATTATCTCTTATTGCCATCTTCATGCCTCATGCTTCCATACATGGCTAACATATACATATATATATATATATACATACATATATGTATCTTTGTGTTTGATATAATTATATCACTTAGCATCTGAGAACTCCAAATCCATCACAATCTTGGGTCTTATACTTACTAAGTGAGCAATTTGAAGTTCTCCATAGATTTGTCTAAATTAAAGTACACTACTCTGTCTTCTCCTCCTCCCCCCTACCCGTTGTAGTGCCTAGCACTTTTTGTTTTTATTGCGTAATTATTGCCTAATGAAGGGGCAATTAAAAAACAATTTTATTGTCATAGATAAGTTACTTATGCCTGAATGCTTACCATAAATGTCCGACTGATTGAGCAGTTTAAGATCAAAAATATGAAAATTCTTAACTACAACTTTGTAGATGAATTGATATTTTCAACTGGATGAATGATGTAAGTAACAGTTTACAGTTATTAATTATTAATAAATGTCAATATCTTTATGCTTTCTGCTTTATATTATAGAATTATAGATTTTGGTGGCTTATGTAGTACAATAACTTGGATAATTTCAGCAGTTCTCATTAATCAAAGTATAAATTGAAAAATTCTCAAAAACTCATAACTCTGCGAATCTGTTACCAATTTTTGGTTGATTTTCAAAACTCTTTGAAGCCTGATTACGATGATAATTTTCATCCTATATAAGAATCTTTTTAGAGAACAGCATCGAAATAAAAGACCAAGAATATAATAAGGTTTAATAATATAAACAAATAGAAACTGAAAAGGTTGTATTCAAAATGCAAAAGCTTTTGTTTTTAAAGCCTCATTCGCCACTTATTCATTGCACAAATATCGATTCTCCGTTTCTTTCAGTAAAATTTCACCCAAAAGTTAAATATTTGCCTACTATACACAGTGGTAGAATACATATATATTTAAGTATTTCCGAATGCATTTGCCTTTGTGCAGTATTGAATAATAATCAGCAAATGGTGCGAGTCGGAAGGCTATATCGCTCCTTTCAGCAAGTCATTGTGGTCAATATTTAGTTTATGTAGAATTCTGACGTTTCTACAGCTCGACGTCATTGCACTTTGTAATGGTGTTGGGTCAGCAATGATATATTTTTATCTCTAATTGCAAGTGTTACTTAATAACAATGCCAAAAGCATGGCTTGTGTCATGGTTAAGTGTTATTCGTGTAATTACCCACGAGATGAATCCTCCTCTTATGATACCCTGACAAAAAAGGGGTCCCTATGTTCTGGAGACAGAACTTTTTAAAGAAAGCAGGCATTTACATTTATACACATATTCCTGATCGGATTTATCATCGAAATTAGAAGGAAAAACTGTCTTCTTTATCATCCATGAAAGATTTTAATCCCTTAGAGTTCTTACAATTAGATAATTTTTGGTTTTTTTTATAGAAAAATTGAAACTGGAACTAGTATATAGTATCTACCATAAAAATAGTTGGAGAACTGTGATATTGACTTTTTGACCCTACAAAATGACTGTTTCTCTTAAAGCAGTTATAAAAAAAGTGTATATAAGAATCGGTATGACCCAAATTCAACCGGATCTGTAATTTTACGACTGAAATTATAAAAACAATACAATTGAAGGGAGTTCCTGGTATTATGATCCAACAGAACGCTTTGAGATATAAGACACCGTCCTTTAAATACCCTATACAAAAATAATACTTGAAAATTCTCAAATTTGCTATCATATCTTGAATGGAAGTTGATATTTTTTTTTTTAATATTTTTAAAAAAAAAAAAAAAAATTTTTAATTTCGATTTTTTTAGAAGTTTTAAAAATTTGTATATTAATTTAAAGTAAATTGATATCTGCTTTGGGTTGTTCAGCTAAAACGCCCACACGATTCGAATTCAATCTTAAAAACATTTTTTTCTTCTAAGTGTAAAGATACGCAAATATTTGCAATCTCAAAACCCAAAAAAGGATTCGATATTTGAACCTATTAAATTATGAGAACGATTCATAAATGATAACCGACTTGAAAGTTTATTAATATGACCATTTGAGACTTAATCACAGTTAAGCTAAAACAATAATCACTTTGGTTATCTGGATTATTAATAATTTTCAAACTAATTTTATACTTACACATCTAGAAAAGTGTAGAGATGAAAGAAGATAAATTTGTTTCCCAATTTAGAAAGAGGTAAATATATATACTTGGCTTATTGTCTTTTGTCATTTTAACATATTTTATCAATTGACATACCCAGATTAATTTTAAGGCTAAAGGAGAGAGTAGAGTTGTTTAAAAACAAAACAAAGGTTCAAAAGTTCATTGTTGTAATTGGCTTTTGAGCAGGAAAGGAAATATACGTAAGTTAATAAACAAAAACAGGCCATTAGGGGAATGTCGGTCGAAAAAGTTAATCCAAGTGTTATAATTAGTAAGAATATGGTCCATTTCCTTGTAAATGGGAATTACAAACGAACTTTGTCTGAGTTAAGCGTAGCTTACAAGAGAGTAAAAGCTTAACTGAAAAGAGTGCCGCTCTCACACTCTCGCTCTCATTGTGGCCAGAGAGTAAGCTTGCGAGTTAAGTGCGTAAGCCAGGCACAAAGAGAACCAACGTAAACTGTCAATGTATGTGTGTGCTTTACACTTGGAAAAATTAAAAGGTCAAAAAATATGAGGACAAACACGTTCGGCATCTCTTAAGCGTGTAAGACGAATGCCTGCCGAAGTTCTTAAACAAAAAAATCAAGAGCTTAAGGCTCGATTTGATTTTCCACCAACTTGATCCCTAACTTTATCAGGTTATTGGCTGCTGGCTCGTTTACTTGATTTTGAACTCTTTTCATTTTGCGCAGTGTAAAGCAACGTATGCCCACAAGCAAGTGCACACATACAACTACATTGTGTTAGTGCTCTCTTTGTGCCGGGCCCAGCTTTAAATGACGACTTGCTGCAGAGACGTGTTTGTGTTTATTTGCTTACCTCACTTCGTCTCGTTCGGTTGGCATCGCATCGGAGATCTCATAGTTCCCGCCGGTGGTGGGTCATCGTGTCGTTTGTCTATCAGAAGCATAAAATGCTGGAACTACATATATAATTAGTCGGACTGGAAATAGTGAACATACAAAAGAAAACGAAAAAACCCCAAAAACCAACAACAAAAAATGAAAGCCAGGGAAATGTTTTATCAGCGTTGTGGTATTAAACGCCAAAATCAAAGCCCTCCTCGACTAGTGCAACAAAATTTAACCAAAGATACAATGGAAAACTAGTTTCATTTTTCGCGATGCAAGAAAGTAACGCAACTATTAGCCAACTGACCAATACCCACTGAAAGATCCCCCTCCCCCCCAGACCAAAGTGAATTGTGCAAGAAACAACAACAACAACAACAACATCATTGGAGCTTGGCAATTGCAGTCAGCTGCAGCAAAAGAGAGAAAAAATAAAAAAATATTGCACAATCCTGCCAACTTGTTCGCGCTGCATTTTGCGTTCGCTTTTTTCGTGTGTATATCTACGCGATCCTCGGCCCCCGTCACGCCCCTGGGATCCAACGCAGTCGCATAAACCGCTCCAGTGTTTCATTTCTTTTGATTATCTTTCGTTTTTCTTAACGTGTTAAAGTTAAAGCCGTCAAAATTGCTGTACTACTTTGTTCCAGGATCCTGGGATATATCATGCGGCGCTTTTTGCGTTCGGCCATGATTGTCTTCAGTTGGTTCGTAGTCCCATTTAGCCGTTACAACAACATCAAGGTGATTCGCCGTAAATTGCCGCCCATACGCAGCCATCTCTTGGAGATACCAGCCGTCGATTTGGCCAAACTGATTCGCAACCGTAAGGTGAGTTGACTCTTACTTTTATAGTTTTTCCCACTCCCCACTTCCCCCACGCTGCACTATCCCGATTGCAATTGAGCCAGAAACTCCGAAAAAGCAATTTAGGCCAATTTGCGCAAAAAAAATGGGCAAAGTGTAATCTTGCAAAATCAATTGCTAGGCAGGCAATAGACTAACCACCAACACCAACTCCAGTGGCAGCAGATTTTAGTTGCCACATTCCATTAGATACTTTGTGGCAAAGTTTAGGCAATAAACTGTCAGTTTGGACCATGCCCGTCTGCTGATACAGGTCACAAGTCTTGATGCCAAAAAAAAAAGTGTGAAACCTTTGGCCACACACACTCACCCATACACACACACACACACACACACAATACCCTGAAGGCAACAAGCCAAAAAAAAAAAAAAATGTTATAAAACAAAGAAATTGTTGTTTTTTTTCAACTTTTTAATTTTAATTTTTTATTGAGCAGTTAAAGAGTTTCATCCGAGTCAAGCCACTCGCCCCTAACATTTCAATTAGACATTAGGCAAGTGTGCGTAATAACAAAGGAGATATATGTACATATGTATGTGTATATAAATTTGCAATAGGATTTTATGAGACTTAAATACCCTACACATTGCCACATTGGATTGGCTGATGTAATAAACACTCTTCAAATTTATGGACCGAGCTAAAATTACTTCAATTTTTAAGTTGAATAATCTTGAGTTTTTCAAACGATCACACCAAAAAGTATTAACTTGATACGTCCATATTCAAAGTCAAATTTCATTTTTTAACTTTATTAAACGTTAATTTTTAGTACTGAATTTCTTAGTTGTTAAATTTCACTTAAAGTTAGCTATTAATGTATATCTAATATAATATTTCAAGAGAAAATGTCGGGACATTTTAAAAAAGGAGTTAATTAAGCTAACCTAACATTTTTTAAGAATTTCTTTCTTTGGTTTATAAAGTCATAAGCAAAGTGACAAAATAAAATAAACCAAGTTTAGGACGTGTCCTTCTGTTCATTCTATTTGACTTGGAAAACAACAAAATGAGCAAAAGAATAGAACAAAATTAGCTAGAAAAGTGAATCAAACAAAAAGTCTTAGATTTGCGATTGAAGCTTAAACTTGCCTTGTAGGTCCTTTATTTGTCCTCACTGCATACAGAACATCAAAAATACACCTGGTCCTTGTTAATAGGGGGGGATTCTTGATCATAGGAAACACCATCCACATAAACCTAGACATGGGCTTCATACAAAATAAGAGATTACTCCAAAGAATACCTCAAAGACTTCAGTTCAATTCTATAAGTTCTATTCGATTTTGAGTTTCTGGGCGATTCTTGTTATATGTCGTCGTAAAGTCTCGTCTGGCTTTATGAACTTGGAATCATTTGCCGTTAAGTATAAGAGGAGAAGTTAGTGTCATAGAGTTCACATTGTTTCGTTTGCCTTTTAAGAAGTAAAATACTCGAAAACTAACATAAATCAATATTTTCAATCATAAAAGATTCATTTTGAGATTTGGAGATGAATTGGCAGAAAATTTGCAATCGTGCAAGAATGAGTTAGACTTAAAAGTAATACAAAAAGTCCAAATTCATTCCCATTCCCCATTTTATGCCAAACGTGTCAGTAACTTAATAGTATGAGAGCAGTTTATACTTAATTACTTTCGTTAACTTGTAACTTTCTAGAGCTTTAATTAAAAAATATTTGTTGAATATTCACAAATTATACCTTTTATTCGAGCCAATGGCCCTGGCAGCTGAGCTTTATTGTATAATAGTTTTAATTTGTTCTTAATAATAACAATAATCTCTTTAATTTACTAACTAACTTGTTTACTTTCTTATAGAAGTCCTAATAGTTTGCATCACCCAATTGAATGCCAAAGTATCTAAACTCTTTCTTTCCTAAATATAAACAAAAAACGCTTATTGTTAGTTGAATGAAAGCGAAATCAATTTGGGTTTTTTTTTCCTGTTTGTTTACGTCTGCAGCTCAGACACTTTTTAGAGAGACGTTTGGCCCGATGCTTAAGATATAGAAACCAGAAAATCATGAATTATGCCTGTTTGTACATATATATTTGTTTAGTAGTCATTTAGGAGGTATTATGATAGAGACAAAGAGAGAGAGAGAGAGAGAGAGAGAAAGAGGCAAATAGTTTTTTGCACAAGCTGCGGCCTAGAGACCTGACCGCCTGGCTGAGTTTCATAGAGCCATATCAATAACATCTGATCTGATGTGGTCTGGTTTGGCTTTGGCTTTGGGTTTAGGTTTTGGTTTTGGGCTTTGGCTTCGGCTTGTGCCTTCAATTGCATGAGGCTTGTTAAATGTATCTATCAGATACAATTGTTAGTTGGTCTTCTGTTTCTTTTACACTAAAGTTTTGGGTCTCATTTGGCAAGATTTGTGCCGTTCATTGGTCCACAACGTGTGAGGTCATTACTTGACAGACCTTATCGTGCATATGTATCTGTATTTTTGTTTTATCATTATACATACTTATTGCATATGTATTGTTTATACTTTTAATGCACGTTTATTGTTTAATGCCATCTCTCTGGCAAGTACGAGTATTTCGTATGTGTGTTAAATTATTATTATTATAATTTGAATTTTTGCTGAGTTTTTACTTTTTTCATTTGGTTTTTTTAATTGCTGGCCAGTTTTCATTGTCATAGGTTAAGAGAGCATTACCTCACTTGTCCATTTTGGCTGGGAGGAAAACAACAATAAACAACAAAATTATTTTGTAATTCAAAATATGTTTACTCGAGATTGATTAGGTTTTAATTGGTCAATGGGCTGGCAAAAATGTTAACGACCATATAGAATCATATACATTCATGTATTTATCGTGTTCTGTACGAAAGCTTCATTTTGCATCTGAACAATTTTGCTTAATTGTCTTTTAAAATTAAGATTTATTTTTAAGTAAGGCAATAAAATGGATATGCATGCATTTATCAAAATGCAGGGACAGAACAGGGACACACCTCCAAATGGGCGCTCCATACAAAATTCGAGTTGAAAATTAATTTTAATTAAAATGGAATGTAGCTTTAGTTAACTAACATTTGTTTTTAATGCAAGTAAATGGGAAAAGCTTTAAATAATGTGTTTATTCAAATTAATTTTAAATATTTTTCAAAAGTTTCTTTCTTTAATTAAACTGTAATCATGTTTTTTTTCAAAATTTGTTTACTGAATTTGTAAGATTTTTAGAATATTGTGTAAAAAATTCAAGAAAATTAAAGTAAAACTAACCAAGATATGGTAATCCCAGCGACTTATGTATTCTTGGGCCCATTGTTAGATCAAAAAAGTCATTTTTTATTATTTTACAAATTTGCATTACCGATTCTACAGATAAATTCAGGAATATCTTTTAGAAAACAATCTACACTCAGCCCCATTACGGATTAAACTTGATCGAACCACTAAAACACATAATTGCCAAAGAAACAATCAGTTTAAAATGAAGTTTCAGAACTATAACTTTGTTTTTTTGTCGAACATTACATCTAACATAAATAGATCAAAATTATTTACATCTATCTATCTCTAAAGATAAACGAAGACAATTTGGATTTATGTTCTATTCAAGTTTGAAACTTAACATTTAGAAGCTTTAAAGATCTCTTCATGATAAGAATCTTATATTTGGACAAAGCAAAGTCAAGTCAAGCCCTGATATGATATTCCAGTTGGAGGAGTTGCCTTGTCAAGTCTCACTTTATCACATACCCTCACAAGAGTTGAGTGCGCCCCTGTGTGTGTGTGTATAGAAGCCCCTTATAAGCCGGCACTGGGGGGTAAAATGGACAAGTACAAGATACGAGTATGTATCTACTCATAAGTACACATACGAATATATGTATGTATGTAGATACATGTGCATGTACATGAAATTGTATTCGTACTTGAATCGCAAAAGTTTTAGTCTTTGCGTTGTGTTTAATGTTTTTTATCACGTTCGTCATGCACTAAGTACTTAGTATAAGAGTCTCCCCATCCGCCCCTGCACTCCTCCATCAACTCCCCCCCCGAAAATATGTAGCTATATGATGAAGAAAACAACTTGAAGAAAAAAACTGTGTCTGTGTGTCGCGCGGCTTCTTTATTTTGCTTTTGCCCCCAACATCTTTTCC
Source organism: Drosophila equinoxialis (assembly GCA_018150345.1). Taxonomy (NCBI): domain Eukaryota; kingdom Metazoa; phylum Arthropoda; class Insecta; order Diptera; family Drosophilidae; genus Drosophila; species Drosophila equinoxialis. The sequence goes on along the minus strand of JAECWI010000005.1, from coordinate 1,523,779 downwards.
ATCTTTTCTTTCGGTGAATAATGTTTTCGAGTCTGTTGCAAGCTAAATGACTTACCTGTTGTACCTATTTGTTTCGGTTCTGTTTTTCGCTGTTGCTTTATCAGTCTTTACTTATGTGTTAACCATCGCATCACACTTTTTTGCGTGTGTGCCTCTGATTTATTATTACACTGGAAGTCATTGAAATGTTCAGGTAGCCTTAATTTTAATGATATATGTATGTACTACATACGTATGTGTATGGTTTTACCTAAATATGCAGCTGTTTTTGGTGCCAGGGGATTTTCAAGTACCTTAGTTTGCAATTAACTTGAGAGAGAGAGAATTGGGTAATTTCTAATGCTCCATTTGACTGGAAACCACCTTTATTTCATGAATGGGCTTAGGTTTGGCTATTCAATTGATCCTCCTGCAGACTTTATCTGTGGTTAGTATAAAATAATCCATAGAAGAACCGAGTTCCAAAGTAATTGGGCTAAGACTTTGAGATACTTTTTGTTTTGAAAAGTCTTTGAACTTGAAATTCTCTTTTGTTGTTTGTTTTTTCTCTCTGTATTTGCCTTTCATAGTTGTGGGTCTTTCTTTATGAAGATCCAGAGATCCCCTGCCCTTTATTCAGCTCTAAATACACTCATATTAAGACCTAATCCTCTTGGTACTTAGTGCCAACTCGTAACTAGTTTAAAAAACTTATCAAAATTTATTATTTATTTATTATCCTATTAATACTAGACCTAAACAAAAAAAGTACAAGGCCTTGGATTCAATTTCAAAATTAAGTATTGCTCGTGTTGATTTTGAGCAGATCCAGACAGTATATTTTAAAGATATAATTACGATTTATATCAACAAAATAAAAACCAAGACAATAATAAACTTTAACTAGCTCTTGTACTTGAAAATAGTCTTCTATATATACATAAAATTCTTTTAGTCAGATCAAGTTTATTGTAAACATTTCATAAAATCCTTGACTCTAATTGCAATTTATGGGTAAAACTATTTTAACCACATGAATTGGATCAATTTCATGTGTCATTGTCAATAATCCATATTTATTTCAATAACTTAAAACCTTTAATAAAATTAATTTGCTCCATTTCTAGTTTTTCTAGTTCGAAAGCGGTTTTTAACAATTCAATTTTACAAATTTAAATTGCAATTATTTTAGTTTAGTTTAGTTTATTAGTTACATAAATATTATACACAAATTATATATTATTGAATACAGAGTTTTACAAAAAGTTATTATTTTATAAAAGACTTGAGTCTTAAGAACAAATATTTAATAAACTAAAAAGAAAGATAAGTTTGATTTCAAATGATTGATTGGCAAAGTAAAATGTAAATCTTTTTAGGCTTTAGTTTCAAATCAAATTGAAAAGTATTGAGATTAATGACAATTGACATCGAATTCTATATTAATCCCACCGATCCATCAGTTCTCTTTTCTAAATAGCTTACATAGGGCAATTTTAACTTTCAAATTCATGTTTTCCCCTCGATTTTCAATTATTTTAGACATATTTTTGAATCTTTTAAAACGACAAAAGTCTGAACTCTCTTTTTGTCGCCCTCCAATCAATTTCAATAAACTTGTCCCAATTTGTGAGGTGGTCAAACTTTGAACTTAGGGCGATATACATATTCCATGCTTTCTTTTACAGACTACGATAGATTACTCATGAATATATATGTATGTTTATATATACGGACTTTCATACTTTTGTTGTCCGGCTTGGCCTCCACTCGTGATCGCTCACTTGATGTGAAATGTGATCGTCATGAAATGCAATGCGAGTTTAGGTTTATTTATTGATTTCAATTTATACATAAATTTCTTTTGTCTGTCTGTTGGGATTCTAATTGTCAGCAAACAATTGATTTAGGAATGTTGTGGGAATGTTTACAAAGATGCGGAAATGTATTTGTTTAATAAATTTTTTGCGTATTTCTCTTTGTCATTGCAGATTAAAAGCGAAGAAGTGGTTGAGGCCTATATAGAACGATGTCGACAGGTAAGAATAGATGATTATTCTGTTGAATACGCCTGAATGTTTCCTTATGAATGTTCATTATCTAATGGCAGGTAAATCCGCTGATCAATGCCATTGTACAGGATCGTTTCGAGGAGGCCCTGGAGGAGGCACGCGAAATCGACAATGTCATTGCCATGGGCATCAATAGCGTGGAATCGATGGAAGAACACACTCCACTTCTGGGCATCCCAGTGACGGTGAAGGAGAGCATTGCGGTCAAGGGTCTGACCAATCAGGCGGGTCGTGTCTTTAAGACGCCACAGATAGCCAAATCGGATGCCCCGGTGGTGGAGCAGATCAAACGTTGTGGCGGCATCATTTTGCTGGTCTCGAACACACCAGAGCTGTGCTTGCTCTGGGAGACATACAACAACGTGACGGGTCAGACCAAGAATCCCTATGATCTGAAGCGAACACCGGGAGGCTCTTCGGGCGGAGAAGCAGCCCTGCTGGCCAGTGGAGCTTCCCTGCTGGGCCTGACCTCGGATATAGGCGGTTCTTCGCGTTTGCCCGCCATGTTCAGTGGCATTTGGGGCCATAAGCCCACACCGTATGCCGTCTCGTTTCGTGGCCATCATCCCACTTCGGATCAGCCGACATGGGGAGATTTCTTCACCATTGCCCCAATGACACGCTATGCCAAGGACTTGCCGCTACTGCTAAAGTGCATGAGTGATCCGACTGGACCAAAATTGACATTGGACAAAGAGATCAGTGCCCATGGCATACGTTTCTTTTTCATGGACAACGATGGACCCTCGGGTATGATGCGTCCTCTGAGTCGTGATCTTCATACGGCAATTAATCGAGTGGCCAGTGACTTCAATGCCAAACGTGTGAATATACGCAAAATGAAATGGTCCCTGGACATCTCGCTATCGGCCATGTTGACCATGAAGAATATCGAGACCATTTACCACAAGACCGAGGAGGGCGAGGAGCCCAAAACGGTGTGCAAGGAGACAGTCAAATATTTCTTTGGCTGCTCTGACAGTATTCTACCCTCGGTGATTTTTGGCCATTTGCAGAATTTCATGAAAATAATACCCAATTCGCGGCACAAGCATTTGGCCAGCATCATTGAGGCGCTCAAGACTGAATTCAAGGAGCTGCTGGGCAACGATGGTGTCTTCCTCTATCCCACATTTCCCAATACAGCGCATCAGCATTATCAGATCTATCACAAACTGCTGGAGCCCATGTATATGGCTATATTCAATACACTTGGCCTGCCTGTTACCAATTGCATGATAGGCCTGGATCGTCGCAATTTGCCCATGGGCATTCAGGTGGTGGCCAATCCCGGTCAGGATCATCTATGTCTGGCGGTGGCACGTGAAATGGAGCGACGCTATGGCGGCTGGGTGCGTCCTCCCTCAGAGGATAGTCATAGTAGCAACAGCAGCAGCAGCAGCAGCAGCAGTGGAAAACAACGTGGTTAGTCCATTAGATCCCCAACACACACGGCTTTAATCCTTTCGAACGTGATCCTTTTTGTACTTTCATTTTGAATATAGGAATTATCTTTATGTATCTTTACTAAATCTTCATCAAATTGTCAGCGATAAAAAACAAAAATCGTTTCATCCTAATTCATTGCATTAAATTATTCAAACGCCTTGTCAACAAAATTATTCACCCAATCTTATCGGATAAATCTATATATATCTATATATATCTAAATACATGTATTGTTTTGTGTAAATATTCGTTTAGCTTCTAAGTGTTAGATTGCTACAAATATTATAATCTATATATAGTAATATCTCCTTTAGTAACTATTTTTGAAACACACACACAGAGACAAATTGTTGAATAAATTTTTACTAAAAATCAAAGAACAAACTCAAAATGCTTTCAAATGTTAATACCATAATTTAAATGATTTATAGATCTTTTTTGGTGGCCCAAACCAATGAAAAGCTGTTGGCCTCCATTAACTTGGCTATGTGTTTGTGTGAGTGTGTAGAGAGGAAGCTTGAAATGCAAAGAAAACACAATATAACTATGTAAGCTGTTCAAATGGTTACACTCGGGGGGCTTGGTTAGGCACCAAAACGAACAAATGTTTCAAAGAAAAATCTACTAAAAAGGTTCGAATTTGGTATACCCTTTAACTACAACCTCTGTCTATATAGGTATGTATATAACACTCATTGATGATTGTTCCGAGTAGCTAAAGACTTGAATACATTCATCCAGCTGTTTAGTATATAAGACTTACAATTGATCAATCATATGTAGTAATCCAAATCGGTGACCATCTCTCTCACTAACTTATAGGTCTATTGACGTAGATCGGTGACCATCTCTCTCTAATCTATAGGTCTATTGACGTAGATCCTTGTCTATCTCTCCCAGATAAATATGGCAAGCTGTTTTCTGCCGATTTCTATATATTATAGTCACCGATATCGCTATAGTTTCAACAAGAGTGCTGCTTGTTTTCCGTAGTTCTAATATACCCACATTTTCATTGTATCAAAGGGTATTATGAAGAATGTTTATCTACGAGTCTTGATCGAGCCGTTAGCCTTCTCTAAATGCATTTTCCAAGTTGAATTTGTCATTTGTATGTTGCCGAATTTTATACAGATTTTTTTGGTTTTTGTTGTTATTGGCCAAGTGGATTTTGCTGTTGTTTTACGTCTATTGCGAAAAGTTTCTTCTCGCTTGTGGCATGCTTGGGAGGTATAAGGGGGGGTACTTGTATTTTTTTTTAATTCTTTATATTTTTTTTTTCATTTTGGAGTAGCTCAAGGTTTTGCCAATATGGCTTGCGCAATTCCGCTGTACGATTAACTAGCATAGACTCCATACGTGTTGTTTGGTCAAAAACGGTCGAGACGAAACACACACTAACATTCGGAGGTAACTTAAAATTCTTGCTTAAGAATGTGACGGTCATGCGAGTTTTTTTCTTTTTTTTGTATTTCTCAGAGATTTCTCTGTTGACCATGCCATTCTGGGAAACGAATTGAAGTTATTTTGTCACATCGATATTAGTTTGAAAACATTTTCTTTTTCTTAGTTTTAAAGTTTTCCAAATGGATTCGATATTGTTGCCTTTTTTTTTTGACTACCTGTTGCAACCACAAAAAGAGAGAGCCAGACCATCTCTGTCTCTCTTTCTCTCTTGTCTCTGTTGTCCAAAATGAATACCTGCTCTTGGTCGTTAAAAGTAGAGAAACTGTTTCCAAAAACTCACATTCAGCAGAGAGACCAAAAGTATAATTTGGCATTGTGAACAGGTGAGGATTCGGGCAGTTCTCGGTTAGTATAAGGGCGAGATCTTTTTATTTTTTAATCGCAATCAATTCTCGGCATATAATTTATAATTTTTACAACGATTTTCGATTTTTGATGAACAGTTTATACAAAACGTATTCGGATTCATAAGCGATTGTATCTTGTATCTTTACATTCATTTACAAAGAATTTTACACAGAGTGCACTACAATTCCTCTGAATTTAGACTATCTCAACCTTTATAAATGTCATTTTTGGTTCTCTTTCCAGAATTTTCAATAGATTTAAAAGAAATCATTTTTGTATAGTCAAAAAATTCATCGTTTCCATTATCCCCGACCTTCAAGTATTGCTTTATCGAAGTTCTCGCGTCTTTTTCAATTTGAAAGATAATTCAAAAATTTAGTATCATGATGTTCATATAGGTACATATGTCAAAATCGTTTTAATAATACTCAAAAATAATAAGATATAGGTTCTCATATTTCAATGAAAGGTAAAAAGCATTTAAAAAACCTTAGTTGGAAAACATTTACTACAAACTGTATAGACAGGAAATCCCGTAGTCCGACATATTCCGCTCCTTGATTAGAAACTCATAAATGAAACAGTTATCAATTGTCTTCAATACCATTTTACAGGCTTTTGAGCATGGGACAAGAGAATAGGCAGAGATAGAGAGACAGAGAGAACGGGCGAGCGATCAAGAGCAGCCTGGCACGTTGACCAGTGGGAACGGAAATTTCAGTACAGCCATCGTCAGCAATTCAGCCGTCTCCATCACAATTCTCAGCCAAGCCTAACCGTAGACGATGAATTCTTTCGTTCATTTGGAACTTGATTCGAGCAGCGTGCGGTTGTCTTTGGTCTCAGCTCTTAGGCCTAGGGCTAATCTATACATAACCATACAATATAATCTAAGTAATTTATTTTACTGTACAAATTTTAAGTACCTTTTATTCTGTGCATTTGAGGTGGCAAATTTATTGAATATTTGTTTACCGTGATCTACACAGATAGATTAAATTGGATCGATTACCGTGTTAAGTCAACTGAAAGTGTGATGTTAACCCCGTAAGATTCATACAAAAATGCCACGTGTTGGCCAAAGATTAGAAAAATAAGTATTTTAGATTTAAATTGGCTGAGATTGAGACACAAAAACGACAACAATAGCTCAAGAAATCAAGACAATAAAAAAACTATTAAAACTAGACTAAAACTTATACAAAATTCATTTCCTTATGACGTCATTCTCTTGGCTGGAATTGTGGTACAAAATAACAGAGTCTGTCTGTTTAAAATACATTATATACCAAGATTTTTCTACATTTTGAATACACTAAAGAAAAGTAAGCAGTTTCGGATTTGCTATATGTATATATCTCAATTGGTTTGACTAGCCAAAGAGATGTCTTTCAGTTCAAATTTTCATTATGAGTATTTAATCAGTGTAGACCCATATATATACATATATACGGTTGGATTTAAAATCACATAAGGCGAAAACAAGAATTTTTGCTGTAAAAAACTATCGTTTTTTTTTAATATTGTTTCAGTTCAGTTTGCATTTAATACATAATGCTGGGCCATTTTAACATTGTCCAGAAAAGATGACTAAATTTATTTATTTGGTAGTAGAATTAAGTGAGGAACAAGCCTATGGTAAACGTCATTTGGAGACTTTAATGCTTAACATTAACAATTCCCAAAAGAATCCAAATTGAAGAAAACAAAATGAAAATAATGAATTTGTGATGGATGAGGGCGAGAGATTACTTCTCTTTGCCAACATTAGATTTGCGTGGCTTAGGCTCTGGCGGTTCAATTAGATTGCCATGACGCACCACATCAATGTGGCCAAGGCGTATCATTTTCTCCTCCCAAATGGAAATGGCTTTTCTGTAGGAAAAGAAAAATCAATTTAAAGTCTAAATGTCTATCATAGAGAAATACGTTTAACCCACTTGTACTGATCGAGCTCCTTGCGTGACTCCTGCAGGTAGACTGCCTTCTCTGCATCCGAGAGACGTGTCCATTTTGCTGTTGCCTTTTGATGCCAATCCCGATATGTTTGCTGTCCAGTTTGTGGCGTATTGATACGCTCGCTGGCCACGAAACGGAGAAAGGCAGAGGCAGGCTTTTTCGGACGACCGAGTTCTTTGACACGTTTGCGCAGCTGACGCCGCTCTTTGGCATCCACAAGATCCTGCTTAATTTGCCTGATCTCGGCGCGCTGTTCATCGGTGACTGTGGCATCGTATTTGGCACGTTGTGCAATATAAGTTTCCTTTTCCTTTCTGTACTCGTCCTGCAGGCGATCCTTTTGTTTGGCATCAACAACCACCCATGATTTGGACAATTGACGTACGGCCTCTACTGTTGAAATATTTGGATTGGCTGCTATCAGTTTGGGGCGCATTTCACGCATATAGCGGAAATATGGTGTCAATGGCTTCTTGGGCCGCGGCGGCAGTCCAACTTGTTCCTCCACGGTCTTGGACTGTTGAACGGGACTGTTGCTGATACTGGCAGCGGCTAGGGGTCTGTTGGTGGCGCAGTTTGTAGTAGGTGTGAGATTTAAGTTGTTGATTTGATTGGACAGTGCCGGGGAAGCACTGCTAGTAATTTCGTTTTTTTTGCCTACAACTTGCCTGACTTTGTTGATTAGCGAGCCGATCAGCGATCCTCGGGACAGCAACGTGGTTGTATAAATCATTTTTCAGCTGATACAACTAATCTTATACGATATTAGATATTTACGAAATGAAAACTTTAAAAGTTGACTTGTTGAACTTAGGCAAATAATGTTTTACGTAAAAAATGCGGCATTCCTTGTTTTTGGTTGCCACCCTGTTGAAAAATATTTGAAACGATCTGGTAACCTGGTTGTAATTATTGTCATCGGAGCAGATGTCGGTTTGTTATCGGAACAAAATTCGATAAATTATCGATATGCCGAACACAGTGCTGCCACCTTGTTGTACTATTAACCTTAAACATAAACATTTAAGAGGCTGTTTATTGAATTTATGTATTAATCTTCAAGTAAATGTATTCTGCACAATGACAAACAATGAATCGATGTCAGAACCAGCAAATTCCAGCCGCCCGGGTACCAGCAAACAACAGCAACAACCGAATTTGGAGATAACAGAAAAAGTGCGTGTTCTTTGCTTGCATGGCTATCGTCAAGATGGGGATGCGTTTAAAAGCAAAATTGGATCATTCCGGAAATTTGCCTCAAAATATGCCGATTTTGTGTTCATTACGGCACCACACATAGCAGCACCCTTAGAAGCTAATGCCGAGCCTGTCCAGGAGCAACGTAGCTGGTGGGCCAACAAGGACGATGGAACATTCAAAGGCACCAACAAGGGCGGACCGGCTTTTGGCTACCAAGAGAGTTTGCGTTTGGTTGAAGATGTTTGGAAGACACAAGGCCCATTCCAGGGCCTCTTGGGATTCTCACAAGGTGCCTGCTTTGTGGGTTTGATTTGCGGTCTGGCCAAAAAGAAATGTTTGTATTATAAATTTTTTTTAGGGGGTTCGATTGATAAATGAAATTTTTATTCCAGTGACCTCCATACGTCCGGAATTCGCAGTACTCGCTTCAGGCTTTATATCTGGCAGTTTGGTCCATATGAGCGCCTACGAGGAGCGAATTAGCATTCCTGCCTTGCATGTCTATGGCCTGACGGATGAGATCATACCCAAAGAGATGAGTCAAGCTCTGGCCACCCATTTCAAGAACGTCGATATTCTGGAGCATGATGGTGGCCATTATTTCCCCGCCAAGGCCCAACAGAAACAAACCTATATAAACTTCTTTCAAGATCGCCTTCAGGAATATCTGGAACAACAGGAACTGCAACAGAGCAGCAATGCATCCTTTGTGGATAGCGCCGATGGCGAGGATGAGGCCAATGATGCCGAAGTGGCTGCTGTTATGGATGACAGTGATTAGATTAGTCTTTTTTTGTTTGGTTTTTCACAATCTTCGTTTCGTTTTCATCTTATTTTCATTTTTCGTTTTGTTTTTTTTTTTTTTTAATAATAATAATTAAATTCTTATTATTACAAAAATAATAATTTGATTATAAATTATAATAAAATTAATTTCCAATATAATTGTTTTCAATTTTTTCAATATTCATCGTTTACATCTCGCTGAATTTTGGATCATGTTAAATGGTGAGGGGGGGATATTGCATCGGCAGCGGGTTAAATTTGTCAGAGAATTCAATTTGTTTGCACTTTAACAATTGATTTTTCTTTTTCGGTATATATATATATTTTTTTTTTTCAACAAATTCGTATAAATTTCATAATGAAAAAAGAAACAAAACAAAAAAAAATCTTGAGAACAGAAGTGAATTAAAGTCGAATGAAAATATTATATAAATCCCATACCAATGTACAATTTTGTATAAGAATCATTTCAAAGTTAATTGTTTCTTGCTATTCGTATAGTATTTAACGAACATAAAATGCATTATTTAGCTATTGACGTTGATGTGTATGTGTGTGTGTGTGTGTGTGTGTGTGATATTGCTGTGTTTGTGTCTGTGTGTGCTCAAGCAGAGAGGTAATTAAAGAACAGAAAAAAAAAGAAACACATCCTTCCATTGCAACGAGGGTTGACTGTGGTGATAATTTTCCAATTTTACTGTTGACGGGACGAGCGAGCGAAAAATAGTTGCTTTTTTTTGTTGTTATTGTTGTCTCTCATGCCAATACAAAAAAAGGCATTTCAATTGCTCAATATTGTTTATCCGTTAAGTTTTAATTTTTTAAAAAGTTTGTTTTACTGACTGACTAACTGACGACTGACTTTGAGTGACTAAACTGATGACGAACATCTCTCTCTCTCTCTTGCCGCATTTGTTTATCGTTATTATTTTATATTGTTCTCTATGCAACTTGTTCCTGTCCATTGGAGGCCTCTTGGTTTTTCATAACTTCAGGTAAATCTGGTGGTGCTGAGTACGGTGACATATCCAGTGTCTCAAAGTCACCCATATCGTTTCTGAATGAATGAAAGAATAAACAATTCGAATGAGTATCAATCAAACTAAGAAAAATGATATGTTGTGAAACTATTAGAAAAGCAAAAAACACATATCAACACGCTTCTGACTTCAAAAATATGTGAAATAATTATTCTTTTCTTCTTTCTTCAAAAACGTTTAAATGTCAACTTTATAAATAGCATTTAAATCTATGTTTTGATGTTAATATAAAGTTAATTGTTGATAGATGCGACTTTTAAGTTCTCCTTTTTTATACCGAGATGTAAAAGGAAAGACAGAAGAGTTATATAAGATGCAAATCGACAAATTTCTAGCAAGGAAATTCAAAAATGCAAAGAAGAATTCGATTTTTTCATGACAACTCCAAAGCGGTTAAGACAAAGTTTCATATTAATTCCATCTGATTGATAAATTTAGAGGAATTCAGGATTCATAAAAAACAGTTCACTGTATTAACCCGTTATTGATAGCTATAAAGACAAGCTTATGCCGGCAAGTGCGACTTCTGCTTGATCTACTTATCAGTTTTACACTCAATTTTTGTTGTTTAATGTTTAATGCTTTTCTATCCGTGTTCCGTGTGTGTGGGTGTGTGTGTGTGTGTATGTGTGTGATGCTCACCTGAAGGTCAAGCCCAGTTGCGCTGGAGCCTGAGCTTTTGCCGTTGACACTGTAACGCCATAATCCTGCAGCGTGCTCTCATCCTCCATGATGTCATTGTCCTGATTGTATAACCGCTGATCGATGGGCTGTACTTTTAGTATACCTAATTAAGCGACGCAATCAGAGAGAAAGAGAGTAAATACAAATTAATAGTAATAGGAAATAAATTACTTAATAATCATAAAAGACAAAAAAAAAAAAAAAACAACAAATTTTTGATGGATTCTATAAATAGGAGCAAACACACGCTCACCCACACAATGACCCATCAAGCTCACACACACACATACATGCAGGCATATAACATCACCTTCCTACTCCCCCCTCCTGTGCGACTCACCTTCAATCATACGTTTCAGTTCGGCAACTGTTGTGTTTTCCTTCGCATCTGTGAAGATGGTTGTCTTTTGCCTTCGGATCATTAGGAACACATCCTGAAATATTGATGAAGAATGGAAAATGGACAAGAATTTAGGTTTGCCGGTCAAAGTTCACAACGGCGATGACAACGGCGCGGCATATTCTCATTTCACACTGCGCCTGTTTAACTGAGTGTGTGTGCGTGTGTGTGTGTGCATAGAAATGACGCGCCGTCATCCAATCGCCCAGCCTTCCTCAACTGCTTAGAAGCTTAGAGGAGAAAAAATAACATCCAAGTGGCTCACCATATTTGCAAAGTTTTGTTTTGTTAGGATTCTCTATGCTTTTTGTTTACTACACACTTCACTGAGGTTTGAAGGTTACTACAAAGCCGTTGTTGTTGTTATTTTTACTTCTATTGGCGTGGGCGGGCAGTGCTTCCTTTGGCGGCGGCAGCGACAGTCGTAGATGTTCGATCGGCTCAGCGTCAGTGTTTTTTTTCTTCCCCCCGTTTTCTGCTGCTGCTTGCTAGAAATTCCTCTCGTGTGCCTGATTGGTGTTTTTGTTTGTGGGAGTAAGGCAAAGGTGATTTTTTTTTTTGTTGTTAAACGTGTGCAACAGCTTTCCGCCTCTTTTCGCCCTGCAGTTGTAAGTTTTCGTAGTATTTTACGAGTTTTTTCCTAGGCCTTGGTCGGTCTCCTTGCTGCTTTCTCAACCAATCATTTGTTGGGTGTTGCCACACCGATGCAATTGACTTGTTATTGTGGGACCCTGGCGAATTTATTGCGGTTGGCCTAAATTTAAATCTTAATTATTTATCTTAAATTAAACACAATTTCTATAACAATAATCACAAAGACAAAGACTAAGTTGCTAAATTGCTTTTATTTTGATTTCAAATTGTCATTTTGTTTTGCCAGCCCTGGTACTTATTGACTAAACAAAACTCAACTGAGTTGGCAGTCTAATTGTCAGTGTCACTTTTTGTATCGTTTTCTCTCTCCCTTTACATTTGCTTTGCCACGAAATATGGTTTTGCTAGACAGTTCCAATGTAAGTAAATAATGCATTTTTTAATGCAATACATTGTACAATTAATGCAATTCCCTTTACTTTTAGTTTATACTGCGGCTGGAGAAGATAGCCAATGCTGCAAAAAAGGACTCTTCGTTCACAATAACATTCAAACGCTGTGAGTATCCCTTTCCACCTGTCAGTCGGTTAAGAAAATGCATTTTCGTTATCAATTGCAGATGATGGACATGATAAACCCGTGCCGAGAGCTGGACGACCGCCTTTGCCTAAGCCAGATACTTATATGTGCCTCATTCGAGCCCAGTCCAAGTCTCAAAAGGTGAGTCGACAATGCAAGACATCATCCTCGTTTTATAATTTAATTTTGTGATTTCATTTGATAGATTTCTACAGTAGTGCGTGAGGAGGATGTTCCTACCATGATGTCCATGTACTCGCAGTTCATGAAAAGCAAAATGGATGGCCTGAAGCGTGTGAAGAAAATCAAGAGCAAGGCAAAGGCTGCAAAGGGTTAAATGTGTTTTAGGTGTTTTTAGTTAAAGATTTTTTTTATTAAACGGAGCTTTTCTAAACTAAATATATGTAAATGACTGTCAGCATTCATAAGAGGCATATAAATCCCTGGTCAAGCACAAATCTAGGAGCCATTTTGGTAGATTGTCATGCCTAACTCCATAAATATGTTTTGGACGAATTAACTGCATCAGTGCATATGTGTCTTCTTTCAAAGAGTCAAGGACCGGATCATCTATATACATTACATCAATTCCATCTCTGAGACCCCTTTGAAAGGAATCGTTAGCCCTTTGGTATAAAGTCCAAAGTGGCAGGCACTTCATCCACAATTATTGATCTTGTATATCCATCTAAAGGTAACATTTAGACAGATTATAGTCGCATTAAAAGGACGGAACTCAGGGAAGGATCACTCACTTTCCAAATAATATGTAGTGGCTTTTCTAAGGCTCTCACCTGGAGCCCTTGCACTAGCAGGCAGAAGCATTAGTGTTATCTTGCTATTGCCATATTCAAGTTCTGTTGGTTCATTTGGCCTGACGACACAATAGCTACAGTTGTTTGTATACAATTCCGGAAAAGTAGTTTGCAACTCACGGACATCTCGCTCAGATCCAATAACAAAACCCCCCAGTTGGCCGGTTTTACATGATTTTTGAAGGCTGCCGCAGTTATAATCAAGGGACCATTATGCTGTAAACTTTATTGTTAATAATTATAGTGTTACTTAACGTTGCTAACCTGTTCGTATGGTCCGTAGTTTCTGTTAGCATTCAATATTTGTGGTTGGCCAAGATCATTCAAAAACATTGTTTATTTAATATCAAAGACGAGGGGTCTGCACTGAGAGAAAACATATAGTGAAATGTCATTGGTGTAAGTTGGCATCCCTGCTCGATGGTTGCCTTATTTATTTATTGATTATCAAAGCAAGGGGTAAAAAATGTAAAATCCCGTTATACAATATCGTAATACATTAAACTACGAATTGTGGTGATAAGATTCAACGGATCGATATATTATCATCGATTCCCACCTCTTCCAAACTCCCTGTGGATATATTATAGTACTCCAAATTTTTTAATTTAAATTTATTTAACAATTTAAATTTATTATTAATTTATTTAGAAGGTGACTTAGACAAGTCTTTAAAAGGGAAAATCATATCATATGCAGAACCCAAAATACAATAAACAGTTTCGAGATCCTTTAATCAAATATTTGCTAGCCTAATATTCTCCAATTGAAATCTGTGTCTGATTTCTTAAAAACCTTACGACCAAACCAAAGAGAATTAATATTTGTGTTTACGTAATTTTTTTTTTTGGTTTTATTCTTTTGCATGTTGCCTATGGGCCAAAGTAATTTGAAACATAATTTCCGGATCACAAGTATATAAAAGAAACAATGTTAAATATATTTTTAAAGTTTATTTATATATACTGTTTATTCTATGATCTATCACAATGAATATTTATTTGTGTATGCGTTTGTATTGTATGTTTTGTTGATGTTGAGAGTGTCTTTGTTTCGATTTTCGGCTGTCTTCAATGTCCTTGCTGACAATATAACATTTTCGAGTTATCATTCAGATCGTATCAGATGATTGGGAGAGAAAGTGTAGTGCAAGGTTTTATCACTTTTGCAATTATAAACATTTGAACATTTCACTTTTGAGTGCGTATAGGTAAAATACTTTCAATTTTGCTACATCTTATGCAAGTTTAGAACAAAGACAGTCTTTCTCTACTTTCTTTCAATTTCGTTTTAACAATATGCTTTTGGCCATTGATGAGCGGGTTAAGGTGTATTGGTGTGTGTATATGTATGTGCGAGCTATATATGGACGAAGGTGTATATATGTGGTAAACATATATATCACCTAATGGTGTTTGATTGAACAAGAAGACAATGACTAACACACACACACAAAGATGGTGCATTTCAATAATGATACAAATACAAATAACAAAAGAATAACTTAATGACAAAATATTTAAATTATATCGATTAATTAATTAATTCGTTAGGTAACAATATTCCCATTCTCACAGCAATATCAACTTTCAATTTCAGTTGAGTGTGTTGTAGCGTAAATTATTATCCACATCTCCAATATTTCCACTACCACCGGGTATCGAGTGTGACGGCTGCTCCTCTGCAGTCATGAGATCGGAGCTAGACTGAGAATATCTGCGTGATCTGGGCCATGGCCAGGCATCACGCAGGCTATCAAGCAGACGCTGCTGGAATGTCTTATACTCCAAGTCCACCGATTGAGTATCACCGAAATTAAAGTCAGCCACCTCCACAGTGAAACTGTGAAAAGTAAATTCAAATTATTTCATATTAGACGTAGACGTGTATGTATTGCATTGGCTTACCGATTACGGCTTTGTATATAATAAGCCACACCGAATATAACCAAAATGACGGCCATTAAAGTGCAGGCGATTGGAACAACAACCACTGAAAGTTGTGATTGTCGCTTTGCTGTAAGCACAAAAGAAAGCGGAAAGAAACTCTCCATATTAATGTCATGGGCCATTTAAGGTGACTGCCTTTTTATGTACCTTCATATAGGTTAATGGTGACTTGATTAACCTTCTCGGATACTTCATTGCGTATGAAGAAAAGAATCGTTTTGCTTTCCGAGAAGTAACGATTGTAACTGAAAGAGCAGCTATCGTGCTTATTATAAAAATTGCATGTCTCATTGCCTGTGGCATTGTAGGGAGCTGGTTAGGGATCAGATAGAAGAATTATTTGTTGGATTTTTCAGACAAAATCGATTTCTACATACCACTATAAACCTGTATGCAAATGTCAAACGGTGGTGAGCCCTTGCAAGCTACATCCAGACTCAATAGTTCCCAATGCTGTAGCCAATTCTTGCCACTTGTAGTAAAGCCGGAGACAGGATCTATACAAAAGGAAGATAGGTATAATGTATTATAGAAATAGCAGGACAAGTGATATTCACTTACTTTTGGATACAATGCGTCGTTGAAAGTAGCCATAGAGTTTGTTTGTGTCCTGTGCCACGATGCTCTTGTTTGCACAATTATAGGGAACAACATCGTCTGGCTGTTGAATTAGATGCGTTATCCTGCGGACACCCAATGGATTGACCAAAGCCAAGGATATGTTATTGTTTCGATTCTTTTGGCTTATTTTATCCATTTGTTGTTGCTGTTTAATGGCATTTACAAGGTTAAGACCAAGAATTGCAGCATTTGCATGCATAGTTTCATTCAAATCACGTCTAGAACGGAGATTTGTCTTGGGTGCAGGAGTAGTAGTTGTAATCGGAGTAGTAGTTGTGGTATTGGTCTTTGGAGTAGTTGTTGTTGGCTTGGTAGTGGTGGATGTAGTGGTGGTTGTGGTTGCTGGTGTTGTTGTGGTCGTCGTTGTTGTCGTCGTCGTAGTTGTTGTTGTTGTCGTAGTAGTAGTTGTTGTTGTTGTAGAGGTAGTTGGCTCTGGTGGCGCTGTCTTAGATGCAACTACCAACACTTCAATGTCATAATATTGCTCCGGATTTGGATATATTGCTTTATAATCATAAGCATTGGACATGCCAAGATATGTACAATTTTGAAACCAATATGTCTGTATATAATAATAACCATTCTCCTTTAAATATTCTAAATCAGCTGGCCACAATGCAACATTATGATCAACTGCATCTTGTGTAGACACAAAATCCAATGGACGCACTGTATTATTCTGTATTAATTGCAATTGTCCACTCAATGTATTGACCAGCTTAATGTTCCTTTCACTTTTCGTTAAAGTGAACCAGGTGAGGACAACAAATTCCGATACCTCCACCTCCAGTTTAAGCACACCCGGTTTTAGATGCTCTTCAGTATACTCCACTGTCCAATTGCACGTGTAGTTATCCGTTTCAATTGCCTTGAGTACACAGGGGAGAGTAGAATAAAAAGAGAAACAATTAAAAATGCGACAATTTAATTTGAATTTAATTCACTTGTCCAGCAAATTAATCAACAATAGCATTGTGGGGATGGGTCGTTGTGGGTGGAAAAAACTTGGCTGATGGAAAAGCGTACCAGGCACGTATGGAAATGTGTTATTGTATCTATTTATATATAAGCTAAACTAAAATCGAGACAGTGGCATTTCAATTAAAGCCATTAAGTTTAACTTTACCCTAGTATAGCTTAGTGTGATCAATTCTAATAGAGAATCATTGTTATTACATATTTTAGATCTTCCAAACTTGCAAATTTCTATAGAAATACAACCTGTAATGCCTACTTCACTTTGTCTAGAATTGCATAAATCATTTAGGAGTTATCTAAATCAAAATGAGGTATAGCAATTAACATTTTTGCTTTGTCTAGAATTGACAACAATGAGCAAGAAATCAACAAATATAAAGGACGACATGAACAAGTTTTTTGACTTATTTTTTATATATGTATATATTCTTCCAACTTCTATGGGTGTACCTTTTCGTGCCCCAAGCCATCCTTCCAGGTGAATTTATATGATTTAGAGTGATTAGGCGGTTTTCCATCATCTAAGAGAGTGGCACTTAGATTAACTTTTGCCCCAACTAGGGCCTGATCGGGTGCAGCTATTTGTACAGTATATGAACTGGTAACTGCGAAACAAAACAAAATATATGCAAAAGATGTTATGAGTTTTTTTTGTATAAATTATTGATCACTGACTCTCACCTGTTTGCAGTAGAACGGCGTAGAATGTAATTAATGTTATCGCAACTAAATTATTTGCGCCAGACATTGTGTTGAATTCACGTCCGAGTAACTAATACTACTTAAATCTAACCACCGCCCACTCACTAACAGCGTAACAAATAACAAATCGTAGAGAAATTTGAAACAAACAAAAACAAAAGGTCCGATTTTTTCCTTGTTGTATTTGTTTGTTTTTTATTCCACCCACAATTTGATACTATAATTGTCAGATGAACACTTGATAATTGCTTTAGTTTTTTGATATTGCTTTTATTTCTGCTTGCCGAATGGCATTTGCAATTTAACAAATTGCGTTTTCTATTTGCTTTTTTTTTTTTTTTACAATTTTTGCAGTGAGTGAGTCGCAAATTTACAACAAGAACAATGAAAAGAATCTGGTTACTTCTGTAGATAGTTTATCTACATGAGTAGAATAATGCAACTTTTACGTGACAGTGATAACGATAACTTCTAAACAAAAACAGTGACTAGGAAATGAATAGGGAATATGAACAAACAATATTAATGTATATAATAATTATTTAATTCAAGTGCTTCATTGTTTCTAGTAAAAATATGTTTTTAATATTAGGTGGAATAATAACTGTTAATAAACACTTCACAGGACCACATGAGGGACTTGTTTTTAGAAATTTTTTGATATCCATTTATTTATTGTAAAGCTTTAATCATTCCCAATTTAATAATTATATGATTTTTTAATAGTAGTTGTGACATTTACTTGGCCAAAATTCGTCTTGCCTTTGAAAAATTTGGTCACACTAATATATATATTTTTTATTTCTATTCATTAACAATTACAATGTTTAGCAACAATATATTTGATTACGAGTTCTTATCAGCATTAAAAGATGGAAAATTTGGCACACTGTACAGAGTAAATTATATTAAAGAAAAGCAATTGTATTTTGCAAAGAAATTTTCGTTAGAACAAAAACGTGACGAGTTAAATATTTTAGGCAACGAACTCTTTCATTCCCGGCAATTTAAGCATATTAACATATACACAGCTCTTCACAGTTTTGTCAGTGGATTTAATGTTTACATATTATATCCATTCATTCGTTATGGAAACTGCGAAATGCTACTGGAAAATATATTCACCGCTGGATTTCCGGAGACATTGATAGCCTTGATTCTGAAAGATATTCTGTCGGCTCTCTTGTACATACACACCCATCTCTTTGTTCATGGATCCATAAGGGCATCAAATATATTATTGGACGGAAATAGGGCATTACTCGCCAACTTCCAAAGCTGTCGCAGTTTCATCGATCATGGAAAGAGAAAACCCATATTACATGGTATTCTGCCGGGCGTAGAGGAAAACCTAAATTGGATTGCACCCGAAGTCTTGGATCAGAATTTATGTGGCTTTACGGAGAAGTCGGATGTCTACTCTCTTGGCATTTGTTCCTGTGAATTGGCAAATGGCTTTCGACCCTATCTAGATGCACAGCCTACGCTAATGTATACGGAAAAGATTCGTGGCAATATTCCATCTCTGTTGGATAGATCAACATTTCTGGATGTTCAAGGATCTGTGCCATACAACTATTTCAAAGGAACAAAACCTCAAGAGAACTATAGCAGACGAACGTTTTCCGATGACTTTCATCAGTATATAGAGATTTGTTTGAATCGCCATCCCTCAAGTCGATGGAGTGTCAAGAAACTAATGACACACTCATTCTTTAAACAATGTCGTCATTCATGCATATCGGATCAGATAATGAACATGGGCATCGACTTTGATGAGCAATTCACAGGGAAAGATACGACGACCCATGGAGAAGTTGATGTTTGCCTCAATCACTCTACTGATATACAATGGAATTTTTAGTTAGCTAAATGAATAACCCAAAAAATTAAACTAAAGTATTGTAATTTGTTGTTGTAACCAAATTAGACCAGTATGTTAACTTTTAAAGTTGTGAATTTGTAAAAAAAAAATCCACTGAACTGCATTTCTTGAGGATTGAAATAAAAAATCGGTACAAATGAAAATTTTAAAACTAACTTTATGCTTAACGACTTATTACTTTAATTTCTACGAATTCTAAGTTTTAAATCCAGAAATTAACCCAATAATCTCTACAGAGATTATCCATAGAAGTTCGAAATTTGTTTAAACTCAAGACTGAAGGTTCAAATGGAAAGCTTTTTGTTTGTTATGTTTTAAAATACTAAGTTCGATTTATTCGTTAGTTTTGTAAATATATGTGGTTTATGCATATATATATGTATGTATATGTGTGTGTATGCAAATGTGTATATATGTCAATAGTTGAAATAAACTTAATAATAGTAAAATGAAATACACAACGAGATGAAAAAAGCAATAATTACTTTGGGTTAAGCACAGAAAATACTTGAAAAAAGAGACACCGACAATTCGATCGATTAGATTACTTCTTCTTATTCTTTCCCAGCGTCAGAGTATGATGAGCCGTGGCCAATTGCTGTTTGCGTCGCTGAAAATCTAAATAATCCTCTTCGAGAGCCTTTCGAGATTCTTCTAGCTTGCGCTTTTCCTCGGCATGATCTCGTTTTAATTTCTCGAATTTGGCATGTAAATCCTTTTCACTGTCTTTTAGCTCGGCTTCCTTCTCCTTGACCCGCTGAACAAACATCTGGCGGACCTCCTCCTCCTTAGATTGCAGCTCGGCCAGATGATTGGAGCGCTTGGCCTCGAATGTTTGTTGAAATGATATCGGTTTGTTCTCACTGTCAACATCGCTGAAGCCCATTTGTTCAAGTCGCTTTTGGCGATACAACTCATAATGCCGTGTATGAGTTTTCTCCCTCATATCCTCCATATTGGTGCGAATCAGCATTTCGCGTAATTTGACGAAATCGCAATGAGTCTCGTTCTCCACTTGAACCGTGCCCCAGGGATATTGTCGAGCCCGTATCAACTTGTTGCCCACCTTAATAAACTCAGTGCTGCCCACAACGGCAAATGGAATGTGCGAGTTCATGCTGGTGTTGGTCTCGGCCACTGTCTCATCATCGGTTGGGAATTGATAGATGTGGACACCATTACTATTCAGTTCCTGAATGATCTTTGCCTTAAAACGCTGCAGTTCCATCTTAGAAATGGTATCGGCTTTGGCTATTACCGGAATTATGTTGATCTTGCTGTCCAACTTCTTCATGCACACCAAATCCAGAGATTTTAGCCCATGACCCGTGGGACAGATGAAATACAAACAGATATGAATACGACTATCATGGCAGGTGACCAATGAACGCTTTATCTTCAGCTCCTCTTGCAAATAGTTCTCGAATTGGGCATCAATATAGTCCACCACTGCCTTGAATGAATCGTCCTTGTTGATTTGATCGCCATAGCCGACCGTATCGCAAATGGTAAGCTTTAAACGAACGTTGCTCTCCTGCAGTTCATAGGTGTGGGCCTTTAATTTAACGCTGGGCAAGGTATGAGGGCTCGGCGTGGATTCGAAACTGGTGTTGAACAGTGTATCCATCAATGTGGATTTGCCTAGGCCCGTCTCGCCTTTAAGATGGGGAGGAAAGAAGAGAAAAGGTAATTACAAATTCAATTGATGTCAGGGAGAAATTTTTGTAGTACATAGTAGAAAGTTCAATTAAAAATCGATTGCCGGACACTATGCACATATTAATCAAATCAGAACAGAAACCCAGGGACGGAATGAGACCAATAAGGCACTGACACTGTGTTCCAGTTTAAATTGTTTTCAAATGACTCATGACGTATAAGGGTTCTGTGTATGTGTAAGTGTTTTTAAAATTCCGAACAATGCACTCTTCAATTGCTCCAATCCAAAAGTAATATCTTCGTTGATTCACTCTGCCCCAGCCCCCCAGACAAACACACACACACAGATTGCAACTGTATACATACACACCTATACACATGACGTTAAAGACAAATCCCCCTTGCACGCTCTTGTTGACCAATTGATCCGGTAAACTGTCAAAGCCGACATGACCAGACTGCTTTAATGTGCGTAGATGGATTTCCTTTTTATTATTAAATTCAACTTCCGCAGACATTTTGTTATTTGCTAAAATGTTCAAGTATTGCAGAAGAAAAACAGCGATTCCAATTTATCTCGCGCTTAAGGCGTTGCCAGCGAGTAAACTCAATACTAAATTTGTTAGTGATGGGAGATCTAATCCGGCTTATTTGGTTATCGGATATTACTGTGACTTGTGGGCATATTTTGATTTGCCTGGATATAAATATCAGATTTATTCATTATCACATAAATCCCACTTCTATTCCGAATTTATTTATTGCCTTTGTTTCAAAAAAGATTAATATTAAATATTTGTCACCGTTTTAAAAAAAACCATCTGGTATTCATTTTATGTTCTGTTTAACATAGTGGCAACGCTTTATTGCTGATGTGTCTTCCGAAACGCATGCAAGGCGAAAGTTCAGAGGATAAGTTGCAATACATTGTTTTTCTTTTGTTGTAGACAAAAATGTCGAAAGACACAAATCCCAAGGATGCGTTAATTAGCGCTGCTTATGCCGATGTCAATAAATTTGCTAATAATCGTGAATTCGATAAGGCAGTTAAAGCTGTAAATCGCAGTAAGTGTTAATTTTGGCCATATAAATTTCTGAAGAAGATTGGACTAGACTTGACAATTTTTCGTCCGTATCCTAGTTTTGGGCGTAGCTCCAGATGATGCAACAGCTCTGCACTGTAAGGTCGTTTGTCTAGTGCAGTTGTCCAAATTCGAGGAAGCCCACAAGTTTATTGAAAAGAATCGGCTTAGCTCTTCTCTAATCTTTGAGAAGGCATACTGTGAATATCGCTTAAACAAGCAGCTGCAAGCTCTTAAGACCATAGATGATGCCGGGGTGCAACCACTGCCAGCTAATCTCAAAGAACTGCGCACTCAGATCCTATATCGCTTGGAACGCTACGAGGAATGCCTCGACTCGTACAAGGACATCATCAAGAATACCAGCGACGAGTACGAAGATGAACGACGCACCAATCTGAGCGCTGTGGCTGCCAATTTGGCTCTGGACAAGAACAAGGATGTACCCGAACTGCCCGAGGAAACCTATGAACAATACTTCAATAGCGCTTGCATTCAATCCAATCGCCAAAAGTATGTGGAAGCCGAGCGAAAGCTTCGCACCAGCGAGAAGTTGTGTCGCGAATTTCTCGAAGAGGAGGGTGCCTCTGAGGAGGAGATTGTTGAGGAATTGGATGTGATTCGTGTCCAATTGGCTTATTGTCTGCAACTGCAGGGCAAGGTAAAGGAAGCCAGCATTATATATGCGGATTGCTTGCGCCACAAGCCCAACGATGTGGCATTGGTTGCGGTTGCAAGCAATAATTCGGTTGTCATTAACAAAGATCAGAATGTTTTTGACTCCAAGAAGAAGATTCGCGCCGCTTTGGCAGATGCATGTGATGCTAAGCTTACGTCCCGCCAGAAGCAGATAATTGCCGTGAATAATTGTCTGCTGGCCTTGTATACCAATGCCAGTGACCAAGTCCAACAGCTAACCCAAAAGTTAGCTCAGACCTATCCGCAAGTCGAATTCGAGTCTTTGCTAATACGCTGCAGTCAGTTGGCCAAGGACAAGAAGCACAAAGAGGCGATTGGATTGCTTCAAAAGTTTGCATCCTCCCATCAATCCCTTGAGTTTGTCACCAAGTTTGCCATCATTCAGTTGCAATTGCAGCAAGGTAATCGCAAGGATGCTATTGAGACGCTGCTCTCCTTGGGTGAGGCCAAATACAAGCCGGGTATTGTATCCGCCTTGGTCTCCCTATATCAGGGCACTAATAACACCCCGGCGGCCTCAGCCCTGCTCAAGTCTGCTGTTGAATGGTATAAGCGGAACAATGTTAGCAGCGGCGATCTTTCCGATATGTGGCGCCAGGCGGCAGAGTTTCATTTGCGTGGAGGCGCCCCAGAGACTGCAGCCGGTTCATTGGAAGAGTTGCTTAAGCTCAACCCCGCCGACATGAAGGTATTGGCACAGCTGGTTATTGCCTACGCCAAATTCAATCCCAAACGAGCATTGGAAATGAGTCGCAAACTCCCCAAACTGGAGACATTGACAACGGCCTCGGAAATTGACGCTCTCGAAGCGGCCAATTGGGTAATGTCCACCAAGGCTGCGAAGAAGTCGGCCGGCAAGATTGAACCCTCACCCAGTACTCCTGCTGAGAAGAAAAGAAATAACAATCGCAAGCGTAAAGGCAAACTACCCAAGAACTACAATGCTGAAGTGGGACCCGATCCCGAACGTTGGTTACCCAAATACGAGAGAACTGGTTTCCGTAAGAAGCGTGGCGGTGCTCGCGGCAAGGATGTCATCAAGGGATCCCAGGGCATGGCCACAGGAGCAGCAGATCAATAGTAAGTACTTTTAACTATATTGGCCTTAAACAGATATCTCATACTTCTCGATTAATTTATTTACAGTGATATGTCTAATCGCGTTAATCTGAGCAAGCAATCCCCTGCGACACCTGTTTACCGTGAGGAAGCCGCTCCCGGACCTAGGCAACAGCATCGCAAGGGTGGCCACAAAAAGAAGAAGGGCGGTCGTTTCTAAGTAATGATAAATTTATTACACAACCGTATAATATAAAATGGTTTTTGCATGAAAAATAATCTCGTTGATGAGACTTTTGTTAAAATTTTAAGGGAATTCACGGATCAAATAGAATATATAGTATACAATCTTTTTGAGAAAAAACTAAACCTAAAACATTCAGAAATCCACAAAAATATATCTAGAGAAATTTCCTGTGGCTAACAATCCTTTTACTGCTTCACAAAGATTCATTCAAAAATAACCTGACATAAACTTAAGCTACTGCAGCTATTCTTCACCGTCATCTTCAGTAGAATTGCCTTTCCGTTTGGCATTTGGAGGTGGTGGTGGTGGCGCATCATCCCGTCGTGTGTCAAATGAATGATAATGCAAGGTGCTTATCCAATCCAGCATATTCTTTTCCTCAGCTTCGGTTTTGTAAATCTGACTAAAGATTTGTCGTTCCACGAACTCGCTTACCTCCGCTTCCTGGGCCGCCCACGTTAATGGATTATGTATGCCATCCGTGCCATAACGATCGTTGTATCGTTCATAGTGCACAGTATCCAAAACTAATCCAAGACCCGGGGCCATTGGCAAATCTAAACGCTCTTCGGTAAGTGCCCGCTCCAAGGTGCTAGTAGTTGTGTTTCCCCTCACTATGGCTATGGCCAAGCCAACCATTTTACGGATTTGGTGCAACATGAAACTTTGACCCTTCACCTTTAGCGTAACGAACTCAATGCCTTGAGGACTCTTAAACGGATCGCTGCAGCTGAAAAGCATGATGAATCGCTTCGCCGAGGGATCCAAAAAGTTTCTACAAAATAATTTGACATGAGTATAGGAAAAAATTTAATATAAAAACTTTTACTAACTTTTTACTGGTAAAATTGTGAAAGTTCTTTGTGCCCTCATAGAGTTGAAGCGTCTCTCTAACTTTCTGAAGATGCTCGGGGAAATGCAATAAGTAGATTGATCCACAGGAGGTTGCGCCTCCTCGTCACTTTCAGACTCAGACTGGCATGGAGCAAAAGCTACTGTGGGCAGGGTATATGTATAAGTTCGTGCATTACATTGATCCTTGGCATTAAATCCCTTGGTCACACGCTCCACACCAAATAAACGAATCTGTTCGGGTAAATCCTCATTGAAAGCCTTCAAGTCCAGATCATCAGCTAAAAGAAAAACCGGATGTTAATTAATGTTGTTTCAACTGTCATTTAAAACTTACGCAATTTAACGGAGCACACTTGGCGAGCAGCAGACACACCTTTGTCGGTGCGGGCGGCTCGTTGAAAGCAGGCGATTTGCACCTGCTCAAAGCTATCCTCAGTTATCCATTTGTGCTTCAACATGACTTTAAAGAGTTCCTCCTCAATGGTCTGCATGCCCGGATTGCGTTGCATACCAAAATAATTGGCCCCACAATAGCTCAGCAAAATGGCACTTTTTTTCGCTTGATCCTTTCAAAGGCAGGGTCTGTTGCCCGACGTTTGCCATCCTCTGTGTCCTGGTCATTCCAATCAACCCACTTTTTCCTTTTTAATGTACGTTTTAAGCGCTGTGCTTCTTTGACGCCCTCATCTTTGGCTGCTTTTTGGGCGGCAGCTTCCGCATCAAATTTGTCCAGAGCTTCTGACATGGCTGCGGCAAAAGATTTACAACGTAACGAAGGGCCGATTAGCGAGCGGACTGCAATGCAAAGTTATATGTTGTTAATAGTTATATTTATAAATAACAACATTTTTAATTATAATTCACCTGCCTTAGCAATAAGCATTTTTTGTTAGACCCGCACGTGCGGCGGTTTACTTTTGGTTTACCCAAGTTATCGAATTATCGAAAACCTCAGACTTTGAATTACAATGTGATTCTTCACCATCGCTGTGATCGCTGATATTTTTTCGGAGCGAAGACCTTAATGGATTTTCAAAGAAGAAATTCAACAGTATGGTAATCTTGATCTCATTTAGGAAACAGCTAATAAAATAAATTGCAATTTATAAGCGGATTTTATTGGGCTTTTTCTTATTACTACAATCTTTTTTTAAGTTTGTAATCTTTAAAACATCATCTATAGTAATGAGAAAAATAAAATATTTTAAATTGCTTTGGTAAAAATAAATTCAAAAATTAGGAGGCTTTACAATTAAATAGTAGCCCTGCCACCCTTTTCAACTATCGTAGGTGGCAACTCTCTCCAACCGATAATTATGTATCGATAGACCAAAATACAAAATGGCCGAACGATAGCTTTGGTGAGAAGCAGCAAGCAAGCAAAAAAAGAGAAAAAAAATAGACGCCGTGCGTTTGTGTGTTCCTTCAAAATAATTAATGGCAATAAAACACAGAAAATTAATTTGAATAGCGAATAAACAATTGAATACGCATTGTGAAAATGCTACGGGCGTGCTAATAGACCAGTTTAATTAAGAGCAAAGTGAATAGCTAAAAGGAAAGTTGTCGACTTCGGTAGCAGCAGCAGCAGCAGAAACAGAGACAAGTAAATTGGTGCAAAACGAAGAGAGAAAATTTTTTTTTTCGCAAGCAAAGCATAGGCAAGCAAACAGCGTCGGAATTGAAGTCGAAGGTGAAATGAAAATGCAATTAGCATTAAAGGCCAACTGACAAAAATGCCGAAACACAGAAAAAGATAAAACACGCACTTTAAGTGAAAAAAAACAAGAGTTGTAAATGTAATTCGTAAAAAAATGCGTGCGTGCGTGTGTGTGTGTGTTTGTTTATAAATGTATGGGTTCCTATGAGCAAATTGTTGTAGCTTTATCCAATAAATATAACCGACAACAAAATGTTCTTAATGTGAAACGCAAACAAAAATCAAAATATTTACCGCCTACAACAAAAGAATATACGCCCACATTTAACGCAAAATAAATACAAGCAACTACAACAACAACAACAATAACAAAATCATGGATTTGGATTTGGAGCACTTGAAAAATGATTTTCTGCCTCTACTAGCTGGCATTAAGCAGGAGCAATTAGATACAGTACCCACAGATGTGTTGGGACTGCCCAGTGGCGGTGGTGGTGGCGGTTCTTCAGGCGGCGGAGGAGCAGGATCGGGTGGCAGTAATGGTGGTGGCAACGGCGGTGGAGCAGCTGCCACAACAGCCACAACTTCAACATCATCGAGCACCTCATCATCATCTTCGTCATCCATGATGGGTAATCCATGTGATAGCGCCGAGAAGAGGGTAAGCTTTAAGGTTAAACTGGGGAGACTACGTTCACCACGTGCTCCCTGGCTTATCACACAGAGTTCGCTCTCGAACCAAACCAACCCATTGCCTTATCATTTTTCCCATGCCAAACAAATAAACAAATGCCAAAATGTATTTCATTTTCTTGCTGAGGATGTGCAAGTCTCGTGCCACAAGCCTCTTGCCCCCCTCCAGTTACCCGGTTTTCGTTTCTGGTTTTGAAAAAGACACAAAAAACGAACGAGAGAGAGAGAGCGCAAGCAAGAGAGAGTTTTGGGGAGAGAACTCTGTTTGGGAGAAGATGCGTAAAAAGATCAGCTGCAGCTGCTGTTGTTTTTATTGGTATGAGTCGGTCTTGTGTGTGTGTGTGTGTGTGTGTGTGTGCGCTATCACAGTCTCGCTTGAGCGGCTTAAAAAATAAAACATCTTAAGGAAGGAAAAAAATATAATTTAAGCATAGTAACCAATCTTGTGCAACTAATGGGTAACAAGCAGCATATCAATAAAAATGTGAAAAAAAAACAACTATAATTTGTCATCAACTGTATTGTTAGAAACCGTTATCGTTATAAATCATTATAAATAGACAAACGGAAAGGGGATCATGGTCTAACCCCTAACTGTTATCCTTTGCTTTGTTGAATGTCCGCCCTAAAGAAACGGTAAATTAAATATATTTCAGATTAGAGATGGACCGAGCCAAGTTTCGGAGTCCGCAATACTTCAGAACGCAATCGGAATCATTTGATTTAAAAAAAAAAAAATTCAAAATATTTAAATTTCTTAATTCAATTTTAATATTATGTACATTATGTATGTGAGACCAATTTAAAAGCAATTAAACTTATCAAAGCCTAAATTTTGCATTAATTTTCTGGAACTTTCTTTTTAAACATTCTTTGCTTAAAAAGTTGAAGACTTTAATTAATTTATAGGCTATAAGATTTAAAACGGCGGCTATAGAATGGTTCCAGCTGTTATTAACCTATAAATCAAAGCCTAAAATAATGATTAGTTATGAATTTCTTGAAAACTTTTGTTTTAGGGTATTACTTAGTCGTATAGAAATTGACTTGATGCTTTACTTCGGGTTGAGGCATGTGCAAATAAATGCCTAGGCCTCGTCGAGTGTTGGTTTGAAGAGGAAACACTCACGTGTTTATATATGTATATATAAATATATATGTACATACATTTGGAATACATGCATAATGCATACATATGTACATACATACATATATATGTAAAGTCCGCGCAATGGGAATGGGAATGGACATGCACTCATTCAATTCGGAGCATCCGTCAATCATCACATCGCTGATCTTCATCCTCAGATCGCTTTCAAAGATATTCGACGTTGAGTTCACAGTTTATTTGACCTTCATATGAAAAGTCATTCGTATGAAAAGTAAACATCGTTAACAAGGAGTCGTGTAAAATAAATATGGCGAGTCGGTGAATAAAATGGCGTTAAATTCACTATACTGATATGGAGTTGGTGCCATAACACTTCAAGATACCCTATAACTACGCAGTGTCTGTTGAGCAGCTGTTTCGACATGAATTGTCGACTATGAAGACGGAAAAAGCGTTCGATATCTTAAGAAACTCATCAGAGATCAGGTTTCTCAAGGATTTTTCAATCGATTCGAGTTAGTATCTACGATCTACTGAGCAAATGTAAAGATCTCAAAGATCTACATGTTTGGCATAATCTTCTGATGCAATTGTCCAAGGCATTTAAGGCAAAAAACTTAATATGTTCCAAAAGAATCATCTCGTTTTCGGTGGCCATGTCTCTCAATGGACCCAGCGATCGAACAAAGTGGCCATGTGGATAACGCGAATTCCTAGGCCAAGTATCACTAGTCACAATGCCTTCTCTCGATTCGGATGCGGGGAATCTTTCGATCGGCGCCCAAAAAAATATGCCGATTGGTGTCCTCCATTAGGCTCGGCTGCAAGGTTCCAAAATATTACGACGAACAATGCCCACAATGCGTCCCGTGGCTGTACGTTCCTCATCCATATCCTTGTCCTTGTACTTCAAAAACTGGAGTATAAATCTACAAACTAAAATAAACTGCCTACATTGTGTTATTTTAGACCGTGTAGAGTTGACTGAGCGTCTTAAAGATATTCTATTGGCCTTCTATTAGCCAATTACATTAACGATGGAATTCTCTTTAGTGCCTGGATTATCTCTGATTGTGAGTTATTTGGGTTGAAAACGGTATTTCTTGTTGTTATATCTTAAAAAAGGATAATTTTCGACTGAAAAGGATTTCTAATTAATTAATTTTGAGTGTTTTTTTCACTAATGAAAGCTAATTTAATTTGCCCGAAGTATTTTTTTTAGCTTCTGTCTTTAAGATTTGCAACTAAAGTTTGATTCAATACGGTAAATCCATTTTTCACCCCGGAACTTGTTTTCGATTTATGTCATTCCGATGGTAATTGCATGGCAAGCAAAATCTACATTCCACACACACACTTGTGGTAGTATACAAAGAAGCATTCATTCATGTGTGTAAGTGTATATCTAGTTAAGTCTTGTGTGTGCCTTAAGGTTGTAATTAAAATTTGACACCATAATTAATCGCTAACGAAAATTGACAGTCAGCCATTTTGTTTATTACGTTTTCTCTTTTGGGCTCCACATTCTTCTTCTCTCTTTTTGTTTCGTTGAAACGTAAAATTAAATTCCAAGAATTCTTTTTTTTTTTTTTTTTTTTTTTCTTTTAATGATGGGACAATTAAGTTTAATTTCATTTGAATGTGCAGGCAAAAGCAAAATTATATATTTAACTTAAAGTTAATATATGGATGGAAGGTCATTAAATGCAATTAAGACTAGTGAATACCGTTAGCCGAATTTTCCGAGCAGGAGGAAAGATTTTAAATAAAATTTAAATTTAAGTTTCCAATTAACTTAATTAGATTAGGGAGGGATTAAGGGTATTTAGAATACCAATGCGACCTTTGGTAAAATGTTGTGTCTATTGTTACCGCTAAACTGTTGCAATTTTTATACCCTTGCAAAAAGGGTATATTAATTTTGGTCAGAAGTGTGCAACGCATAGAACGAAGCATCTCAGACCATATAAAGTATATATATTCTTGATCAGCACGACGAGACGAGTTCAAATAGCCATGTCTGTCCGTCCGTCTGGATCGACGCGAACTCCTCCTAGACCGCAAGAGCTACAGAGCTGAAATTTTGCACGTAGGCTTGTATATACTGCAGGCGTTGTATATCTCGGATTCAGCCGGATCGGACCACTATATCATATAGCTCCCATACAAACGTCAGTACACCAACATCTACATCAAAATTCACCTAATAATTAAAATTTCCTCCGTCAAAACATGTTTAACCTCTCAGTCTGGTCAAATTTCGATATCCAAGAACGAATATCTCTTCAAAATGCTCTTTTGCTATGTAAAAAAACATTAAAATGTGATTAATTATACGTTTTCTTTGTCCTCTGTAGAAATCTTGGAAAGTAACCCCCTATTATCGCCCGTATAAGGTGTTTCCTAGTAAATCCCCGTATTCAGCAAACGCCAGGTGTACTTTCAACTCTCTGTACACTTTTTACGCATACATAGACACTTTAATTGCTTTTCTGTTAAGAGGGGGAGGAGGAGGAGGCTGTCTGGTCGGTCGGTTATTGAGCCTTTTTTGTAATCCATTTTTGTTATGTGCGTAATTAAAGTTTGCTGCCAGAGCGTATCCGGATCAGTCGAAATATAATAGAGGGGGGAAGAGAAAGTGGATGATAAGGACGGACCACCTGTTCGGTTAGGTACACGTCATATAAAATTTATATACATACGTATATAGCAGCATACAGGGGATTAGGTGCTATACACAGAAGGACGACATAATCCGATCACAAAAAGAGGATTATAACGTACAAGCGCACAAAGCAACAAAGAGAGAAAGAGCGGCAGAGTGTGGGGGCAGGAGAAAAAACAATAAATGTTGACGCAACTTTAAGTCAAATCAAAGACAGAAGAGTCGCTTGATTCTCTCATTCTCTCTTCTCCCAACGAAAGTCCTGACTAAACCACACACAAAACGAAGGCTCTGATGCTTTTAACTTCAAATTAATCACGTTCCTGATCCAATTCTAGTCAGTTACTACCACCCAAAATCGTCGCCATTTTGAAAAAATGTTTATATCCATGTGCGGGGATGCAGGTGCGGATTGGATGGACGTGTGTGTGTGTGAGTGTGTGTTTATGCGTTTCTGTTCATGTCATGGCTACCGGGAATAGTAACAACAACAATTGCATCCCAGCGGACACAAAACGAACCGCAAAACCGCAACAGCAGCTAGCAACGTGGCTGCTGCTGTGGCACGGCTTTTGGAGTAAGGCTCTAGAGACCCCGAGATGCCTTTATCGGACCGTTAAAACCACAGAGACCCAATCCCAAACCTCAAACCCAGTCTCTATCGCCATCGCCATCGTCGTCGTCTGTAGCCAGTCTCTGAGGTTCTCTACTCGTCGATGGCATCAACTCAACTGGGTTTGTTCATTAGTTTGCGGTTGATTCTCTTTTCGTTGTCGTCGATTTTGAATATTTTTTAATATTTAACTTTTCAATGATTTATAACAATTTTATTCATTCATGCGAGAGACCAAATTTTTTCTCTTCTGGGCGGGAATTTCGTGTAAGCTCATTTTGATTGTTGTGTGCGTGTGTGTGAGTGTATGTGTTCATGATGTCACAAAGGATCTTGATTAAATTTAAATAAATGAGCTCATATTTACATGTAAATTGTTAAGAATTTAATTCCTTTTTTCGCATTATTTCGACACAAAATGTATTCAGATGTGGATCAATGTGGACTCATATAAAAAGCTGCAATTTGTATACTCTTCCAAAAAGGGTATAAAGGTATCCAGGATTCAGCTGGATTGGATCACTATATCATATAACTCCCATACAAACGGCAGAGTCAAAGTCACACGCTTTTCTTCAATAACTTCGTTATTTTTTGAGCTATATCTTAGTTAAACATAACCATTAATGACTGTGCTAAATTTGATAAAGATCGGGTGACTATATCATATAGCTTCCTATCGGTGGAAAACAGTGATTAGGTAAGAAAAGAGTTGCAAGGGTATACAAACTATAATTCAATTTTATATTATTCATTATTCCTGCCAAAGTAGATATTCCATATCGAATTGCCCATTAATTCATAACAATGTAGGAGGACCTTGTGGATAATTTGTATTTTCTTGTAATAAGGATACAGAAAAATACTATTCTAGACGATCCATTATACCATGCACCAAGGGAGTGAAATAGTAGATTAAACTGTAGTAGAATGTGATTCCACCCCCTATATTCTTGATCAACATGAGAAGCTGAGTTGATATAGGCATGTCCGTCTGTGCGTATGCCATCTTAAGAGCTCTTGCGATGAAACTGGTATTTGAGCTACTTATTACCCGGGTAAGATAAAGTATGAAAATCATCAGGATCGGACCACTATATCATATAGCTCTAGCTGAAACATTTTTGAAAAATTGGAGTATCCCCAATATTAACCAATATGATAGTATTGGATAAAAAATCTCAGATCCCAAAATTTGAATCTGATCGGATAAATAGAACACAAGTTACAGTCAATATAAATCGGTTCAGGCGCTGCCGGCAGCGCTGCTTGCTGCCTACTACGTCATCATTAAATCAACAGAGCACATATTCTTTATTAGCCATGTCCGTCCGTCCGTCTGGATCGACGCGAACTCCTCCTAGACCGTAAGAGCTACAGAGCTGAAATTTTGCACGTAGGCTTGTATATACTGCAGGCGTTGTATATTTAGGATTCAGCCGGATCGGACCACTATATCATATAGCTCCCATACAAACGGCAAAGTCACGAACAGTGACTTTTCTCAATAACTTTGTTACTTTTTAAGCTATTGTTTAATATAAGTTAGTTTATTGTAGCTATAAACGACTGTGCCAAATTTGGTCAAGATCGGGTGACTATATCATAGACCTCCCATAGGAACGATCGGTCGAAAACAGTGACTTTTGTCAAAAAGTTTGTTATATCCTATGCTAAGAGTGAAGGCCGTTCTTTCGCAAACATTAGACTTTTTGGATAAAACGTTTTTACACTTTGATATCTATGGGTAAGGAAAGAATTACCAAAACAGTTGCAAGGGTATACAAACTTCGACGCGGTCGAAGTTAACCCCGGCCCTCTGGTTTTCATTTAAATTCAGGTTCTTGTTAGCATCGTCGTTTTATTGTGAAGTTCCTAAGTAATTGTCTAGATTTAGGTAATTGTTTGGTCCTTGTTAATTACAAATATAATATTTACAAACTTTAATAAACATTCCATTTGAAATACAACAACAAAAAGGGATATCTGCGGTATCTTTAGAGTTGATATTATCAGTAGGTTGGTAAAATTGTAAATCTCTTTAGATAATGGGTTTTTTTTTTGATGACAGTACGTTTAGGGCGTAAACCCAACTGTTTGATAGTCAGACTATATAAACCCACTTAATTGCAACTGATAAACGTATTCTATATATTGCTCTATATCTTATCAAGCAATGAACCGAATTTATAACCGCAGCTGGAAGTGAACATTAATTTATGGACTCTAATTCAGGACAAAAGTTTTTAACATCATGATGATCTTTATTGAATTTACGAAAATCATAATGATCATTATTGGGTTTATATAAATATTAAATATATTTTCACCCAAATTCAAATAATATTAATATATTCATGAATGTATTTCATCATGTTTACCTTTCTCTTTGGAGTTTCCCTAATGCATCTGACATCTGTTTAAATAATAAATACATTTAATAGAGAAACCAAGGTTATCAACAAATGAATATCCATAAATTTCAACCTTTTTTATCGACTCGAATATAAAATCTTACAATTTAATCATTTAGAATGTCCTGCTGCAAAAAACGACGATTTTATCATTCTCATTCTCTCTAATTGAGTTTCTAAGAAACAATAAACTTTAGTTATCAAGTAGCATTTGATTCTTTTTTATTGTCTGATTCATTGTTATTCGTTGGCCAATGAAAATGAATCATATTTTCCGGTTGGAGCCAAAGAGTAGCAAACATTCATATATACGATACATAAGTAAACCCCCAAGTGGATTTTGTGCCAACTTGAATCCTATTATCAATGTTAAGAAGTGATCCTTATAAAGAATTAATTCGATTTCTTTTACCTTTAGAAAGTTACTGAAATGTGCATATAGCGAAATGCAAGTTTATTTGTTTTAAGGTGTTTAATTTTTTATTTAATTTGTTGCTAAAAGTCAATGATTCATTTTGGACGTTAAACAACAACGTAAGTTTCTATTAAAAAGTAATATCGGCATATTTTACAGATATAACCGTTCAATATAGATCATAGAAGAATCTCGGGAGCTAAATCTCTTTAAAATTGTCTAACATCGTAAAACTATTCCATCAGTTTCTGTAGTCTTGAGAATTTGGAATCTTATTTGACAATATATGATGATAGAAATGCAATTCTATATTGTAATCGAGTGGATTATAGTCGTTGCCTTTAATGGATTCCATCGATTTTCACATAAAAATAAAAAGCGAAAACTTTTTTCTTTGTTTCTTGCGTGCCATTTACGATTTTCATACAATTAAATCTTTACGACCGTAATTTCAAATGTAAGGTAATCAAGAAAGAAGGGGGAAAGAGTCGAGGGTAAGAATAAGAAAAACCCAAAACCCTTACACTGTAGTTGAGTAAGAATGCTTCTAGATGTATTTAAATGTATATCTTGAGGTTTTTTAACCACTGTGTGGACGATTCTTATGTTAATCCCACAATCAAAAACAGACTTTTTTTCTCGTTTTATGGCATCGTTATATATAGCAATTTATGTGGATGTGTGTGTGGTGGTGGGGGGAAGGGTAGGGGAGGTTTATTTTTTTTTCGAGTTGCTTAAATTGCGTTATGAAATGTTATGTCAGGTCATTAGGGTTTTGTCCATTAGGACGGAGGAGGACCACTACCACCACTCGTCCTGGTCGCCGTTGCTCTCTCTTAACGGAAATGGTAACGACGCTGCCGGATATGTTTCCCGATTACAGCAAAAATGGTCCAAAAAGGAAGGCAATGCCTCGACCCCAATGACGACTCCGCCCCCTCCGGCTCCTCCTACTACCAATATCTATAGATAGATACCTTTAGCACAAGTTCTAAAATCCAACATCTACACTCGTTGGCGATTTGAAATTCGTAATTTGCTTTTGAATATTTATACATTTTTTTCTGTATGCGATGGGATGGTATTGCCCCTTGGCCAATGGAGGAGTCATTAATATTAATTAGGTGCACCCTCCTCTTCCCGTTTCTGATTACCATTAGCAGCATCAACTGGTGCAATATATTAGCGTTTATATCAGTCTAAAATATGTTGCCTCCTTTTGGGACTTAAAGCGTTAGCGTTTTTATTTATTCTGTCTTTACAATATAAGTTAATCGCGGCCGAATTCCTCATAAAATATGTCAAGTGATTATTTTCTCCTGTTAGGTTACTTAATGTGGGTAATTCAATTGAGAAATGGAATGGAAATCTCTATGTACAGTAGAATCCGCTTATAACGACGCTCAAGGGGCCGACGATTTTCATCTTTATATTCGGAAGACATACTAACCGGAGGCCCTTTCAAATAAGTTTGTATTGGGACCAACCAATCACTCATCGAACTTTAGTCGCTATAACCGGACGGACGTTATAAGCGGAGTCGTTATAACCAGATTCCACTGTATATGTATTTTATTTATCGTCATGGTAAAAATATACTTTTAATATCTTTTGAATATTTTATCTACTCGAAGGCATTGCCAATTTGATGAATTCCATTAGAATTAATGAACGTTGAAGGACCATAACGAAGCGTAGCTAAATTGAGTTATTCTTTGTGTGTGTTGCCAATGGAAACGTAACAAATGAATTTACCCAAATGAGGAAAATCAGAATTAATTTGATTAATTAAGTTTACAGAAAATTATGACGGAAGCAAAAAGTTCATACATACATAGATTGACAAAGATATGGCAAAAATATGAAACACACAATCAAGAAAGGAGAGAAAATCAATTTTAATAAATCTGCTGCAATATGCAATGTGTCCTCAGCAGAGAATGCAATTTATTTTAGCCTTTTGCGGTGTTTACGGCCTGTCAAAAACTTCAAAGGACATTCTGTGCATGTGCCTGTGCGTGTGTGTGCATGTGTGTATGTGTCATCATCTGTTTTTGAATTTTGCGAAATATTCGAATAAACAAAAGTTACGGCCAGCAGTTGGAAATTTGAAGAAAGGACCGGACCGACAACCATCGACCACCCAGAAGCTACCAGAAACTAGCTAAAGCAACGACAACAGAAACGACCACCCACTGTCCAGTAGGATATCTGATGCACACAGATGTCGACATGATGCATGCCTCTCAAATTGCACTGATTTATGGCCCATGGGTCAATGGGAGGTTGCAACAACAGAAATTTACACAAATTCAAACTGAATGAGTGCTAGTCATCGAAACATGCAAAATATTTCTCATATTCATTAGTGTCCTTAATTGGGTTTTCCCAGAAATATAACTCTAAGGATTCGCAGTCATTTATTGTAATTGGATTATTTTGCTTTCGCAAATGTTTAGAGAAAGGACGACAGTAAAACTAATCAAAAAATCAAATTGAAACGACTCTCAATTACCTGTTATATATTGTCATCATCATCATCATCATCATCATCATCATCATCATCATCATCATCATCATCATCATCATCATCATCAACATCGTCATTATCAGTATCAACAAAGTTACATTAACTTAAAATGGATTTATGCATAAATGGGGTGGTAGGTGGGCGGAGGGTGGGGGTGGATGAGAAGGCAACTTTTATTATGCTTTACAGATTCACTTTAATTGGATTCTCCACAATACTTGATTGCCTTATAATGGAATTCATTGTTGAAAAATTCCATCACTGTTGAGTGGGGAAAGGAGAGGGCGGCTTATTTCTGATACCAACTGAGATTCTCTCTCTCTTAAAGTATATATATGTAAGTTACGAGTCTTAAGTATGAGTCTGGTCCATGCATACGAATCTGGTCCCTGCTCGTTCGCCAGTTACGAGTCTATCATCCGTGTCTCCATGTCGTGGTGTGGCATTGCCATGATCCTTCGGATACACATGGGAGATGATACACAAGACTCTTTCTTTAACTACTAGTTTACCATGAAACTAATTACACAGAAGCTTGATTTGAAGTTATAATTCGTTTATTACTTAAATTTACCTCTGGTTCCGAGATCGGAGCCTTAAATTTACCCCAGGAGGGGTATGAGAGTAGGTCGTTCTTCCGGTGAAGTCAAAAACGGGTTGGTTACAAAGAATAGAAAAGTGTTTATGCTATGTGCTAGGAAGTTAAAGTGCTTACTCTAGGTATAGGAAGTCATCAATGGGACAAGTGGATAATGTGGATTAAAATGGGTCACAATGTACTTATAGTTATGGGATGTGTGTGTAGTCAATGTGACTTTTAATGAAAGCGGGTATACTATCCGGAACTCATTCAGCAGTTTCTGGTATTGCGTCTTGTCTTACTGCGTGTTAGTTCGTGGGGGTGCAGGGCACAGTTCTACTTGTTCTGTAGGAGTCGGCGTATCGTGGAGAAACGCGTGTGCTAACTTATATTAATATATACTTTAGTAAGTCTGATATTATATATATCATGTCTATAATTGATTCTATTAGAACTTGTTAGATATAGAATCCATCCCAACTTTCTGCAAGTCTTTACAAGTTAAACGAAATGTAATAATTTTCAGATCCAACAGGTCGTATGCGTAACATTTTTAGGGAATTTTAAAGAATAAATATTCAAGTGAGAAAATTGATAATAGAATGAAAGAAAAAAACGAGATAAGCAAATCACCTGGTAACAAAATTTCTAAACTTTAACCCTTTCTTACGAAATTATTTTCATTGTGTACTAGGAAAAAAAAAGATAAGATTAATTTACAATTTGAAAATAATTTCCTTCCATTAGGTCTCATTGCTTATTTCAGTAGAAATTTTAAGAAATAATGCGTCATTTTCAAAAAATGTTATCCAATTTGTAACAACAGAAAAGGAAAAGAAGAGCGTAGAAGCGGATGAAAGTTGGTAATAAAATACGATTGTAGAACTTCTTTCATTTCATTTTCGTAATAAAGTTTTCTCAGTTTCGTTTTTTTTTTTTTCGCTTTTCATGATGTGTTTGTGTGTGTGTGTGTGTGTATGGCTAACGAGAGAAACTTTTTGCACTTGATTCGCATCAAACAAAATTTGAAATGAAATGATGAAAAGCCTTTTAAAGGCTTCCTCTCCCATCCAGCATCCTGCCAACATCCTGAAACACACTCTGAGAGAGTGTGTAGTGAGAGGCAAAATGGAGAAAGGCATGAGAAAACTTATTACTGAATTACTTTTATCAAAATTACATCAATCATAAATGCACTCATTCATTCAATCACATTTGTTGAGCTTCACATTGCGGCTTTTAGTTGGCTCCTTGTTTGCTTGTTTGCTGAGAGAAACAGAGACAAAGAGAGAGATAGAGAGAGAGTTGAAAGTCCTTTGCCTAATTGAAAAAAACAGCAACATTTTGCCATGTCATACAACAAAATAAAAAAAGAGAGAGAAAGAAAACTTTTTAAATTTAAAACACATTTTAATGAGAAAACAATTTCAAAAAAAAAAAAAAATAAAGAAAAAATTTAAAGAGAAATTTTATATACAAAAAGTTTTTCAAAGTTTGCTTACTTGCTAAATATTTCAGTGAATGTGAATGACTTTATAAGTTTGAAATATATTTAATCTTAACATTTCTTCCTGAACGATGCATTCATTAGGAAGAAATTTTCTTTTTGAAAAAAAAAAAATTATTATAATTTTTTTTTTTTGTATTATTATTCTAATAATGTTTAAATAATAACATGAAAAAAATGTCATTTAGAAAATGTCATTGGAATTTCACTTACGTTTAGCTCCCTTGATGGATCCTTTATTAAAGTCATTGACATTTTATGTTTTTCTTTGGAATTTCTAAAGATGCTTAAAGACAGTTTCTTTTTTGCTTTTAGTTAAGGCATTTTGGCTTTTCTTGATTGAAAATTCTATTAATTTGAATTACTTGCAAAAAAAAAATAAATGAGAAAGAAACAAAGAAAAACGAATTCCTGAAAATCTTGACACATGTTCGTCTTCGTTTACCCAGGGCAGTGCTGTGCGGGTATTACCAACGAAATGAAACCCACACAGAGAAAATGAACAAATAAACGAGTTTGCTACCCGCTTTCAGTTGCGTCAAGTCACACACATTTCAATGTGATTGAAATCATGGGGGTAGAAGCTAGCAGCACCAGCACTAGCAGCTGGTTTTTCGCCACAAAAAAAAAAAAAAATGTTTAATGATGGCGTACCAGGCTAACAGCAGAAGAGTCGTCGAGTCTTGAGCAACTTTAAGTGGGTTGCGTCCGATCCGAAACGAACTGAACCGTATATGTACATATATGTGTATATCGAGCCGAAAGTCCGATCCGAAGACACGATGTAGTGTTGTTTGGGTGGTAGCCAACCTCGTTTTGGAGGTCGTGGGGGAACGACCATGATGATACATTATGATGAATGGCTTTCAAGTGGGACGAACGTGGCTTCTTGTGGAGAGTTGAGCGAACGCGTCCCGTTTACCCTCATCCGCCCGCCATTTGTGATGTCTATGTGTGTCTGTATAAATATGTAGAATATCTATATACACTCACATAGTTGTACATAGATGTTTGCCGCATGATTTATGAGAGTGCGCGAGCGCTGAGGCGTTTCGAAAGTTGGCAAAACCAGCACATACATACATATATGAGCAAGGCTAAAAGATGAAAAAACTTTCTCCTCTGGGCCACTTGTGACGTCAGCATTAAATCAGCAGCAACAGCAGCAAAACAAGAAGAAGATGGATCGCCGGATCGAGCAGAAAACACTGAGATCCCCGAAATGAAAAAAAAATAGTTTACATTGCAATTTTAATTTGCATTTGTTTTGTCCAAAAATGAACGGCATGAATGAGATTCTGGACCGACCAAAACGGGGCATTCATCAATGTCCATGGCGCTTCCGTTGCTACACAAACACAGGCACACGAACACACACACCACACATAGACAGACAGATACATACATACATCGCATACCAATGCAGTATAATCTTTATCGAGCACAAAACATAATCAATCAATTGGATTTATGTGTTCCAACTCAAGATAAAACTAATCAATCTTTGCCCCAGCAACGACATTGTAGCCCCAAACACATACAGTAACATTGCTTGGCATCCCCAATCTCCACTCCATTTGCAGCTTCCACATAAGAGAGCGAATGTAGTTTAACTGCTGCTGCTGCTGCTTGTTTATTTGCTGTCCCTGGAAAGTTACTGCAATTAATTAAGATGGAGTTGACATTGAAAGATCACAGTTGAATTAATGTAATTTCCTCTAAAGATAATATTAAAAGCCCTTGAAATTGATGGAATTAAATGCCGCTAATCTTTAATGAACTGGAAAACTATAAACCGCCTTATCAAAAGGAGGCGGGGGCTTAGGGCTAAGTGGAATTTCGAGTAACAGAAACCGAAGTGAAATATTTAGTTTTTATCCTTCATAAATATAGTTACTAAACTGAATTGTAAATAAGAAAGAAACTTAATTCAATGGTCTGCTTTATTTTATAATTAAAAGTTTATTAAGACCATTAAAATATAAATTTTATAGCTTTCATGGCTCTGGCTTCCATTTTGTTGGGCAATTTAAAGTGAAACTCAAACGTCAAACGCTGATATTTTCCCTGAGATTAGATTAGATATGATGGAGACACTTCACCTCAATCAGTCGAGGTGAAAGTATAATATGATGACTATGATTATGAAAATTTTCCAATTGGCGGCCATTTTGTGCTATTTATTTATATAAAACTAATAAGGCTTATCAGCAATAAATAATGTCGATATTTTCTCCGAGATTAGATAAGATAAGAACCACTCAATCTATCAAATTGCTGTCAAAGTAAATAGTGACCTGAATCGAAATGAATCCAAGTTGCAAGTTTGTATAGTAATTTATTTCAATCTATAATCTCTTTTTTCAGTCGGGATCAAATTCATCCGCATCAGCTAAATTTACATTGTTCAAATGTGTCTACTGTGCCCAGCTATTGGGCTCGAACGATCGACCGAAACTATTGG
This sequence comes from Drosophila equinoxialis, assembly GCA_018150345.1. Classification (NCBI taxonomy): domain Eukaryota; kingdom Metazoa; phylum Arthropoda; class Insecta; order Diptera; family Drosophilidae; genus Drosophila; species Drosophila equinoxialis. Next base: position 1,482,019 of record JAECWI010000005.1, on the reverse strand, counting down.
AATGTCTACACGTGGCCTGTTCCCAATGCGTGAGCACAAAATTCTCCGAGTTGGATCGTTCACTGCCGCCATTGATTCATTGTCCAGTGTGTGATAATGCCTCACAAAACGAATATATTATTGATAATCAGTTCCTGATCGAGCAATGTGCATCGGGCGATAGCGGAGAGGGCAATGGAGGATCGCCCGAAGGTCAAAAGAGCTCTGCATCGGCAAATATACAATGCAGCAGTTGCTCGGATGGAGCTGTGGCCACATCCTGGTGTGTAGATTGCTCCGAATATATATGCGACAGTTGTGTACAGGCACATCAACGGCTCAAGATCACCAAGGATCACACGATCAAGCCAAAGGACGAGGCCAACAATGAACAGTTGGCTGGTACAGCCGGTGTGGATAAGTTGCACATGTGCCAGCTGCATACTCAGGAGAAACTGTCATTATTCTGTGAGACATGCGACAAACTGACATGTCGAGATTGCCAATTGAGTGATCATCGCGATCACAAATATAAATTTGCTCACGAGATTGCCACCGAATCGCGTCAGGCGTTGTCCACATTGGTCTCTGAGATTAACTACAAGCGCTTCCTACTGTCATCGGCTACCAAGGTGATTGATGATCGCCAGCAGCTAATACACGATAAGAAAAAGGATCTAATTAAAGAAATTACCGCAATGGTAGTGAAAATTACCAATACGGTCAATATGCGTGGCAAACAGTTGGTCATGCGGCTCAATGAAGTGTGTGACAGCAAACTGAAGGTTCTCGTTGAGAAGAAGGAAACCCTGCAGCTTCTCTCTGACAACACGGATCATTGCATTGAATTTATGCAGAATGCTTTGGAAAAGGGCAGCGATTTTGCCATTCTATCGAGCAAAAAATCACTTATACGTCATTTGCAGAAATTGAAATGTCAACGAGCGGATATACCCAATCCGGAGATACCAGTGCGCATACAGGTGCAGCTCAATCAAGTGGCCGATCTGCAGAAGGTAATCTCTCAGCTTGGTATTGTGATTGTGGATGGCAAACCATATCCTCCAGCACCGTCACCCAATGGAACAGCGCAACCGCCGCCGCGTCAACCGCCAAGTCCGAATATGGCGCCACCATTACGTCCTGGTTTGCCGCCCGGAATGCCAGCCGGATTATCACCAAATGGACCGCCGGTTAATTTTGGGCCACAGAATGGTCCACCCATGTACAGTAATCCTGGTGGTCAGCCGCAGTACAATAATCTCTCGCTGGGTCGCTCATTTCCTGGTGATGGGCCAGGTAAGGCAACAACAACACACACTCCCATGGAAATTTGTTAATTTCTTGTCTGGTTTTAGTTCGATTTGGTGGCATGCCTCCTGTGGGCATGCAACGGCAAGGCCAGCCCCATGTTAGCTCCTCAACACATCCGCAAAATATGGGTAAGTATGAAAAGAACTGATTACTCTGAACTTATTTTTATGTATGTCATTTTATTGCATTTCAGACATTAGTCTGCGTGGCCTGCTGAATAATCAAGCGGCGCAGAGTCCCAATGCCCATATGGCCTTTAATGGACCTCCCAGCTATCCAGGTGGACCGCAGGGTGCACCATCTCCTGCACATCAGCAAATGGGACCTCAGATGCGACCACATTTTCTGTCCAGTCAGCAATCGGGGTTTTCCCAGGGTGGTGGAGGCCAGGGCGGCGGTCCCCGCGATGGCAGCTTCATGAGCAGCAATGCCCGATTTCAGTCTCAGTATCAACGCATGGCAAGCCATGCCCAACAACAGGCAGCAGCGGCTGCCATGGCCGGAGCAGCTGCCGGCGGGGGACAAATACCATCGCCGGGTTCCATGCAGCGGCCACCAATGATGCCAAATCCCATGCAGAATGTAAGAATGGAATAGATAAAAATAGAGTTCGTGCTTATCTATATACATATATTTAATTGGTCCAATTCTTATTACAGTCGATGGGGTTTCATGGGAGCCAGCCTGGTTTTAATACCGGGCCACCTCAGACGTCACCTCAACTAAGCGCCAGCATGCATAGTCTTGCCAAATGGCACATACCTCAATCTGCCCAGCAGTCGAGCTGTAAGTTGAGACACACCCAACACGACGACACCTTTTCCAGATCGCTTATTTCATATTCTTTCGATATTTGCAGTGTGTCAACAGCAAGGACCTCTCTTGCCATTTGCCAATGGCCGCCAGACATCGGAAAACTTTAAAATCTCATTGAAATCTCCCAATACATTGAAGAATAGTACACCGCCTGGTTTAAGCATTGGCAGCGGACCCAATCATCCTGGCAACGGGGGCAATGGATCAATTGCTTCGCCGCAGTTAAATGCTGCCGCTTTGGGTCTGGGACCAGCCGTTTCAATATTACCGAATGTAACCTCAACAAATCCAAAGACTCCCAGCCCCAGCACACATGAGGTAATAGCATAGAAAGACAACGACAATTTTGGTGTATTATAATTGAATTTATATATTATTTTATAGAATACCAAGGATTTTACTGAACCCATTGATAAGGTGCGCGATGATTCCATTAATGATCTTATAGCCACAATAGCCAAATTGGATTCAAATGGTGTTCAAGTGTTGCCCGAGGGTCGGACAAAGACAACATCACCACAGGTGCATAGCTCAACGGACTTGTCCAATACCCAAGAAGGTAAGTGTACCCCAACAACAAGAGGCCAAAAAAATTGTTTTGTTTTTGTCCATTTTGGCTACATATATTTCAAAATCTGTGTGGAGGAGGGCAGCGGTGTGGCGGATGGTGTTGTAGTTAGTGAATCTCTAGCAAATATTTTAAAGAGTCACACATTATATAAATTACTCCAAAGATCTTCAAAGATAATAAAAAAGAGAATGTGTAACTGCTTGAGAATTATAGATATATGCTTTAGATCAGATCAGTGCTTATTACTTTTACTTGCCTACAAATCTATTGCCAATTTTTAAAACAAAATTCTTATATAACTTTGCTTTCTTTACTTCTATTTTCAAAATCCAAATTGAAACGCGTAAATAAAAATCAAAAAACAATGTTAAATAAATTACTAACCAACCAATAAAATCGAAATATCGACACACACACACACACATACGCACACCTAAACACATTTACACTCACACACTGACAACGAAATACGCCCAAAAACAAACAAAACAAAATATTTAATATTTAAAATAAAAAAAAAACTCATACACAACCTCTCTAAACAAAAAAAAACCCACATTGAATGCGAAACCCTAAACTAATAATATCAGTTAATAATAAAAACGAACAAAAAGATGACCCTAATGAAGATTGGTGCGCCGTTTGTCTGGATGGTGGTGAGCTTATGTGCTGCGACAAATGCCCCAAGGTATTCCATCAAAATTGTCATATACCCGCGATCAGTTCACTGCCCGACGAAAGTGAGAGTTGGCAATGTCTGTTGTGTGTTAATCTCAAGGAGCTGACCAAGTCGGAGAGCAATGACAAGGTCTCACAGGGTGAGCTAAGCAGCCTGGAGTTGAGGATATTGCAGCGTATATGCCTGGAATTGTATTGCCAGTACGAGCAGAGTCTCAATTTTCGTGAGCCCGAATCACCGGCAAATACATCGTATTATGAAATCGTATCCAGGTAAGTTTCCCCCATATCCGTGCATCGTTAAAGCCTTTAAATTTTACCAACTTTCTGCCTTTCTAGTCCCATGTCATTGGATGTGATACGCACGCGCCTGGATCCGTCCAGTCCAAATCATTATAAGGACATTGTTGGCTTTGTGTCCGATGTACGCTTGATTTTCTCCAACACGTATCTCTTCTATCAGGTAAACAAATTTGAAATTTTATTTCATACTTATCTTTGATGTGTGATGTTGTGTTTTCCAGGAGGACACCAAGACCTACTCAAATGCCAAATACCTGGAGAACTTCTTTGAGGAACAATTAGCCAAATGGTTACCAAATTTCGAGAAAAAGCAAGGCAAGACGACAAGCGCTTCGACATCACCTGCCCTATTAACAGCAGCAGCCTCACCCATCGAAAATGGACGCAAGAGTTGTGGTTCTGCCTCGCTTGGGGACAATGATGGCTCCAGTTTGCCGGCAAAGCGCGCTCGACGCACAATGCATGAATAGGAGGAACTTTTGCCCGACGAGAAGGGCACGAAGGAGCAACTGGAGCAACCAGAAGAAGAGCCAGAACCAAAAGAAAGGCCACAATCAGAGCATCTAATGTCCGAGCATTTAGATTCAGCGCAGCTAGAGTCGGAATTTGCTTCAGAATTGGAGCAGCTAGAGATGCCACAACGACCTCGTAGCCTGGGTAGCAATGTCATCCAAGAGAATGCCGACTATGTGCTTCAATTGCTACATGCCTATGCAGCTGCTTTTGGTCTATAGGAGGAGACAATGATGTATACGGTCACAAACGAATTATCATAGGCTTTTAGTGTATATTATTTAAACTCTCGGAACTTTGGCTTCCATTTTTCATTGACGTTGTTCTAAAATAAGTGTATGTTATTCTTTTTTTTATTATTATATATTTTTTCCTCCCCATATTGATCCGGTTTATTACCAGCCAATCCATGTAGAATCGAACAAAGAAGAAACTCTAGGTATATCAGATTAAGATTAGTATTTAATTGTCCTCAAGTGTAAATAGCCAATCAAGTCATTTGATATGATTTCTTATTTGTAAGTGAAGAGAGATAATTGTGAAAGATGTGAGAAGTGAAATTGGAATATACATATAATTTTAGCTAAAATCTAAGTGTTGAACATGCATAATACATACATATACCTATATGTATATATATATATATATATACATATACACCATGCTAGAGATTAAATCTAATTCTAAGTGTTTACGTTCGATTGCGTTCTGTCTAACCGTTTTTGATTGAGCACCCCATCGTCTATGTTGGAGTTGTATTTACTTTTGTGATAGCGAAAAACAATAAGATGAACAAATTATTTACTAATTATCGATTATTATCTCCCATTTACTCAACTCCATTTTGTCATTTATTTCGAATTTTTGCTATGTTTGTCTCTTTGACTTTGCTCCAAGTACAGATAAACTGGCAACTCTTCATCCCCCATGGCATACATATAGTATATATATATATATATATATCTAACCCCAGAACAGCATACATTCGTATATTTATGTATACATATAAACACATATAAGAAGACACTTGTAATAAGATGCATTCTAGCTTCGTAAGTGCACAAACTCATACATAAACATAAAATCGAATCAAACAACCGCATAAAATTTACGATTAGGCATTAGAATTCAATGTTTCAATGTTGTACGTTTGACGTTTTAGGATATACACAGATGATTAAGAAGGAACTCTACTCAATCATATAAATCAAACCACGCAAGTGATGTATATATGAATATCTCTAACCAATCCACCACACACACCCACACCCAAAAAAACACACATACATATATAAATAAACCGCGACCCGATTTCAAGTAGATTTTGTACACAAAAATATCAAAATAAAATATCAATTAAAAAACTCTTAACGAAACTTAAAACCAAATTCGCCATGGTGAATAAAATTCATAAGTCAACACAATAAAATATTTGCTGCTACTCCTATTGATGATGCCACATACACAATGAAATAGAATCGAAAGAAATTATAATTAAAAGTCGACATATATATATATATTCCAATATGAAATAGATGTGTGCTATCCAAATGAAACTATTGCGAGCAAGTTAGAAATACAAAAAAAATATATATAAATATAAAGAAAACAAATCAAATCAAACAAACCTAAAATCATCAAGATGTTGAAAGTGAAATTATAGAAATTATTTTATCTGTTTTGCTAGCATTTAAGTTTTATGGTAACTAAAAGAAAACCACACACACAAACAAAAAGAATACTAATATAAATGTATGTACTACTACTTACTATCGAGTAAATCATATGAAATAAAACGACCGATAAAAACTAAATATCAAAAAAACCATCATCTCGCATATATGGCTCATCCATGCGTTGCTACAACAGGAAACGCTCATCGATAAGAGTTTTGCGGGAAACATTGCGACGCACCCAAAAACGAAAGATATAACGAAGCAGCTGCAAATTATCATTAGTTGAATTTAATTAGCCAACCGGAAACAGAAAATGATGATTACTTACCATATTAAATCCACAGGCGGCAGCAGCAGATATCAATAAATTGCCAGAGAACAGAAATAGAGACAATAATAAGAGAATTTCCAGTACAAAAATATCCATATGATTGCCCAGTAAAAGAAGGCGAGAAAAACTATAGGAGTCATCTATATAGAAAGTGCCCTTATCTGAGAAATAATCAAGTATTATTACGCTTTATATTGTGAGAATGGTCAATCATATCATACTTTCGGTCAGATAATTTTCTATTTCACAATTAAAGAGCTTTTCCGCAACTGACTTTTCTTTGATAATATAGTCCATATCCTTGATGGCCTAAGAATTGTATAAATATTAGGCCTGAAAGAAGTTTTCCATAAGTAAATAACTACTTACATGATCGATAAAGGCGCAAAAGAAACGATTTACACTGGCATATGCTATGGAAGTGCGTTCGACTTGACCATCAATGCTGGGTATATCCTTCTGATAGAGTAAAGTCTGGGACATGCTGCCTTGGGCACTGCGTTGGAAAGGTAATAGCAGGCGATCCAAGTAGATGCTGTTAACAATTAGTCATTAGACATATTTCATAAGGAAAAATCATTAGATCAAGATAATTATCCTTAAACTAACCGTAGATTTCTTGGCGGCAAAATGACATATGCCTGCTTATCTGAATCCATGAGTAAGCCACGTCGACCACACATATTCTGAGCTTCCCGCTGAAGTTGCAGAATCATTGACGACATATCCGTATCTGCAAAACCATGAGGCGAACGGCCATGTATATAATAGCCAAAGCCTGGTTCTCTTAGTGTGAAAAGCGAAATATTCGCCAAACTACATAGATCAATAAATTTCTGTAAAGGATTTCCCACAAACAGGCGTTGAGTCAGCAATTGCAAAAGATAAGCAATTAGGTAGCTGACGGAGATTAGACAGCAACGCAAGGCAAGTTCCTTATGAGTGTAGCGATCCAATAGCTGATATGCAGCAATGACTACTACAATTTGAACCAAACTGGAATACTTTTGGGCCACACTAAGTCGTATCCAGGCATTGGCTGTGAAGAGTACACGCCAAGCCGAGACACTGCTTTCGGCCACAAAGGTACGCACACTGGAGCAGAGCGAAGAACTGTCCAGGTTTAGGCGCTGACCCTCGCAACTGCTTCGTGGGCGTTCCCAGTCTATGAGGAAAAGTTCCAGTTGACTGCATCGCCAAAGGTGTACACTTAGATACAGAAATTGCAACCAGAAGGCAATATAGATGAGCAGCTTGAGGGTGCGAAGACTCGTAGCTTGTAGCAGTAGCATCAAAAGCACGGTGGCCAATAAAGCCCACGCCACATTGGTGGCCAGTTCGAGGAGAAACTCCAAAATGTTACTAATTTGACAGCATTCCGATTGCCGACGACGTCGTATATTTTGGAAACGGAAAACAGCTGCAGAGAAAGCCACCAGCAGGAGCAAGGGCAAGGCTATATCCAAAATTAACCAATCCCAGCTTCGTTGCAACCGTTCGTAGCTCAGTTTTAGCTGGAAGGGAAAGCTTTGCGACAGCGACACATTTCCCCCAGCCAACTCTATGAGGCGATAGCGTACTCTTATCAGAGGCAAACCCACTCTCTGATCCTCCTCTACGGTGTAGTGTAGTTCCAAGTGTTCAATGTATCGTATGGATCGATACAATTGCAACTTGTGGGCATCCTCGTAGCGATTCAAAATAGACTGATGCTGTTGACTATTAGTGGGAACAGTTGAAATCATTTGGAAACGTTTGACCAATTGCCATTTATCGCGTTGTTCTCGCTTTAAAGAAAAAACCAGCATTAAATTAAAAATCCTTTAATCAGCGTTCCATATCCCTTCTCACCTGATTTTCGGGCGTAAGATTCTCTATGAGTACGGGCAACTGATGTAGTAGAAATTGCCAATTACTGGTAAAGTTTAGATAAACCGAAAGAAAATTATCATTGCCTTGTTGGCCTGCCAGATCAATAAGTTCCTCCAATGTCAAGTGGCAGGACACATCCGTTTGCTTTTGGCCAAAGTGTAGATTTGGTGCTGGTTGTTGGCACAGATTAACATGCTCCAGACTAAGAAAATTATGTAATTGTATGATCAAATTCTATGCGACATATTCTAGAATAATTTATACCTGAAGGTTCCCCAACGTTTTAGACTCCCCGCCAAGTTGTAGGTGGTACTAAATAGTTGCAGCTCATGCATGTTGCTACGTTGCAGTGTCTTGGATAACAAATCCCTGGTGGCTTTGCCCTTCTTGTAGAAAAGAAAAGGTTGCAGGGAACGTAATTGCTCTCCCGAATGGGCATATTTCATGACAACATCCGACATTTGGGTAAGAATAAATGGGCTACATGGTGAATGCTTATCCGGTGAAAAGTGTGACAGTACACAGAGATTAGCTAGCTGCTGGCAAGCAGTGGTATTCCTAAGAGCCAGGCAAAAGAAAGCCACAAATTTCAACTCGCCAAAATTATGAACAACGCTGTTACTTAAACTCGGCTTTGAGTTGGTCGTAGACTGCCAAAAGGAATTATAATGCAAATATGGACGCAGCAGGACATTGGCCAAGCAATATCCTTGATATTGATAGTTGTACACGAGATCACAGCTGTGACAGTCACTAATATTGCCATCTGGATTAATACTGGTCGTCAGCACAATGCCTACAATCATCGGATGAATAGGCATTTGTCTAAGATATGCCGAAGTGGAGTTTAAATATCGGAAGCTGCAGGAATTCGATGGCCTGGGTTGTGGTAGCCAAACGGATGTGCAGTTTTCCGTTCGATCAGTTAATGTGGAGCATATCTCATCACAATTGGGCCACAATTTGCCCTTCTCATAGATTGAGATATGGCTACTTGGGCATTGGCAGGAGAATTCTGTAGAGAAAAATGAAAGGTGGGGAGGGGGTACCCTGCCTCTTAGCACCCTAAAATTTTGTTTAATCAATAGATATACTTACTATCCGCAGTGGGTTGCAGTTTTTCCACATCACCACCCTCATTGCAAGGCATGCAATCGAAATAGTTTAAATTGTAGTAGTTGTCATTTTTAAGGCACTGTGAGGGATTCTGGAACCTAAATGTATGTGGCGTTTGCTGTGTCACTGTGCAATTGCCAATTTTCAGGAATATAAAAGTCCAGAGCAATAGGAAGAATCTGATTTTCAGAGGGAAGCACATAGTTCCTCGAATTTTCATTCTAGCTCACCAAAACTCAATCGGCAACTGACTGAGTCTAGCCTGAAGTGGATTGCAGTTGCAGGCATATAACACTCATTAAGGCCATGGCATGGCATGGGGACAGTAGGCAAGTAAACAAATTTCCATCCAGTTCCATATCCTTTATTGTTTGCCAAAAGTTGCTATAGCTACCCACAACCCTCAAGATCCGGTATAGACGGTAGCCACGCATTTAGTACAATTATTATAATATGTGGGGTGAGGCCGGCTGGCTGGCACAAGGACCTAAAGGCAGGTGGTTCACTTGTTCATGTTGGTCAACCACTTTTACCGCATTTGGTGTGGGTTAAGCGAACCGTCACTTGTTACGTCTTAGCATATCGTTTGCCCTTTCCATTGTGGTTGTATTTACTTTGCTCATTTAGAATTCGCGTGATGTAAAATAATGACTAAGAGAATTATTTATTTTAGGAAAATTCTATATGAGATTTCTTAATGGAGGTTTTATTACCATGGCCGCCGGCTATGTAATGTTTTCTAAGCTTTGAAAATGGTATTAATTACATTAAATTACTTTTTTCTACCCAATTATCTTTTGAATGTGAAAATGTGATAAAAATCTGCTTATGTGTAAACAAAACCTCTAATTTAAATATATTTACATCATTTGAATAAATTTACATAATTTAAAAGTCGTTTGGTTATTTCCAATTTAACCGTTTATAACTGAACCAGTTCATCGCACCATCTCCATCCCTTGTGAAAAGAAATCGATATATATCAATGTTTATCGACATCGAAAGGACAATCGAATCCTTTCCAAGGACAGACAGACACATACAATTTTCTTTTTCGTTTTTGTGTCTGGGTTTTTCAATTGGACAACAACTAGTTGGAATTGTTGGTAACATGTTTAAAATGATTCCTTGGCGCCACTGCAATTAGATGCTGCTGCTCCTGCATTTGCTGATGCTGATCTTACAACAGGTCGCGTTCAGTTGAAAATGAATAATTTGGTAAGTGGTGGGTGGCCCTACTTACCACTTTCTATGTGGGTGGGCGTGTCTGTGTGTGTGTGTGTATCAAAAGTGCAGGTTATTGCAATTGCAACTATTGCTATTTCAGGAGCACGTCAAGCACTTCTATCCCGACAATTACAAGTTAGATCTCTCGGAAACAATGAAGGCGGCACTGTCCAAAGGTGGCCCAGGGTCAATTCCCGGCGGTGGCGGTGGGGATATGTTGCCTCAGTCGTCAGCTGGATTGTCCGGCGTTGGCTATGTCACCGAGAAACTCTATATGCTGTTGCAGCTCTACTTACAAAATAAAGGATGGAATCCAAGTGCTGAGCTTTTGCAATGCTTCAGTGATCTTAAGGATAATGCAATGTTGCCCAGTGCCGCCTATTTGCAGTGAGTAATTATAAATTATATACTATTGGATTAACTAATTTGTTTTGTTTTTGTCATGGCAGGGTTCTAGCCAACCGACTGACTCTGGATTCGCAAGGACGCCTCATATTGCGCGATAATGGCAAGATTGTGTTGCCATTTGAACACTTTGCCAATGCCGTCATGCTGAAGCATATGTCCGGACCACATGGCCTTCATCTCAGTGTCGATGCCACTGTGAGAGCTGTCATTGAGTCGTACACCATTGGTCGCGATCATTTTGGCATGGAAAAGGAATTTATTATTGAGGTGGTCCAATCGTGTCCCAGCCCAGCATGTCGCTACTACAAGAATCACATGGGCATATCTCCTATGCCGTTTATGGATCAACAGTATTCCGGCGTTAATACAACACCTGATTTTCTTCAACGTCTCACGCACCTGCCGCCAAATGCAACAGGAGGCGGTGTTTCATCAACCGCAACATCTGGATCGGCAAATGTTGAGATTGATCTATCCAAATCGAGTGGTTCCAAGCAGATGCAACAAATGCCACCTGTCCATCATTTAACCAAGCAGCAACAAAGTAGTCTTCAATCTCAACTCTCACAACAGCAACAGCAGCAGCAACAACAACAACAACAGCAGCAGCAACAACAACAACAACAACAACAGCAGCAACAACAACAACAGCAGCAGCAACAACAACAAGCTAAACATCAGCAACAGCTTACAGCCGCCCTAATCCAACAACAGAATCGAGTTCTAGCCCAGCAAAGCCTCGAGAAATTAAGCAATCTGAGCCCTTTGGAAAAACAGCGCGTTTTCGCTCAATTAGATCCCAAACACTTTGATCCCATGGCCGTTGCTGCTGCAGCAGCTAATCTACAAATTCAAGGCCTAATGCAGTCCCAAGCGGTAGCTGCTGCAGTGGCAGCGAATCAACAACAGCAACAACAACAGCCACAATTGCCCCCATCAGCTACAAGCACATCGAGTGCTTCAACTGTTATTGGCTCATCCTCGCAATCGCATAGTCATGTTGTTCATCATGCATTGCCACCGCCATCCCAATCTCCGCTGTCTGTGTCCTCGACATCGTCTTCCTCGCACTCTTCGTCATTGGAGCAGATACCGCACAAAACTGTAACAGATTCCATGCGGTAAGGACAATGAATGAAAGATATTCCTTTTCCAGTCTTACACAATGAGTATTTACTCCTTTAGCACCAATCTGGACTCCATCGAATCGAATAAAGATCTTTTGGCTCTTCACAATGGAGCCTGGGCCACCAATGATCCGAATCGCCTAGATCCCATGGCCGGTGGCCAGGATAAAATTGTGCGTATATTCTCGGAATTAATGCGCAACATGTCCCGTATGAAGACATACATACGCCCGTCTATGTGCAAGCCATATGGCAAACAGAGCGAGAGTCTTCAAAAGAGTTAGTCAAACCAACACAGAGCACCAAGTAAAAATGGAACAATTCATCACATTTTAATCTCTTATCTTGTAGCTCTCATGGACACAATCCAGATTGTGCAGACACTGCGAAATTGCTTGCCGGCACCGCATATCCCCGTCTCGTCATGGAAAAGTGAAAGCGAGGGCAATGTTCCTGGTGCAGTTAATGTCAATGTCGGAGTGGGTGTTCCTACAGGCTTAAATTTAAGTGCCGCTTTAGGTTTACCCTCAGGCCGTGTGGACAATTTGCATTAGATGGGCATAAATATTAGAAGCATCCATTAAATTGGATGATCTACTTAGTGTTTACATACATATAACATATATATATATATATATATATATACATTCGTATATGATTGATTGGCATAAATGTTAATCATCATAGGCTTCGCTCCTATTTTCCGTTCTTTAGCAATTTATGTGCCATGTTTAAAACAAGACTTGATTTCAATTTCCACTTTTGACTGACATTTAGGATTATATTTGCCCGGATTGTGCAAATAAGCTCTAGAGAAATCCTGTTGGAAATTTGTGCTAAAAACCTATTAGAAGTGTTTCCTTTTTAAATTTGATTTAATTGCTCATTTTCATCTTGAGTTCGTTGGCAACAAACAAAATTGACTAAACAAGAAGAGTGACATGCTTTAGTTAATGAAATTGGCAAAACGTCTGTGATATTTAAATTATGTTTTGAAAGCAGCGCAATACAAAATTCTTTTCTTAAATTAACTCACATAATTTGTGTGGTATTTTTGTTGTGAGAACTGCAAAAACAAAAATTATCATTCTTTGTGCAATATTTACTATAAACTTTCTTAATACTCTCTTTAGCTCCGCTCTTATAAATATATATATATTTTCGCGCGCACAAATTTGGAGGACTTCTCACTCATATCAAAAGCGCATAAAATATTATAAATATGATATAATTAAATATGCATATTTTATATAGATATACATACATTTATTTATATATATTTAAATGTATGTATACATATATTTTACATTATAGATGTATTCTCACGTATCATGGTAGTTCGGTCTAGGCATAGGATTCAGATTTAGCAGTGGACAGATGGGAGTTTGAAAATGTGTTTAGTTCTTAAGGCAGCAGAATGGGTTGTATTCCGACTACACACATCCAATATACAGATTACAATTAATTACAATTACCAATATAATAAAAATACATACATAGGTATTTACTTATATGCTCCATTACAATTCCATCATAAATAACCGTATCGAATTATTAGCAAGGAAACAGTATTAAAACAAGTAAAAAGACACTTGCAGAACCATAAGTATTTATCAAGCTAAACGCAATAAAAATTAAACAAACAATAAAATTGAGAAATAAAAACATAGCAGATATAAAATAAATAAATACCTTTATTCTACATAATCAAGTGTTTGAAATTGAAATACATTAATCATGGCCGTATTGAACTGATAAGTTTGTACAACAATAAACGTAATTCCTTATTTTTTGTGTAATTTTTATTATAAAACTAAATTTGTCTGTGAATTACAAACACTATATATAATTTTTACTAACGGCGGATATTCATTTAAGTTTTTCATTTAAATGTTTTCGGACGGTTGCAAAAAACTAGTTCCGATAACGATAATTACTTCATGCTTTAGAAATGTACAAAGTAGTTCCGTTACAAATATTTCGCAATTCATTTGCCGCTAGATCAATTGATTTAATATGATAATTCTAGGATAACCATAAGTTTTAATAGGGAGTAAGTAGTTCTGGTTAGCCAACGATTAAATAAGTTGGTTCGAACGGTCAAAGTTCTAAGGAGCCAGTTTGTTAGCACGGGGGCGGACAAAACAAACCCGTAGACAAAGTTTTATGGATTTTCTTCCTTATAAAATTCGGTCACATTACAACAAAAAAACGGAATTCTCGTTGATCCCTTTTTTAAATTAAGTTTTTATGCATTTATTTATTAATTTATTGGTTTAAATTAGTGGCAAAATCTTCGGCAAAGATACCGTAACGATTTGCCCAATATTTTGGGTATTTTCGTTTAGGTGTTTTATTGTAAAAATGTGAAAAATAACTGCTGCTGATGGTAATTGGAGAACGTTTTTTTTTCTATTATTTTATCTCCTCCTTGTCCACACTTCGTCGTTGGTTTTTTGGACTCTCTTTGTGTGTGTGTGTTTAAGAGTGTGTGCCAGTGTTCGTCTGTGTGTGTGTGTGTGTGTTTGTGTATGGAAAACATTTAAAAACGAAACAAAATTTGTTTCTCGTTTAATGCAAAAAGGAAAAAATAAATAAATATGACAAATGTGTTGATAAAAAGAGAGGCCGAGAAACGGAATCAAAAAAAAAACTGAATAAACTATAATAAAAGCGTGAATCGAAATAATGGAGAATGCAAAAGTAGCAGCAGCCGCAGATGCGCTCCTCCCAATACCGTGCCGAGCTGGCATATTTTGATACGCGACGCCGTTTGTAGTTGTCGTCGGACGTTGTTGTTGTGTGTGTCCCCTTGGCGCCCCTTTCATGCCCCAAAATGCGTACCGTGCCGCTTGTAAGGAATTTACAACAACAGAATGAATGAAAATGTAACACGGCAAAAGCCAATTGGCAATTAGAAAAATGCAACACACTAAAAAAAATATAAATAAATATATATTTGAAATTTTTGATAACATTGTTTTGTTTTGGTTTGTTTACTTCCAAGGCTTTATGACGTCACAAATTGTAATAGCGGCAGCAGGCAGCAATAGACAACAATGACCGATGAGCATAAAAATAATAATATTAATAGTAACAATAACAGCAGCAGCAGCAGCACTAGCAACAATACCAACAACAACACCACACAATATACAAACAACGAGAACAACAACAACAACGAGCGCATTATAGCAGAGGCGGCAGCGAAATTTCTACTCAAAAATGGTTTAAACGGTAACCAATTCCAATTACCACCACCCCCCGCCAGCGTCCACCTCAGCATCTTCCTTATCCGTATCCGCATCCGCATCTGCATTGGTCACAACAAATGGATTTTTGCCGCATGCCACCAGCACAACAACGCCCACAACAACAAAAACCAATAAAAGTAGCAGCCCCACCGCCTCCAGCTCATCATCAGCAGCAGCAGCAGCAGCAATGGCGGCATCAGCTGCTATGGTGGCGGCGGCAACGGCAGCCTCAGCAGCATCTGTTCCCAAGCCCGTCGATGTCATTGGCGGTGTATTGGACTACAGCAATCTAAGCCATGTCCAGTCGAGTGCAGTGAAAACAGGCAAAAATAGCAGCGGCAGCGGTTTTGATATGGGCAGGCATCCAATATCAACGCCCACTAGTGCTACCAACTCTAATTATGGCGGTCGGCTGCAATTCTTTAAAAGTAAGTCCGCTCTATCCGCTCTTCAATCACTTTATTCAACTTATCCATAATTCTCCTTTTGTTTAGATGGAAAATTCATTTTGGAATTGGCTCGATCTAAGGACAGCGATCGAGGTGGTTGGGTATCAGTACCGCGTAAGGCATTTCGTCCACCATCAGCGGCAACATCGGCCACAGTGACGCCCACATCGGCAGTGACCACAACGTATCCAAAGAACGAGAATTCCACATCGTTGAGTTGTAAGTGCAAAGTAAAGCTAAAACATATTAGGAGGAAACTAAAATTCATTCTTCATTGTGCAGTTTCGGATGACAACAGTTCCATACAGTCATCGCCGTGGCAACGTGATCAGCCCTGGAAACAGTCAAGACCACGTCGTGGCATTTCAAAGGAGCTATCGCTATATTACCATCGTCCCAGGCAAAGTGTTCTCAGCAATAAAGCTATCCAGTTGGCATCGCGTAAACGTAGGAGACCGCATGATCCTATCGCTAGCGAGGAAGAGCACAAAAGCATTTTTGAGTGCATAAAACTGGAAGAAAATGGCGATGAAACGCTTAAGCCCGAAAAGACGGAAACGGAGACGGATGGAGGGGAGGATACAAACGTTAAAGCAGAAACAGCTCCAGCGCATTCTGAAGGAACTGCTGCTGCTGAGAATGATGATGAGATTAAATCGGACGAACCAGAAGCGATCAAAGAGGAGGATTCCCAAACAGAGTTAAAGGAAACAGCTCCAAGCCAAACAACAGAAGCCATTGACTCAATAACTTGTAGAGCAGAGAAAATGAATACTAGCGAGGATGAGGATGTATCTACAGATGCTGGTGCTGCTGCTGCTGTTGCTAGTGGAGGTGGCCCTGCCCCCGCCCCTGCATCAGCAGCTGAAACACCTGCTGTCAATGGAATGACTGCCGCCGAACTGAATGGCGATACAAAGAGTAAAGCACCAACGACAGATCTAATAAGACTTAAAAAGCGGAAACCCAGAGCCAAGCTCAATAACATCATACAGAAACTAATCGATGGGGTGCCGGCACGATTAGAGCAATTGTCCAAGACATCAGCGGTAATGGCATCGCTGGCAACATCAAACGAGCGCAATTCTGGCGGAGCCATCAGTAGTCTAAGTCACTCCTTGACGCACAAGGTAGGATCTCAAAGTAGAATTCATTTAAAATTATTTGCATTATGCTTCATAGTCCGCAAAGATATATACATACATACATATATTATTATTTATATCGAATCTTATTGCTTTCAGGTTTCTCCGCCATCATCGGCAGCGGCAGCCAGTCGTCTAGTCGACTATCATCATCAGCATGTGTCGCCAAGAAAACGCATTTTACGCGAATTCGAGAAAGTATCACTGGAAGATAATGGATGTGCAAATAATGGCAGCGCCAGCGGTTCAAGTGCTGGTGGAGTTATTGGCGGTGTCGGTGGTAAACGGAGTAGGGCCAAGGCATGTACCCCATCAAGTAAATCAGCGCCAATTAATTTGGCTCCACCACAGGCAAAACCTACTCCAAGCACACCAACGACAACAACAGCGGCGCAACAGCAGCAGCAGCCCACACGATTGAATAGCTCATACAGTATTCATTCACTATTGGGCGGCAGCAGCAGCTCTTCTACCTCCTCTGGTTCAACCAAGGGGAATGGCGATCATCCGGCTGCTATAATTAGCAATGTGCATCATCATCATCATCATCAGCAGCAACATCATCAACATAATTCGCATT
The DNA here is from genome assembly GCA_018150345.1 of Drosophila equinoxialis. Taxonomy (NCBI): domain Eukaryota; kingdom Metazoa; phylum Arthropoda; class Insecta; order Diptera; family Drosophilidae; genus Drosophila; species Drosophila equinoxialis. The sequence goes on along the minus strand of JAECWI010000005.1, from coordinate 1,464,660 downwards.
CATTATATGGAACCAATTCAGCCAGCTATCCACGTGCACTCTTGGGTTCTCCCAAATCTCCTGATATGGGTGTCGGCAGCAATGGTTCGGGAGGTGGTGGTGGTGGGAAATCACCCTCTCATATTGCCACAAAAAAACGTTCGCCACCATACACAGCAGCCGCTGGGTCGCCGCTGCCCCTGGACTATGCCCACCCGCATTCCTTTTACGCTCCTTATGCTACAACTGGTTCTGGCCCATCGCCGAGACCGTCCACTGCGTCGAGTAGCACGGCTCTTTCGTCGCACATTCCACACGGAGTCCCGTCGTCGTCGACGTCGTCCAATTCACGGGATCTATCGCCGGCTCGCTCTTCAACGGCATCGCCAGCCACCACTCCTCGCACTGTACCCAAAAAGACTGCATCAATACGCCGCGAGTTCGCCTCGCCCAGCGCTGGCAACAACAGCTGCTCGTCACCGGGCGAGCGTAGCGTATCACCACCGGATCGGCGGCATATGCATCTGAATCGGAGCTCACCTGCGGCGGGATCACCACTGCACTACTATATGTATCCGCCACCACCCCAAGTTAATGGGACCGGGGGGCCTAGTTCGGCGGTTAATAGCAGCCCAAGCCAACAGCAGTCAGTGTCGGCGGCGGCAAGCAGTAGCAGTGCTGCCGTAGCCGCCGCCACAGCAGCGGCTGCAGCAGCGTATATGCCCTCGGTGGTTTCGCCATCTCTGTATCATCCTTATATATCCACTTTGGCGGCCATTCGACACAATCCGCTGTGGATGCATCATTACCAAACTGGTGCCGGAGCATCATTGTTAGTGCCCCCACCGCCGCCTCCTCCTCATTCCCATCAGGCATCATCGAGCCAAGTGGCAGCAGCAGCAGCAGCCGCCTCAAGACTATCACCGTCCTCACCCTATGCCCATGCGTTCGCCTACAACGGGGTCGGTGCTGCTGCTGTAGCTGCCGCAGCAGCTGCTGCTGCCGCCGCCGCTGCCTTTGGGCAGCCCACACCCAATCCCCATACACATCCACATTTGGCGCATCCAACGGCACTGGCTCATATGACGACCACGCCAAAACTGACTGATAGTAGTACCGACCAACCAATGTCTGCAGCGACCAGTCATCGCACCGCCTCCACTTCGCCGGCCAGCTCTAGTGCGTCCGCCTCATCTACGGTAGCATCCGGCGTTAGCACTTCATCTGCAATGTTTCATAATAGTAATCTTAGGAATGAACCAAGTTCAGGTGAGTGTTTCCGTCTCATCTGATAAATGTATATATATAATCTATTATCTTCTGTTCAGACTTACCACTGAATCTGTCAAAGCACTGAGACACACACACACACACACACATACCAACAAATCCATACACACGCGCTCGCTCTCCAGCTGCCCCAGTGTCTGGGTCAACGTCAACCCTTGAGTTAAGTACTAATAGTGCATAAGGATGACATTGAAAAACAAAACAGAAAACTAAGAAAAAAAAAAAAACTACACATAGAATGCTGTTTGCTAAGTTTAGTTAATAATTTAGTTCTAACCTAATTGTTTTAAATATTAAGCTTAGTTAGGTTGCTCGAATTAAGACAGAAATTTTTAACTATATGAGGAAATCAAAAACAAAACAAAAGAAAAAACCACGTTCCAAATCTATTTATACAATCCAATCCAATTGAGATATGGAAGAACCATGGCAAAGCAACAAAACAAAATCCATCATAACAGAAATGAGAAATGCAGTTAAAAAACATATTCAATATGCAAAAGAATTTTATTCTAAGCGAGAAAGTAAACATATATAATTTAACATTATTTTCTATAGGATGTATAAAAGAAAACTTGCACGTCTTAAAGAATCTCAAAGAAAAATTACGTTTTATTTCATCAAAAAAACAAAAACAAAAACATTTCCTTGAAACAGACTGAACCTGATTTTTTTTAGAAAAAAAAAAAAAATACAAAAACAAAAAACAAATGAAAAACGTAAAAAAAAGAAACTAGATCACCGCGCAGGTAAATATTTTAAACAAAAAAACATAAAAAAAACGAAAGATTTTTATTAAATGCGTGTGCCTTGAAAAAAAAAACATGAACAGATTACCAGGGATACAAAATGAAACAAAAAAATGAAAAGAAATACATATGTACCACAAACTAATATAAAGCCAATAAAAGCATTCGTAAAATATTTATACAAACTATTCTAAACCCCTTTTGGAGTAACCTAAACAAATAGATATCCAAATGCTGAAGGAATTGACAACATTTTGTATTAAGTAGATCATATAAGTAGTCGCAAAACTTCAACAACTCCACTCTCTATATCTTTCGTTTTTGGATATATCTTTTTGAATATATATACTCCAAAAATAACTGGTAAAGATGAGTGCTGCATTCTTAGTTTTAAATTCCGATTTGTTATGTGCTACTTTGAATAATTACAAAATTGTAAGCACATTGCAATTTAGAATTTACAATAGTATACAATTTTCTAGAAGTTTATTTATAATTCATCATTTAACTGATTACAATCTTGTTCTAAATTTCTAAATATTTAGTGTAACATTTATTGCGCAATTTAAAATTGAGAACAATATTTTTGTAATCTATCAAGTCGAAAGATTAATTTTACTATAATTTTTAAGTTCGACATTTGTGCAAAATGAGTAAAAAGGAAATTATGTTTAATCTTTTTGCTTAATGCTGACCCAATCTTGAACTATCTAATTATAGTATGGAGAGGTCTCTTATCAACATTCTAAGTCGTAGTCATTCGTTTGATCGAACTGCTTGTGTGTAGCTGTACTTAATACAAAATTCAGTTGTCAATGCAATATTTACAAATATTAACAAAATTCAAATGTACAAAAAATTGATTTGTATATATACAAAAATATGATCAAATATTTACAGTAAATCCCTAATACAAATTTGAAAGAAATTAAAACGAAATGAAACATATTCCTAAGCGTAGAAAAAGACAAAAACAAAAAACAAAACAAGCGCGGTTTCTCATATTTTCTAAATTATTTACATACATACATATATATACGTATATATATATACATATACAAAATAATTACATAAATCAAATGACTATATATTGAACAGATGTTAATATCTAAGTGAGTAATTGTAATGTTTGTAAATACAGTATTTTTACACAACAAATCGAAAGCGAAAAAATATAACCAATATATATTTAATATAAACTATTTTTATATGAACAGATTTTAAACGATTCCATAAGAGGTCAAGACCGAAACATGTTTAAAATGTTTGCACAATATGCTGTTAATCCTTGTTTTAGTAAGCTAATCAACTCCTTTTAAAGAAAACGACAAATTTAAATCAAATTTCCACTGAAAATTCCATACGGTTTTTACTACAACCTACCTAAAACAACAACAACAACAACAACAACTACTACTGATTAGCTAGCTAGTTAGGCGTCTAGGCTCTATTACACATTATCATTACTTTTATGAACACAGTACTATGTACGAGGTTATTTTTTTTTGTTCGTTCATTGGTTCATCATAGAGAAGTTTCGTTCAAAGCGCCTGAAAAGCATCCTCGGCTAGAGGCGACAGCAATGAGTCTCCTTTGGGTTTTTATATGGACATGATTGTAATTAAATCGGAAACAAAACTAATTTTAAACAAACCAAGAAAACAATTATTATATTTTATATATATATATTATATATATAAATATATATATATATATACATATATACATACAACTGAAACTGAATACTTGATGTCAAATAAAAACTTTATACTAAATGTAATTGTGTGAAATTTGAATCTTTTCTTCTAAGATTTTGCAGTGTTTTGATTTCTGACTTGAACTGTTTGCCAACTGAGTGGGATACGAGTTCATTAATTCAGGTAAATATTTCAATAACCCAGATTTTATCTAAATGGTGAGACAAATTCCAAAAATAAAACACAATAATGTCGAGTCGCATACAGTCTAGTGTAAACTTAGAAGCACATAATGTATATTTATTTTGTTGTTTCAATTTCAGTGTATACAATCGTTTTTATAATATATATATATATATATATATATATATATATATATGTATAAATTAATAGTATAGATATATATATATTTACCCGGCATATATGTTGATTTCGTCTTACATTTTATGTATAAATCGTTTCGAGTTTAATGTTTACAATTACCCAGCCATTCACAAAGTACGCTAATAATTATAACACAATATTACAAAAAAAAAAGAAACATACATACATATGTTTTTATATATTTTTTTTTTGCAACAAGCAAAAACAAATATAAAGTATTCTACTACCGTAATAATAATAATAATAATAGGGCATAGAAAAATAAAGATAATTTTTAACTTAGACAAACACAAAAAATGTTTGAGCTTAAACAAGTATAGGATTCAATTATATGTGTGTATGTGTTTGTGTTTATGTGTAACACTCCCACACACCTTCTGTGTGTGTGTGTGTGTGTGTGGTGTTGATTGGCTCTGTTTAAACAACAAAAACGATAGAAAGATCTAAATACAACAAACGTAACTAACTAAATTGGAGGAACAGGCAAATATTAAGAATGTACAAATTAAATGACACTGACGAAAACAAAAAATGTTTGAAAGAAAACAGATTGATGATGATTTTACAAATGCCTAATATATTGTTTTTTTTTTTTTTTTTTGTTAATAGGATATTGGCTGGCGTAAATGTACAATGTCTATAAAGGTAAATATGCGTTGGTGCATGGGGTGTGTGTGTGTGTGTGTGTGTTTATGTGTATTTAAGCCTAACATAGTGAACACATAGATTTGAACTTGGTTTTTTGAGTTGTATATAAAAACGTTTTTACTACACCTCAAGATGAAGCACATAAATGGAGTCGGAGAAAAAAAAAAAAGAGTTCGATTAATCCACAAACACATTTACATGCTTGTGTCGTGTGTGCGTTTGTGTTTGTGTGTGTGTATGAGAGAGTTGTAACTATGATCCTTGCTGTTGTATTTGTTGTTTTTACTGTTTATTGTTTTTGGAGAAATTGTGCGAGGCCCAATTGAGGGAAGTCTTCCAGGAGTTGGCCAAAGCTTCGCTGAATTTCTGTCGAAAATGGTCGCGTGCTTTTTCCTCCGTATAGTCCAGTACCTAAACAAACAAATAGATAATTTAAATAATTTAACAACTAAAGATTTAACACTAAACTATTTTGAGACCCTTACCAATGTTTCACGTAGATAGTTCAAGTCCTTTTCGGAGGACAGTTCCGGCAGTCCCGTTGAAATCATCATTGAGAACAGCGATAAAATAAGGCAGCCGTGTTTTCGTAAAACTAAAAATGCCTACAGAAGTCAAAGAAAACAAAATTAGAATGGGATCAAAACAAGATAGATGTATCTAAACACTTACGCGTTCGCACAATTCTTGAAAATGACAAAATTCCTTTGCCTCGCGATCGTTGCAACCTTTGTTGATAACATATACAAAGTCATGGGTTAGCACAAATGGAACACGTTCGCGACGTACGCCAAACTTCTCTTTGAAGTGGCCCAATATGTGGCCAAAGTCGATGTGAAAGAGCTGAGAGAAGATGAATAAGTTATTTATTGTTATATTTATAGATTACTGTTGGGAGTGAATTAGTTACCTGTCCATTACGCTTGACCATTATGTTATCTGAGTGTCGATCGGCAACACCCAGGACATACGTGGCTACACAGTAACCGGCACAACTTAGGGTAAACTCATTTATAGCCTTGTTCAGCTTATCGGAGGGCTTGTTATGCTCTTTAAGCCAACTGAAAAGGGATCCCTTTTTAAATGGCGATGTGGCCGAGAACATGCCCTTTTCCTTTTGTATGTTTGCAATAGTCTCGGCATGACGCACCACCTCAATCATGCCTAATCTCTGTTCCATACTGATGCAATTGTAAATGTTCATGCGAAAATCCATGCTGGATTAGGATAGAAAATGAAGTTAAGGTAATTTGTAAGTTTTTCTCTATTTTATTGGCTTACCCTTCACGTTTCCACAACTGATCCATGACGCGTAGCATTTGTAGGGTCAGCATATCCTGTCGCAGATCATCACCATTCTTAAATATAATGTAAACATCGCTCGATGTCTGATCGGCATTCTCGAAAACTACCCATAAAGGTCGCATTTTGCTATCCATCACTTTGCATTTGTCGGGTGTGACCCCACTACACCTAAAGCTTGGATTTAATGGATTCTGAATGTTCTGGAAGACACCCCGACTGTGCTGATCCTGTAGGAATTCCTGCAGCATATGTCGCACTTTTTCTTTGCTACCCTTTTTAGCTATCACAGATCCCTGCTTCAGTTTCTCTAAAACTTGAAGCTGCTTCCGCAACGGTGCCACATGTTGCTTGCATCCTTTCAAATAGACTTCTAGCAAAAGGCCGAAACGTGTCTGCATCGATGGTGTTTGCATTTCGGAACGTAGATGCCAAAAGAAATAATGTCCAATGCGCTGATTCCGTAAAGCTCGCTCTAAAAGAAACACAACCAGATCACTTTCCAGATACGATTCGTGTTTGATAGCTTGCACCAATTGTAGCAGATACAATAACAGCTCTTCATCCCTTTAAAAATTGAAAATAAATCCGAAAATTAGCTTGAAATTGAATAAAGCCCTAATGGAAAAAGGAAATTTTTCAAGTTTCCCCCTACTCACTTCAGATAGTGCAGACATTTGATGGCAAATCGACGAACAGCTGGATCAGGATAAGCGTAGTCGAGTAGCTCCAGAGAGCGTTCAATAGATATTAGTGGCCAGCGACTTAAAAGATACCATATATCGGCAACATCATCGCGTTCGTTCCAGCAGACACAATGTAACAATATGGACAGTTCTTCCGGATATTCGCGTATAATATCGTATCTGAACGAGATAAGAATTTATTTTAAATTAAATTTCATACACTTCATTTAGCGATCAAATTACCTTCTTTCCCATATGGCATTGCGATCCTGATCTACCATCTCATATATTTTGTCCAAACCCGTATAACTAGACAATAATTCTCTTAGATCTCTAAGCGGTGGTTGATTCTCAGACATTTGTCTATCCCGATGATGTGCCCGCGCCCTCTCTTCCGCATACTGTGTGACGGCATTCTCGTTTGGATAGGTAACCGCCTCTGCCCAGCTGCTATGGAATGTGATATCCACCAGGGCGCATTCCTCGGCACGCGGATTGGGCTCCACAGTGCCAAGTGGATGGAATACCTCATCTGATTGTATATCATCTGCGTAGGTCCATGTGTACAGAGTTTGACGGCCCATGCGCAAATGGTCTTTAAAGTCAAAAATTGTTGTGTTCACCCAGGCCAAAGGATTTTTATTATAGGACACATCCTTGAGCGAGCTATCCTTGTTGTTCGAGGACTTCTTTGAACGGGACATTTTGCTCACTTCATAGATTACAATGCACAGGCGTGTCATGCGTGGCAGATTACGCATTTGTATGTCAAAGTCAATAACCTGGTCATTGAACTGGAAGATCTTGGCTCCATCGTTGGGAGCATCCAGCGAGCGTTGAGAGCAAAGCTTATGCTCGCCATGGAAGAGGCCCACATGGAGACCCACCTTAAAGGCTCGCGTCCGATCGTAATTTACATTGCTAATGCTGTGCAGTGTCAATTGAAAATAGTTGCCCAAATCGTACAGAGATGTGGTCCGAAGTTTGACCACTGGCTGTGGTGGTCGTTCTTTCTTTTGGGGCAGCTTAAGACCCATGTTTCGCTCATTGTGGTGATTAATATACGAATCTAGACGCATTACCAATTGTAACACTACATTGGGCACCGCCGATTCGGAGAGCATCTCTTGGATATATAGGAACTGTATCAGCGGATGATCGCCAAACAGATATTCATCCCGTCCGCTAACTTTTAATACGTAGTCTGTGACCCGATCGTTGATCTTCATCTGTGATCGATTCATTTTTTGCAACGTGCTCTCGATCAAAGATAATGGTGTATCCTGTTCCATTACGGACAAAGTGAACGTGCTATGGTCATTCTCATTCTTGACCACAATCAGAAAATGATGGGCTGGATGACGCTGACGAATGAGTTCGGGCATTTCTCTAGACGCAGCCAGTCTTAATGGATGCTCATAGAGCAGGCGATGATGCCATGTGTATTGGGATCGCTCCAGCTCAATGCTTTCGCACACTGTGGTCATTTTACGTCGAAATTCATCGATTTCTGGACTGGCATGTTGCGTGCTATGCTGGTCAAAGGTCTTGCCAATCATAGTGTTGACCATTTTGGTCAGTTCATAGTCGCTGGAGAAATGGGTGGCATCTGTGCGTTCACCCAAATTCAGTAGTCCAAAATACGGCTGGACTTCGCACAACCGTTTTGTCTCATCCGTAAACGGATCGATATTGAAAATAGAGATACCATATACCTGATAGTCGCAGGCATCTTTTATCAGATATCCCCTTATTCCTTGTTTGCCTTGGCGGACTATTTCCGCTTTGATGTCTCGTATGGTGGACTGTGAACTGGCATTTAGTTTGATCGTTATGCCGTTGGGCAGAAAGCATAAGAGTTCCACTATGTCTGGTGGATCATTCTTCCATAGACCAATGGAGAAACGTGTATTGCCGGAATCGAGTGGTTGGAGAAGTACATGTGGGGAATACATCATCATTCCACTATATTGTTGGGGACTATTGTTATAGCCAGCTGCCTGCTGCATGTTACGCATGTCCGAGACCGAACTGGCCGGCAAAGGAACAGCAGCATGATTCATGGTCAAAATTGATTTCAATCTCAGTTGTTGTTGTTGTTATTATTGATATTATTGTTGATGGTTGTCTGGTTGTTTTCCATTTAAATCAACAGATATCTCTTTCCCTCTCTCTCGCTCATTCACTCTCCCGTAAACCTGGTAAACAAAATGGAAAAAAATCAGTAACAAAACAAAAAAAAAAAAAAAAAACATATGGCATGGCCCGCCCACTTCCTGATAAGATTCCTAATAGGTGACTCTCCTCCCAAAAACTTCCATCCGATTTATATTTCTTCCTGCTAGCTCTAACCGGTTGAATCTGACAGGGAGGGATTTAGGCTTAACACATAAAAAAAAATCTATTTATAAGTTAGTTATAGCTGACAAATCTGCAGCCAGACGCAGTCACGCATTTCTCTTTTTCTGATATTTTTAATTAAAACTTCATCTTCAATTGGATTAAAAAAAATCCAACAGTGAAAAGAGCAGAAAAACATTGACTTTATATTTAGTATGAATCACGCAGAGTCACACGGAGGAGCTAAGGCGTAGGTCAGTGGTAATGGCTGCTTGGGTGCCGTCAGGGGAACGCAAAAAAAACGAAAACAAGAATGAGTCTCCTGGTGGACATCAAGGCGACAATTGCATGCTCTGCCCACAAGCAAGGCTAATATAGATTTTCGATTAAAAATATAGTTTCTCTAGTTATGACAGTTTTCCAGTAATTATCTATGCAAGTGTAGTAAATATTTAATAAATTACATGTGATGTTTCATTCAATTTACGAATATTATTTTTAGAATTTTGTTAGAGTATTTAAAATTAACAAGGCTTTATCTAAGTCGCGATGCCACAATAACACTCACATATGTCTATCCACAAACAAACACAAGCATAAAAGTTTAGATGTATATGTGCGTGTGTGTGTGTGTGAGTGGTCGACCCCAGGAAAAAAAAAAAACGAAAAGGAAATGCCTTCATTTACTTGCTTTTTTTTATCAGCAACGGCATCGACTAACGCCCATGCCAGGACATTACAGAATTTTTCTCAAAATCAATGCTAACACAATGCACTCAAAACTGATCACAAAAACGCACAAAAAACTAATTATTTATTTACAGATTTCGAATATTTTAGCTGTTTGGGATGAGTATCGGTCCGATAACTATATAGTCGATTGAAATTCATCTATCAGGGCTGCAAAACTTTTTTTAGATCATCTCATGCCATGTTTTGTTCGACCGCATCAAAGTTTGTATACTGAGTCACTGTTCGTGACTTTGCCGTTTGTATGGGAGCTATACGATATAGTGGTCCGATCCGGCTGAATCCGAGATATACAAACTGCGCAGTATATACAAGCCTACATGCAAAATTTCAGCTCTGTAGCTCTTACGGTCTAGGAGGAGTTCGCGTCGATCCAGACGGACGGACGGACGGACAGACATGGCTATTTGAACTCGTATCGTCGTGCTGATCAAGAATGTATATACTTTATATGGTCGGAGATGCTTCCTTCTTCCCTTTTTGCAAGGGTATAAACATTTGATGATTTAAATTTTTTTTTTATCTTAGAAACGTCAAATAGTCAAAAATAATAAAATGAAAATCTCCTTTTAAATACTAGCAGTTTACTCTTTGCCTGTTGGCTTGATAGATTTGTTTGTTTTAGGGATCTTTTACAAACCATCCGATGCAAATTTCCAGGATATTCGACAACCGGTCCCTCTTTTCTATACACTTTGTTAAACTTCAGCCAGAATTTACAAATAATGTTTCAAACTTGTCGATTAATGCAAACCTTATAAAATAAAGGGGCGAAATTTAAAATTGTAACATTTGATGCAAATTCTTTAAATTTATTTGTTTTACCCTTCCATTTGAATAAAGGTTTTTAGTTTCTGCTTTTTTAATATCGTGTGAAATGTTTTAAATTTCAATATTTTTATGAAAGAATCCATTTTTTCCCATTGTTCATTCATGCACATTTTGAATTTTGTAACGTTTCATATCCTTTTGTTTTTAGTACATTGCAGGAATTTTATGGCTTTGTGTTGTTGGTCACACTGTTGACATTAGTAAATAAAATATATTTACATGTAAGGTAAACAAAGCGAAATTGATCAATATTTTAAATAAATAATGTGATAATTTGCACAAAAAAATAAGATGCACAAATTATTACAAGAAGTAATTGTTGTGTAAGGACAAAAACTACATTCTGACGATGAGCGACTCCGATGAAGGTGAGTAATTAAAAATGTTTACTTAATCAATTACTCTGCAATCAGTGGTTATTAAAAATTTATGAACCACATTAAATTCACAACTCTTTCCCATTTGACAGTGGCTCAAAGCATTCCTTTAGCAAATACATAAATTGAATTTTATGAGTAGATGTATGTATGTATGTATGTATAAGGCGAGAATTAGATAATGCACCTGGAACTGGAGCACACTTTATGGCCCTGCAGTATTGGTCCTCAAGGAATCCTGGATCAATTATTAAAGAATGTTGAATGTTCTCTAGAGAATTGCCGCACTTTACAATTTCATAAATGTCAATACCACGCTCGAGTAAAGTTTTAACTTGACGTTTAGAAATTTGTCAGCAGTATCTGGGGAAGAAAATTAAGGATAATTAACTTACATATGTAAATAATTGCAGTTCGAACCTAGATTTTGCGCTTCTTGGAGTTGATTTCTAACTACTCGGCTCAAGTCCTAGATTTCTAGATTCTAATACACATGTAAATGTAAGCAATTTAGGAAAAATTGTTCCTTGAGGAATTCACTTCAGTCTCAGAGAATTAAGTAGAAAGAATTTGATAAGTATCAGTATTAATTCTGTAAATCGATGAGTAAACCTTTTTAAAATCCTTTTTAGAATTTTTAGATAAGGTTTCTTCGACTTCGTCATTTCTCTCTTCTTATTTTTTTTTTTAGCTTTCTTAAAACATTCAGATGACTTTAAAACTGGGGGCATTCTGTATTAATTTATCTGATTGGCACCTTTTAGGAAGTTCATTAGGTAGATTAAAACAAATTAAAGTCATATTAACTACAAGTACCATTTTTCCCCTTTGATAGTCCTCTTTTGTTATATATACCTATATATATTTTTCTATAAGTCTATGTTCTTTATTTAAGATCTATCCAGTGGACAATTATTGAATTCGATTATACATTAACATAGTGGAAAGAACCATAAGCGTGATGATATGTAAACAATTAATAAATATGATTTGACATTAACATTTGAAAGACAATTAGTACGGCCTGATTAGGACAATGTCAGTGTGGAGCCTTAGAGGCTGTTCAGTTCAGCCGGAGAAGTTAAAGTTGTAAATATCACAAATAGGTTTATTAAGTGCTGGTTGGAAATTATTTGAAAGTGAAATTGAATCCAGACAAGATTTATTTATGTTCTCTGATTTAATCGTTTTTCGAATAATTATAGGTAAAAGTTGTCGAAAAGTATAGAAACGGAAATCGTATTTATGTATGAATATATAGTGCTTAAGACAAAGTCCTTAAACTTAAAATTTTGTGTAGTTACCATATAAAGAGCAAGTTGATTTTATAATTTCTTATAATCGAATGGATTTTCGTATGTTTCCCTGGTTCTGTGAAGGTTCTCAATGAATTGACAGTGGGTGGGTGGCTTCAGTGCCAGATGTGCAACAGTTTGCCTTGGATTTATTGTTGTTTGATTTGCGTGTCTTGCGCAGTGCTTTTGCGGCCACGTCGTTTGGATCAATGACCAGGACAACGTGGGCGACCGGGGCAACGCATGTGAGCGTGGGCCATCGATTTTCCGTAGTTAGTTCGGTTTTAGCCGCAGTTGCGTTCGGTTCATCAATGTCATAAATTTGCATAGTATTTTAATATTGCTACTTTTTTTGTTGGTATTATTTTTCGTCTTACATAATGTCTTGGAAATTTGTGGTACAGCCAAAAGCGGGCACCGAAACAGCCTTAGAGGCTTGTGACTATTTTGTTGATGAGGTCATTGAGACGTCTGGAACGCGTGTCTTGGGTAGGAGGCGGAAAAGGATGACGCTTTCATCTTCCATATGTCCTAGTTTTGTGATGTGTTATTTGAAAGTCATATTTTTTTCTTTTTTTGCAGATGCCCGGGAGGAGGTACGCCAGATTAAGCATGGAGAGCTTCGAGGCGCTGTTACAGCCGGGGATGAGCGTACAGTGCGCGTCTTGCTGTCTGCCTTGGGAAGTGAGCGTCAGATTATAGTTAATATGGCACCAGCTGGAGCAAACACATTGCTATTTATGTGAGTGGTTTTGCCAGATGGATTATTGGGTGATTATTATCTGGTATAATTTATATGTTCTAGATCCTGTCTGTCTGGCTATGATAAAATTACGCAACTTTTGGTGGATGCTGGAGCGGATGGGCGGTCACATGCCGTGACTAGATACTCGCCCCTCTATGCAGCCGTCCATAGTGGACATTTGTGCATTGCTAAGCTTATGCTAGAGCGGTTCCCGGAACTGATTCAACAGCCGACAGTGGAACGATGGCTGCCACTGCATGCAGCCTGCATCAATGGACACATTAAGTTATTGGAACTGTTGATAAATTACGAATATCCCGATTACCTCTATCAAACATATCGCGACGATGAGGGCCAATGGGAGTGGCGTCTGCCATTTGATGCCAACGCTCAGGATGTTACGGGGCAAACGAGTCTGTATATAGCAAGCATATTGGGCAATAAGCAATTGGTAGAAGTCTTGCTCAAATGGCAGCTTAACTGCCGTCGCACTCAGGGGGATTCGTCGTCGACGCCAATTACTCCCATTACACCCACCAGGAAACGCATTTCATTTGGAATCCAGGCAATAATGTCGAAACTGCACATATCTGGCGATGGAGATGCCTCCCTTGAGGCGTCTGGTGCACAAGAAGCTACCAAATCGCAACGTTGTCCTCTTAATGTCAATTTATTGTGTGGAGCTACACGAGAGACTGCTTTACTGGCCGCCGTTCGTGGTGGACATCTTGAAGTGGTGCAGGTAATACATCTCGCCAGCAAATGCTTCGCTTTGAATCGTCAATGAAATTGGTTTTATTTCAGTTATTGCTCCAACATCATGCCGATCCCAACATTGTGGCTAAACCGGTGGAGGATCAGAATGATCCAAAATGCAGCGAAGAGATTTATGGACTAAGCAATGTGCCGATCGTTGAGGCTTGTAAGCAGCGCTCTTTGCCAATGTTAAATTTACTGCTCAAGTATGGAGCACAGGACGAAAAAGGATTGGCCATTGGATTGGCCATTGGCGGAGATGATGAGGCTATTTTAAGCCGATTGTTAGCCCGTCGCGTTCACCCCGACTCGGATTACAAGATTAACAAAAAGGGCCTTCCCACACCAGTAGAGGTGAATGTATTTCTGCCATCCAGCAGTAATATCTCGTATAGCGCTATGTTTCCCAACATTCCGTCCATTTTGGACTGGCACAGTTTACAACTGAGTGCAGTTCGCTTGCCATGGCTTGTCAGTGGAGTCGTTCAGTTGAATCCCAAGCTACAATCCCATCCGAGACTCAACGAGGTCGCATTGACTGCCATTACGAGAATAGATTTCTCTCATAATCAGTTGATAAGTATTCCCGATGAGCTCTTTCAATTGGTTAGCCTGCGGTAAGTGTGAATTTTGATATTAACTCTTAGATTTGAAGCACTTTCTTAATTATTTTTCCGATAGATATTTGAATGTGGCCCAGAATAGAATCGTTGAGTTACCAACTTCCGTGGCTCTGGGAGGCAAAGCTGTTTACAATTGTCCCGTATTGGATGAGCTTTACATGCAGGACAATCAGTTGACCAGTCTGCCAGCTGCTATTTTTCATTTGCCCGCTTTAACCATACTGGACATCTCGAATAATAAACTCCAACAGTTACCTTTCGACTTGTGGCGAGCACCTAAACTTCGGGAATTGAATGTGGCATTTAATTTGCTCAAGGATCTACCAGTTCCACCCATGCAGACGAGTAGTTCACTTCTGAGTCTGGATAAGCTGCAGCTACAGTCTTTCGATGAACAACCATCGAACAAGCCGCGTACGATGACCACAAGAACTCTAATCCATCGTAATCTATGGTCGTCTACATTAGAAATAACGGACAACGACATGAAATGGCAGCAGGAGTTGATGGATGGCCAGAACGGATCCGTGACTGGAGCCATTACATCACAGTTAAGCAGCTTGAATATAGCAAATAATCTGTTTAGTAGCATTCCGGCTGCGTTGCCATGTCTGGCCGTCAATTTGACCCGCCTTAATATGTCCTACAATAGTCTGCGATCCATGGGACATGTCACTAGTTATCCCGCCACATTAAAGCAATTGGATCTAAGTCACAACGAGATTTCCTGTTGGCCTAGCTTGCCTCGCATTACCGAATCCGATCCCCATTTGCTGTGCTACAGTTATGTCCAGCTACCGGAGGGAATCGAAGAATCGCCCAGTTATAAGACAACATCATCGGTATCCTCCACGTCCACGTGTTCCTCGTTTCGCGCATCGGTGCTTAAAAGTGTGTGCCGGCATAGGCGTCATCTACGTCTCGAGTCTCTCCGTACTCTCATCTTGGCCGATAATTTATTAACTCGCATTCAACTTTCTACCGACGATGCCTCCACTTTGTTCAATGAAACCGAGGATGCGGACTGGAGTGTTTTGGGTGTGAATAAATCTAAAGTGATATTTCCAAATCTCTCCATGCTGGATATGACTAATAATTGCCTGAAAGAGATACCCCCTTCCCTGCACGAGCTGAGCAGTCTTTCCGTATTGAATATTAGTGGCAATGTGAATATAACCGAGTTGCCTCCTCATCTGGGACTGCTCTCCAGGTTGTGGAATCTAAACACTCGCGGATGTTTGCTGCAGGAACCATTGCGCTCAATGATCGAAAGCAAAAAGCACAAAACTATGGACATTGTTGGCTATCTGAAGTCAATTTATGAGGATGCACAACCCTATGCTAGAATGAAACTGATGGTTGTGGGTGCAGCGGGAATCGGCAAGAGCACCCTATTGGATTTGTTACGGCAGGGCGTAGGTTCGGGCTCAGGCGCTAGCGCATCACAGCGCTCTTCGTGGGCCAGCGAGAATCATTGGGCGAAGAGAATGGGTCATTCCCGAAGCACTTCGCGTTCGCATCGCGCCAATCCTAACATTTCTACAGTCGGTGTTGATATTGGCACTTGGATATGCGAGAAGAGGAAACGTTCGCCTGGCTATCATGGTCCTGTTGTCTTTCGAACTTGGGATTTTGGTGGCCAGAAGGAGTACTACTCAACGCATCAGTATTTTCTGTCCAAGCGCAGTTTATACTTGGTATTATGGCGAATTACCGATGCAGCACACAAAGGATTGACCGATCTGCTGCAATGGCTCATCAATATACAGGCTCGGGCGCCTAACTCGCCCGTCATCATTGTGGCCACTCATTTCGATTTGGTGGGTGAATCTATCTCAGCACAACAAGCGGAACATTTTCAGCAGCTTATTCGAGAGAAATTCATCGCCATTCCCGATGCAGAAAAGATTGGTTTGCCACGTGTGATTGATTCCATAGAGATTAGTTGCCGGTAAGGACGAACCAGATTCAATGGTTATTGAAACTTAATTAAATTGTTTTATTCTTAGCACTTTGCACAACATTCATTTACTGGCAAATATTATCTACGACACTGCCATGCAATTGCGATCACCGGGTTCCAAGGAGCCCATGTTGCTACAAAAGATTCCCGCCAGCTATATTGCCCTGGAAGACATTGCCAATGTAATTGCATGCAACCTGCGTGCCTCCGGCCGTGATCCTGTCTTGGATGGAGAGCAATACAGACGCCTGGTTACAGAGCAAATGCGAGTTCACAACTACAAGGGATTCAGGGATGCTGCCGAACTGCAACAGGCTACCACTTGGTGTCATGATAATGGAGTTCTGCTTCACTATGATGATGCCACATTAAGAGATTTTTATTTTCTTGATCCCCAATGGCTGTGCGATATGTTGGCCCATGTGGTAACTGTGCGGGAAATAAATCCCTTTGCTCCAACGGGCGTGATGAAGTTGGATGATCTTCAGTTATTGTTTCGCAGTGTCCATGCTCATGTGAATGGGAATCGTAGGTTAGCCAAAGCAAATTAAAGTACCTAATTGCGTCTCCTATTGTAATCAACTTATCCTTTATAGCTATATAGTTAACCTGTTGAACAAATTCGAAGTGGCACTTACTTGGGATTCACGTACTCTATTAATACCATCCCTGTTGCCGGTGCAAGAGGGCGCCACTCTTAGTGCGGGGACGACTGTGAAGTTATCTCAGCGTTCTCGTACCCGGCATGTTGGTTGCTCCGTATCCCAAGAGTTGAACTTGAACAATTTGATATATGAACAGTGTTTGCCAGGCAATTCAGCGAGCAGTCAAGGTCTTAGGCGCATACTCTTGATGACGTATTTTCCCTCTGGTTTCTGGTCTCGTCTTATCACACGTATTCTGGCTGACGAGCAAATTATTGAGGCTATACGAAGTGTTTATGTAACTGTGCAAGATGTGAGTAGAATAAGGACTACTAAGTTTGAGTGATTTCAACATTGTCTTTATGGTTTATAGAAATACTTGGACTTTGATTTGCGATCGTCGTTGGAACAGGATACCCAATGGAATCTTTGGCAGACTGGTTTGGCTCTATATTATGGCAATGTCTTAATCTTTAAAATCTGGGAAGTGCCATTTCAAAATAATGAGCGTACGCAGCCTTTTCGCACGGCTAGCAATCGTTTTAAACTCAAACTGGACGGCATTTGGGGCGATGTCAATTTGAGTTCCTCAAGCATTCTGGAAGTTTACTTTCCTTTACACCAAATGACCATCTCCCATGAGCTGGATAATAGCGAAAGGGAGTTGCTGGCCGAGTTAAAGCCTCAAATGGCGGCGGTGGCTAAATTGCTGGCCTTAACTGTGGATCACATTGATCTACTGCTTGAAGATTGGTATCCGGCTTTGGGTACAAGATTTGTCCACACTTCCGAAGGCCGATTCCTAATAACCCGTCTTGTTTTGTGTCCACGATGTTTGCGAAAGCTGCAGATGCAGAATAATGGTGATCCGCCAGTGGATCGAGATTTATCTGCTCCAGGCATGGGCTGTCATAGGCCTAGTCGCAGTGGGAAGCGTGGTGTGCCTAGTAATGCATACTTTTTACATGGAGCTGGAGATCCAAGTGAAGATGGCGGCCTAAATGTGTTTTCCGCTTACTTAAATGCAACAGCCAGGCGAGAGCGACGTTCAGAGGATTCACTAAATGCAGGATCGGATGCTGATTCGGGTGTGGGTCCTGATTCGGCTGATTCATCACGCAATACATCTGTGGATGGGCATCCTAATTATCATCTACCAGATAATTCAAATGTCTGTTACGCCTGGATGATTGAGGAGTGCATTTTATCTGTGTACAATCAAAGCAAACTTAGTTGTCCCGTTCATCTGGAGCAGTCGATAGGCCAACTGGCTCCGGATGTTATTTTTGCTGATATACCAGAGAAATACACTATTCCATCAGAGTGTATTATTAAGGGTTCACTTTTGGGTCGTGGAGCTTTTGGCTTTGTTTTCAAAGCAAGCTGCAAGCTACGTGGATCCTTCAAACCAGTAGCCATGAAGATGCTACAACCAGTTCCTCCAGGTGCAAGGGCCAAGGAGGTGAGTTTCATAAATTAACAAAATGAATGTGTATCCTGAAACATTATTTTTTCTTACTAGAGTGCATTAATGGCCTACAAAGTGGCGTTGGGAAAATGGGACCGGGATCCATTGCAACACTCCTGCAAGGCTTATTGCACGGCTCGACAGGAATTGGCTGTACTGCTTACTCTAAAACATCCGAATATTGTCCCATTGGTTGGAATATGTATTAGACCGTTGGCACTCGTTCTTGAGCTGGCACCGCTAGGCGGCCTTGATAGTTTACTGCGTCAGTATCGCCGCAGCGGCGCCCACATGGGCCCACATACATTCCAGACACTTGTGTTGCAAGCAGCACGGGCTATTGAGTATCTGCATCGCAGAAGGATTATCTATCGGGACTTTGAAGTCGGAAAATGTACTCGTTTGGGAATTACCGCAGCCACACACGGAAGATAATCCACGGAATCATGTGCATATCAAAATTGCAGATTATGGGATTAGCAGGCAAACAGCACCTAGTGGAGCCAAGGGTTTTGGCGGAACCGAAGGTTTCATGGCCCCTGAAATCATACGCTACAATGGCGAGGAGGAGTACACAGAGAAAGTGAGTATTTTCCCATAATAAAAGTTGGGATAATCCCTTATGAATTACTTTTTTTTTTGCAGGTGGACTGCTTTTCCTTTGGCATGTTCATCTATGAGAACATAAGCCTGCGTCAGCCTTTTGAGGGTTATGAGTCGATTAAAGAATGCATTCTTGAAGGCAGTCGTCCAGCTCTGACGCACCGCGAGACACAATTTCCCACTTGTTGTCTTGATTTAATGGTTCTCTGCTGGCACGAGCAGCCCCGACGACGGCCCACTGCCAGTCAAATCGTCTCCATACTTAGTGCACCAGAGTGCATTCATCTGCTTGATGTAGTTGCTCTACCCCACAGCGAGAAAGTTGTCTGCGGTCTCTTTTATAGCCCAATATGTGGAGGTGACGAGGAACGAACTAGTCTGGAGCTATGGCTCCCATCCTTCGGATCTCGCATTGATATTTTGGATGTCACACCTGGTGGCAACTTGGTGCAATGCAGCAGCATCAGCTGTGCTTCTCAGACTCAGATGGTGCCACCAGCAAAGACACCACCCGAAAGCGGGCGTGCCCGATCTGGCCATCGTCTGCCCAAAGTTAATATGCTTTGCTGCTGCCTAGTGGAAGAGGCCATTTGGATGGGCGATGTGTCTGGCAATTTACATGCCTATAGTACAGTCAGCTATGAGCATTTGTTTTCCTATATGCTCGATCCGGCTATTAAATCTGCTGTGATAAGTCTAGTCTATATGGAAGGAATAGCCCGAGTTGCTGTAGGGCTACATAATGGGCGAGTGTTTCTAGTGGATGCGACACTCGTGCCAAGTAATTGTGCATTTGCCGAAGGAAGTTTCGTGCTAACTGAAATTTGTTCTGGCTTTGTGTTGCATGCGGCCTGCTCAGTTTTACTAGATGGGTGAGTTTAACCATTTAAATAAAGCTTTTTCTGATTAATGGTTTAATTTTCATTCATTCTAGCAATTACGAGTTATGGTGCGGTGAAATAGCCGGTAAAGTGAACGTCTTTCCTTTAAACGAGTCCGGCGTATGCGGTCATCAGGCTCTCTGCCACAGCGAAGAACCCAATCTAATTGAGGATGTTAAGGTCACTCGACTCTGCAGTAATAACAGTCATGTGTATAGCTGTCTTTATCCTGGATGCATGGTTTATCAATGGGGTGTCAGTTCAAAACGGATCGAAAACAAATTGGACTGTTCAAAACTGCTGCCCTGCTCTGAATCACTGCAGAGTATTGCTCTCGACGAGCATGTTAGCTTAATCAAGTGTCAAATATCGGCGTTGGCAGCCCACAATACAGAGCTATACATTGGCACTACTTGGGGTTGTCTAATAGTCGCCGAATTACAAACACTGCGACCTATTAGTGTATTCCGACCATACGAAAATGAAGTAAGAAATATGCCATTAATATGTCCATTTGAGAGTTACTTACACTTACCCTTTTAGATCAAGGCTATTATAACTGTGCCCAATGGCAGCGTATCATTAATTGCCACCATTGGACGACGCTATCGATCACTGATCTCACGCTATGTCGATATGGCCGAGACTTCCGGCCAGTGCGCTTCTACAGTGAGTACACCCACTCATGGTGCTGCTAAATCCTTGCCGCCAACCGATGTGGACAATAACATTCATTGTCTACTGTGGCGCGCCAAGAATTGGACCTAAAATCGGATCTCATTGACCCAGGGTGCAATGTTGTTAATAATAATCATATAAATTTATTTAATCGGATAAAATTTGTTATCCCATAAATTTCATTCCATTTCTGATAATAAACTTTTACTAATTAACTGTCTGCCATAGAAGCTATGGACATGGATGATTGGCGACTGCGCGAATAGATTGATGCAGAGTTCTTGAGCACTCGCACATAGTTGTTAAAATTGAGGAGAAATTTCAATTCCTCCTTAAAGGCATCACGCAATGGCACCTAAAAAATAACTCTCCAATATATTGTCATTTATCTATTAGGTAGAAAGAAACGTACCTGATGATGTCGAGCCTTTTTAACCACAAACACAGCCCAGCCTATAATGCCATAGATTAGGGCACAACAGCTGCCCACACATAGCACAAAGAAAACACCCTGCAGATTAACCATATCCAATGGCGTAGCATCGGGAGTATCTTCCTTGGTTGCACAAATTCCTGTCCCCACTTCATTCCACCATTTGTTCTTCATCTTTTCCAGTACACCCTGCTCTTGGAGCTCTATTACTGCAAAGTTTAACTTGTCACGATATGGCCAATCTGTAGAATATTTTTAAAAGCATATAATAACAAATTGTTAAAGCGTTGACTACACCTACTTTTACGCATGGCTATGCCATAGCCCTTCTCGTCTAGGGCATCACCGATCTTTCTTAGATTACATTCACGTTTTGTATTGTATTCAATGGAAGTGGATTCCATTAGAAAAGCATAGTTTACGCTATCTTTAACTCTGCGTACACCTTCTTCGTTGTCTTCTGTGAGAAGATCTGGATTTTCCATCATAAATTTATTCATTTTCTGATACCGTTCATCCTCCGATGCCTAGAAGTAGTTGATAATTGAGTTAAAAATTTACTTTATTATAATAAACTTACCATAAAGAAATTTCTGGTAGAACCTGTACGCTTGGCGCCATATACCACACCACCTTTATTATCAACTAAATCGTCCACACTGTCGATCAAACTTTGAGGATTCTCGATGGTCAAGAAGGCAGCTAAATTAGCAGTATACGAGGATACCACAATTAAAGTGAAGAACCACCAGAAAGTGCCCACTGTACGAGTCGAAAGGGCTCTGAAAAAAAAACAAAACAAAACATTGTAAAATATATAAAATTTGTTTACTTTTTCCTCCTACTTGGGTCCAATTTCCGAGCCCTGTTGGAGCAGAGCACCAGTTGTAAACCAAACCGAATTGCCTAAGGTAAATTGATTCTCTAACTCTGTTGGTTCTTCAATACAAGGATAGGGATTATCCCATTCACTTGGCGATAGACGGCCCAATATAAAGAAACTCAGCGATACAAAGAGAAACGAAAATCCCAGAAACCACCAAACATCTTGAGAAAACGGATCCATAAATGTAAAAAGGTCAGGTTGTGCCTTTTGAGGTTTCAAATAGAGTATGGCGATGCCTAAAATAGTAATATAGAATTTAGTTTATCAAATATCAAGCCACAAAAAACATTCTAAACATACCCAGATTCATAAAAGGAATTGTAAAGTCGACTGCCTCTTCACGTTCTGATGTAATTGTTAGATCAGTGACAGCCAAATCGGCACGCTAATTACGGAAAAGTATATCAGACAAATGTATATATGAATATTCTTTTTCGATTTTCGAGATTTTCTCTTACCCCCCATCATAATCTCTCTCAACATGCCAGTAGATTCATTAGTTGATTTGTTATATGATCCATAGTTATTACCGCCATTCACAAAGGTATAGTTAAAACCCAATTTATCTGCCAATTCTTTGATTAAATCAATTCCATAGCCTTCGTATTGGTTATTTCCTTCCAATTGCTTATAGGTCTCCACCAATTGGGCATAAGGTTTGTTCTAAAATCTATTATTATTTAGTAGTTCATAATATTAACTTGGCTATTAATCCTTACCGGCACATGGAGCAATATTATAAACGTTTTATTGGCCAGCGAATTGTCTATGGAATCGAATTGGGAATTCGTGGGCTTAAGACGTTGAGGACGAAATTCACGCTGTTCATCCCATGTGCCCACCTTGACAATGCCCGATGGCTGCAGTTCAATTACATCCAGAAGATAACCCTTTCGTATATTGCCCTCAAAGAAAATGGGTCCGGTTAGAAGTCGATCCTTAAGGCGTAGCTAAACAGGAAATTAGAATAATTCTGTTCATATTTATGGGTTATATCTTATTCAATTTACCGTTCGCATGTGGTTCTTAAAGGACGAACCATCATCTCGTACACTTTCCGAGCGATGTGAACAATTCTGAGCAACTGGCTTGAAAGGTAAATTTTTTAAAGTTTCGGCAAATAATTGCACAGCATCGTAGGTAAGAGCCATTTCCACAGTTATTGGACAAGAACCTTTCAACCAGAAATAATTCTATATATAGTATTCTGTTTAGTTAAATGAAATTTGTTTTTTCTTTTATACCATTACGAAACTCATCCTGATCATTCGAATAGCCAAGTTTCGTAAGTAGCTCTTTAACGGCCATTTTCTCTGGCGAAAATAAACGAAAAGCTGTTATATTAGCTTCACTGTACTTGTACTCCTCCAGATCGAATGAATGAAAATCCAAATTTCCAATTATATAGTTATAGTCCTCAGTAAAGATTCCTACTTGTTGAGCCTAGAAATTAAAATGAGTTGTTAATGTTTCTCTTCGTTTCTCATCTAATTGTAAGAAAAGAAACATACTTGATTTAGAAAATCGGGCATCGTATCACTGGAACCAACAACAACAATTTGATTATCTCTAGATTTACGAACACGTCTCAAAATTTGCTTATAATTTCCATCCAATTGCACGTCATAGCGTAGAACAGTGATAACAGGACCATTCATACCAAATAAGGTGGTTAGCTCATTTAAAATGTTCAAGTAATCAGCTGAAATTTATAATAAAAAAAAATTAAGTTTTTTTTTTTGAACAAGCAGACTTGCTTACCCGACTCGTAAAGGAAAATGAAACGCGACCATTCAAAGGCTGTTATAACACTATGCAAAGCCTTGGCCAAGTCCTTGGGATGTGGATGCAAATTAAAGCCCTCTGCCAATTCACTCATATGCGAGTAGATATGGGGAATATCCATGGCATCGCATATGGACATCAAGTGCAAGGCCGAATGGTGAGAAGAGGGTCCAAATACCCCAGCTATGCCAGTCTGTTTAATGAAATATTTAATTCATGAACTTGAGAGAATCTATTGATCTTATATATATGATATTTTACCTCCAGCATTCTGCATAGTTTGCCATAACTTTGATATGCATCACCGTAATTAACCTCGGCCTTCAAGGATGACAGGGATGTGCCTATTTCTTGATTGGCCACATTGATGGCATGATCAAATATAATATTCATTGTCTCGGTATTCTGATCGGTGAGGAGACCTATGTACATATATACGAATATATGCCGGTTTGTTTGTAAACAACAAAATTGAACTTGTAAACAAATGCTTTTTGTATATGTCTCTCATTAACACACTGTCCCATTCGGTTTGAGAAAGCAAAACAAACAAATAATAAAATTCAATTTTATGAGCTTTTCGCGTTGATGGAACGCTCAGCATGTTCTCTCAATAAAAAACAAAAAGTTTAAAAATAAAACTCTTGAATGTTTTTAAATAGGTTATACACACTTTTTTTTTGGAATACTCATTCTCGAAAGGAAAATACTTACCAATTGGAACACTTTCGGAGTTTTGAAAACTGTTATAGCCTCCTCCATAGTTTTCGTATTGAGCATATATAGTTGCGATTTGTAAAAGGATAAATAACCAAATAATGCAAATGCTTTTATCAAGCATTTTTTTGTTTTTTTTTTTTTTTATTATTTATATATATATTTTGATATGCACATTAAAGCAAGAAAACAGAAATTATTGTCCTCACTTTCTGAGCGAATTATTAGAACTGAAAAGTTGAAAATTGAAAATTTGGAAAATATGATTTTTGAGTGAAAGCTTAATCGAGAAAGCTTAATCCTCTCTGGATATATGTTCCTCGGAATCCGTTTCGAGTGACTCAATGGACTGTGAAGAGTTGCGACTACGGGAATACACCGATTGGGCACTTTTTAGAGCACGTTCATTTTCCGAAAAATGAACCACAATTAAAAACTCCTCGACCAGGGCATCACAGAAACGTACCTGATTAAAAGAAATATATATATATTTATTTGCATGCATACCTATATAGTCAATACTTTCAGTTTCACATTTTATACCTCGTAGAATTTGGCTTTTTTAAAGACAAATATGCACCAGTACATGATGGAGAGTAGAATAGACAAAATTGTTCCAATACCCAAGACGATATAAATACCCATAAGATTATCGACTCCTAATTCTGAGGGGCCATCATCGGTGGCTTTTTTCTAAAAATAATAAAACTAGTTACATACCTATATACAAAATGGAATGCAATAGTCTTTTGACTTACACTGCAAACACCAGCTCCAACTTCATTCCACCATTTGTTTTTCAATTTAGCCAATACACCTTGCTCCTGAAGCTCCAATAGAGCATTATTGAATTTATCTCGATACGGCCAATCTATGGAATCCATAATTTGCGTTGAGTTAGTATACTTATGGTAGATTATTTTGGTACTTACTTTTTATCATAGCTATGCCATAACCCTTTTCATCGAGAGCTTCGCCAACTTTTGTTAGATTGCAATGTCTTACCATGGTGTACTCAATTGAAGTGGATTCCATTAAGAAGGCATAATCTCGACCAGCTTCAACCTTGGAGACTCCCTCCTGATTAGTACCAACTAACATTTCTGGATGGCTCATCAAGTATTCGTTCATTTTCACATAAGTGGGATCCTCTGAAGTCTGTATAAATTTATAAAAATTCAATTAAATCAGGCTCTCTTTGGACTTTAATTTTTGGTACCAAAAAGAAATTCCTTGTAGACCCCTCCCGTTTCGCTCCATATTGTACACCATCTTTGTTTTCGGCCAAGTCATCCACAGTGTTAATGGGACTTGTGGGATATTCAATTGTCAAAAAGGCAGCCAAATTGGCAGTATACGAGGAGACCATGATCAATGTGAAGAACCACCAAATAGCCGAAATCGTACGAACACTTAAAGCTCTGTGAATGGTGTTTGATCAAAATAAATGTAGATATAATTCTACTCATTATTGGTGTTACTTTGGTGCGATTTCTGATCCCTGCTGCAGTAGGGCTCCAGTTGTGAACCATAGCGAATTATTTATACTACACTGATTCTCTAGCTCTTCGGGCTCTTCAATACATGGATATGGATTATCCCATTCGGTGGGCGAGAGGCGACCCAGAATAAAGAAACACAAAGAGACACCCAGATAAGCGATGCCCAGATATAGCCATACTTCCTTAGAAAAAGGATCCATAAAGGAGAAAAGTGCAGGTGGAGCCTTTTTGTGCTTTGACATAGAGAATGGCAATGCCTAAAAAATAAAAAACCAATAAGATAACTTTGAAACAACGTGTTTTGCATATCGTATTTACCTAGATTCATAAAAGGTATAGAAAAATCAATAACTTCTTCCCGTTCCGATGTTATGGTCAAGTCAGAGATAGCCAAATCAGCTCGCTAATAAGAATATTCATTCTTATTCGATCGTTTAGTTTTCATTGCTTCAAACTTACTCCTTCAACTATTTCTCTAAGCATGCCCGTTGTGGTATTGGTGGTCTTGTTAAATGAACCATACTCACTGCCGCCATCCTGGAAGGTGAAATTAAAACCCAATTTATCGGCTAATTCCTTGATTAGATCAACACCATAGCCTTGATACTGATTGTTGCCAATTAAAGTCTCAATACTGTCCACCAAACTGGCATAAGGAGGAGTCTGAAAGTAAAAGAATGCATAGAAGCTTCATAATATTTGTTATCTTAACTTGTTTCCACATCAACTTACTGTCACAGAGATGAGAACCTTAAAGGTTTTATTTACCAATGAACCATCGTCAAGGTCATTATAATTAATAACTGGTGGCGGACGCTTAAATTCAAATTCCTTGCCATCCTCCCAAACTCCAACTTTGACTAGACCACCTATTTGTAGTTCAATGACATCAAAGGTAAACCCTTTTCGCCGATTGCCCTCAAAGTAAATTTGTCCAGTCATGGTTTTATCTTTGATTTCCAGCTAAATAAATAATTTGAATAATTAGAAGTTTCCTTTTAGTTTATTTCAACTTACCGATCGCATATAGTTTCGAAAAGTTGATCCATCTGGCTGGACATTATCATGTCGTTCGGAACAGTTTAACATTTGTGGCTGATAGGGCAAATGCTTTGTGGTCTCGGCAATGACACGGATTGCATCATATGTCAGAGCCATGGCCAGGGTAATGGATGAAGAGCCTGCACAAAGAGTTCCATATAGTTAGTTTCCAAATATCTTTAGAATATGTTTAGCTTTACCATTGTTAGTTGACTCACTCTCGCCAATCTCTTGATGCAATAATTCAACAAGATTTCGTACTTCTTCCTGATCTGGTGAAAACATGCGTAAGCCAGTTATATTGACCTCACTGTCCTTGTATTCCTCCAACTCGAATGTATGTAAATCCAGATTACCAATTATGTAGGTGTAATCCTCATTCATGATGCCAACTTGTTGGGCCTGACGCAGTAGCTCAGCCACACCCTCCGTGGAGCCAACAATCACAATACGATTATCTTCCGATTTTCTTATACGTCGCAATACTGACTTGTAATTGCGATTAAGGTTCAGATCAAATCGCAATACCTTAATGACAGGACTCTTGCTGCCATAACGACTCATCAGATAATCCAATATCGTTAGGTATTCAGCTAAAATGGATTGCTCATATTAGACGAAAGTAGCCCATAGAAAGATCAAGCAAATGTTACCAACCGGATTCATAGCAGAAGATGTAACGTGACCATTGAAACTGTTCAATAATATCGTGCAAGGCATTGGCAATATCCTCGGGATGGGGATGCAAATTGAATCCATCGGTCTGTGAACTCCACGAGAGATGTGGATATAAAAACGGTATGTCCTTGGAGTCGCAGGCATTTAGCAGATGTGCGGAAGTATGTTTGGCAGATGGTCCAAAAACAGCACCCACTCCATTCTGGAGGAGACAATTTTGATTTTAATTCTTCGGACTTAAAATTAATTTGAGTTATTTGATGCTTACTTGCATTAGTTTGCATAGTTGGCCAAATGCTTCCACTGAATTGCCATAGTTGGTCATTTGATGTGTCTCTCCCACCAGCGGGACACTCAGCTCATTGTTTACCACAGTAATGGCATGATCAAAGGTTCGACGAATCCTCTCTGTGGGATCGTCTGAGATCAGACCTTTGTTGTTGTTGGAAATGTTTGTTTCTCGTGAGAATTGAGTGAAAATGTGATGCATGCTAAAAGCTTACCTATACGAATTGCTTGATTGCTGGCAGGGCTATACGAGTTACCTGCATAATATTGACTCTGTACCCCAATCGTCCGCAATAGAGTTATGAACACTAACCACAACTTCATTTTATACACTCTAAATTGAATCACATTCCCTTCAACAAATTCCAATATCTATATATATGAATACATATATTGTATATATATATACGTTTATGACAATCTATAAATACATATATTTAGTTCACCCACTGAGAAAACTCTTCTTGTCCCGCTGACAGCACGATCACAACTGCTCGAAAGTTTTCCAAAATCTCATTCAGTAATATTTTCGAAAAAAAGCTTTCCAAAATTGAGTAGAAACGTTTCTTGTTTTTGTTCTTGATAATATTGTACATTAACATTTAATTGGGAAAATTATCACAAATATAAATAGTTTAAATCTACCAAAAATATATAGACTTATTTACAATAAAGTGAAAATAATATTAAATTAATTGAAAGTAATTTTTTGGCACAGTTCAAGGAAGTTAATTTCAATACAGTTTCGAATGGCAATTCGATGGAGTAAACTAGAAATAGATAGAGAGAAAAATAGTTTATCGTATGCATAGAAATTCTTTTGTATATCAAAAGCCAGTCCCTTCGTCACACGCTCCTCAAAGAAAATGTGAGTTAATTGGAAAGACAATTGAAGTAGTAGTCGATGGGTTGTTGTTATGGATACCCAACTTCTAAAGGCATAAAGCAGCATTAATTAAGTGCTAGACTATTTGGTTCAATTGAAGTGCAATGCAGTTGTTGGCCCAATACACTTAAAGGCGGCAACGGCATCGACGGCGGCGATGACTAGTTGGAAGATAAGACCAGATGCAGCTGTCAAGCCAAGACATACTTCTAATCAAGTGGCATGCCCAAAGTGGAGCAATTGCCATATATTGAATAGGGTGAAGTAGAGAGGAATGACTGTGAAGGAGTTGCATACTATTACTCACCATCGGAAACATACAATGTATTCCCAGTCCATTCCCATTCTCAGTGACTACCAAACACTGCATTTTCGATGCGGATTCATGGGTGTGCCGGCTGCACAGTGGAATTCTCTGGCAAAATCATACGAGTTGGACAATGTTCCAATGACACGAAAACGTCCTGGACTATGTATGGCCGTGTTGAGTTTATTACGTATCGCTTCCGGCCGCATAGCTCCACACCAAACTTGCCCAAAGTTCAGGAAAAACAATTGTGGCCCCGTCATATTCATGCCCGGCAGCATCTCATCCTGTGCCTCTTCCGGATTTTCGTTTTGCCAACGCTTGTAAGCGTGAAATGCCTGCCGTAATCCACCATTGTCGGCAATATTTTCGCCTGGTGAATAGAAAATGTTATACACATTCTTTTACTCCCCCTACTCACTACTTACCCTGCGTACTCTCGCCATTGAGAATAATGCCCACCTCCTCCACTGTATAGTTACTGTATTGAGCAATAATGCAGCGGGCACGTTCATCGAAACCTCGTATCGATGCATCTGTCCACCATTTATGGATGTTGCCATTGCTGTCGAAGAGACGACCCTTATCATCGAAGCCGTGGGTTAATTCATGTCCAATGACCACACCAATGCCGCCAAAGTTCAAGGATTTGGGAAAATGTCTATGATAGAACGGTGGCTGTAGAATTCCAGCTGGAAACATAATCTGATTCTTGTTCCTGCTATAGTATGCATTCACAATAGCCGGAGCTGTCTGCCAATTGGTCTTGTTGACCCGCTCATGTAGCTTCGCCTGCTCTGTCCTGGCCGTATGCAGCAAAACATTCAAGGTATTCTCAAAATATTTATCTGGATGGATATCAATGCCGGCATATTTCTCATTCAGTTCGGCAGCATTGAGAATAAAATCTGGATAGCCAATTTTCAATGACATGGCATTTACTTTGGCCTCAGCCAACTGTTTGGTGGTCTGATCCAGCCAATCGGTTGTCTTTAATATATCCCGGAATGCCTGCTGTAGCTCGTGTGTCATGCGTAGGGTATCCCGTTTGCTATTATCATCGAAATAGCGTCTAACAAACATGGAGCCAACTGCCATGCCCATATTTGTATTGACCTGGGCAATGCAAACTTTCCAACGTTGAGGACTCTCCTCACGACCGAAGAGAGAGTGATAGAAACTCTGCTTAATATCATCGAAGCGATCGTCAACATTATTGATGCGATGCCGTACAAAACGCCACATCATATAGTTGGCTATGTGTCGAGGTTCCGATTCGGCTAGTAAGTCAACCAATTTCTTCATATACTCCACAGCATAGATGACCACTTGCTCGGTGTCGTGTACCTCTCGATTTTGTAGGGTTTTTAAGTAATTTGTCCAACCAATTTGGGGAACTGTCATCTCCAACTCTTGGAGGGTCATCCGCTTGTAGAGCTGCAGAGGGAGAAACGTATAAGTTATGAACCTGGATTCTACCCATTACTAAAGTTCATTCTCACCTTTGTCACATTCAATCGCTGCTCTGCGGGTGCAGTTATGGCTGCCAAACGCTTCTCAAAACTAATCACTTCGTTGGCAACTTGCTGGGCATCGGATTTCGAAGCTCCCATTTTCTGCATCACCTCGGACATGTAACGTTGATAGGCCGAAAGATATTTGGCATTACTTTGCTGTAGAAAATACTCCCGAGTGGGCAATCCAAGTCCTGTCTGATCGAATTGAATGATATTCTCTTCAGAGTTTTTAATATCGGCTCCCACCCACTGGACAATCAGTATATCATTATTATAACGACGCAGTGTGGCCGCCAGATGTTGCCAATCGAAATTCTCCGAATTCCATTCGCGATCCAGCACTGGCCAACCGCCGAGTTCACGGATCAATGTATGAAGAGGTTCCAGACCTCGACTGGCCAATAAGTTGCTATTAACACAGGATTTGTATAGATTCTTAGCCTTAACTTGGGCATCGTGTATGGGTTTTAGATATTCATTTTGCTGATGAACCCCTCCGGTTTCAGGCTTGGGTTTGTCCTTTGCATTTGTTTGGGAAACGACTGCCTCCTCCTCTTTGGATTTCTCACGTGTCGGCTCAATGATGCGCTTCCGCTTTGTGCCGTTGGTTAAACGTTTGTAACGTACCAGAACACGATTGAGTAGATGCCTTCTGCTGACAATATGTTGACGTAGTCGCTCTGCCTGATCTGCTTCCGTCTCTGGATTCTGTTGGTTTAGACGGAAGAGATTGTTGCGCACTGCATTCTTGTGTCCTTCGGGTACATTCTGCAATGGAGCATTCATTTCGAGAAGATTTCGAAGAACAACATCGAGACTTTCTCGTAACATTTCAAAGGTATCGAATCCAGCCTTATCCTTGGGAATGGGATGAAGTCTCTCCCAGTTGCCACAGGCGAATTTGTAAAAATCAACACAAGGATCAACTTTCAAGTCCATATATCGTTGCATTGTCTTTGCCTGGGCCAGACGTATTTCCTCCCGAGTGCCCTGCTCTTTCCAAAATGACTGCAATGCGGCTGTCGTTTCGCTAATTTGAGCAGCCAAATCCTCAGTGTCCTCTTCCTGCCTTTCAGCCTCTCGTCGCTCCCGGCCACGACTTAACCAGTAGTTGGACAACTCTTGATAATGCTTGGGAATCACCTTTCTATGTTTAGAGTATAACTCTTGGCGAATGTCTTCATCTTCTTCCATGTCTTCGTCATCTCGTGACTCGGCTTGCCTGTCGTAATCCAAACCGTTGCCCAGACATTCGCGCGGGGCGCCCAACGGTAGAAAGGATGTACGCGAATCTTTCATCAGGGTACTGCGTTCTTCTAGGTCCAAAGTCTCTCCATTGCCGTAGCGTATATTTAAACAACGTCTGGCGCGATTTGCTGCCTGCTCCTCTAACTGACTACGCTTGGCTTGAGGAAGCAAAAACTCATCTTGGATTAGTTCATTGTAGGTTTCTCCCTCCGGCAGCAGAGATTCGTAATCTTCAGCATAGCCTGGCATGGCCACTGCTGACGTTCTGTGCTCCCGCATTCGTTGCTCACTTATTTGCAGTGCTGCCAGCATCCCATCCAAACGCATTAGAAGAATTAGCACCAATGTCAAAGGCAACATTACCACTGGAAGTAATAGAAGCATTTTACAGCAGGTCAACCCAGGACACCATTGGACCCGTCCAGTTCTCTGGTTTACCCCTAATCCCAGCTTAACACTCGGCGACGCATCGCGAGCCGCCGTAGCCCCGGCCCCATGCACCATCGGCAGTGCCATCTTCAGTTGCTGGCTGTGGCGACTCATAGCGCGAAAAGCAAATTGAGACCGCCTCTGTGGCCTTTATACTTTAATTAAACGCAATTTTTTTTTTTTTTCGAAACTGGAAGCAAACAAGAGCCGAGAGTCCGAGAGACCGAGAGCTGATAGATCCGTACTGCGACTGGAGCTGGGGCAGAAGCATGGCTTTCGCAATGGTCGAACTGGACGGGCAATCACGGCGCGCGACATTCAATTGAGCAAACGACAAACGACGGCGCTTCAATGAATGAACCACTGTGCACTGTGGGCAGTATTCATGAGTGTGGGTGTGTGCAGTTGCTGCGGGTTTCTCTGTAATGCTGATCTTCATTTAGATATTGTTGTTGGTTTCCCAAAAATCTTACAAATGCAGTACCTAATGGCATCACATTCTATGCTCGGATAGGTTACACCTTCGACCTATTAACCTCATTTGTCTATGCCATTGACAATAGTCTCCATTTACATTAATCCACTCTAATATCTGCCAATCAACAGAAATTAGTGTCATTATCACTGGAACAACAATAACAACAACAACAACAACAACAAGAATCGTCAGTAAGCAAAATTAAACTGCTCTGCATTGACCTCTACCTCCTGGCCCACCTCCATGAGTGGTGGCTTCAAAACTAAATTCCGTCTAAATTCAATCAATTTAATTTAATTTCACAAAACAATTCTACAGACAAACAGACGGACGGACAATCGGACTGACTGAGTTACATACTCAGCTTTATGTTTTTCGATTGGCGCTACATGGTTGGAGGAGTATCAACAATAGGAATAGATTTGTATATGCAAAAGGTAGTTAAGAATCAGTTCCTCTACTACAACTGAGTGCCATTTAAAAGAGAGACATTTCTTCTAAACAACATCAATTGAAATTTAAGAAACTTGTTATTATAAATAATTAATGCGATATGTCATTGACGTTTCGGGCATTATAAAGAGTTGCCGAGGATTCTATGAGGAGTAGGATGGAAGTCTTCTTGTAGTATTGGATCTAAGCCAGTTCTATGTTATTTGCTATATGGAAGTTAATCTTGTTGTAAATATCTTATAGAAACCCAAAACCTTTGGATCAAAAACCTATACCGATTGATTTTCCGTGTTGCCTAAATTCTAAATAGACTTAAAGAAAGAAAACATCTTTCCTTCCACTTAGGAATAATCTTTCCTTTCTCTAATGAAAATATTTTCTTCCTCTTGCAATATGTTTTATTCATGCCAGCAGTTTTTAAATTAGGTTAAATTAATTTTTTTGCCTTTAATATACCAGGCAGAAAAAAGTAATTCTATAGAGCACGGTGTATGCAAACTATTTTAAAGTGAATTAAAGGTTCGTGAGGCGTAACTGAAACTGAATTCGACTCTCGGCATTGCCACACTGAAAGGTGGAGGAGGGACGATTTGGGAGGGGGATTGTATTAGGCTAGGTTAGTATTACAAGATTATGCGGGTAATTGCCGGCATGCGATACCATCGACTATAATGTGCTGATGTGCCCTCCTCTCCAAAGCCTATTCTCTGCTACTGACGCACCTATTCTCTGGTCATACTCTCCCTCTCCCTCGCATCGCCCAAGGGCCCATAGAGCCAAGACCCCCAGGACAAGAGCAATGCTTTTGTTCATTTGAGTTTCATGAACAGCAAACACGCAGGGCGGGTGGGTACATTGTGTGTATGTACACACACACACACACACACACACCTTGTTGTAATCACTTTGAATTGCGACTATAACTACAAACATCCATACATATAGGTATGCTAATTTTAGCCTTAAACCTTTTAATTAGCGACTATGACCGAGATTGACAAACACGTCACATACAATATGTATGCACACATATGTATATCAATCTAGCTAGAATCTAGATATTTGTAATTGCCATATGTATAATGCTTGGTCCCTCGACTTGTATAATCTTGGTACGCCGATGGCTACCCAAGAGAATTGAAATTTTCATTGGGTATTCACTTGAACTCTGGTTCAAGATCATACCGTTAAATGACCCAGTAAAACGAAATTAAAATACTATATAGGCGATGCTGAGGCATCAGGTTTCACTAAAAGGTAAACGAACGAATTGTGATTCAATCAATTGTGCCAGAGATGTCAGAAACTTTGAGAGAGCCAGTTGCTACATATACGTATAAGATTCACTCTTATAATTTGCGACTCGGCACATTTCAATAATTAATTGAGGTTATCAGTAAATGGATTATACATATTTTGCAAATAAAAATCGTGTAAATAAATTCTAATTAATTTCCACGAATTCGTTAATACCCTTAACGAATTCCTTAAAAGTTTCTAGTATTTAAAATGCAAACTTTAATTACTGTGTTTGGTTTAGGCAGTCCTTTAAGTGTGATTTTAACTTGGTTATAAGGTTGAACTTGCTGTTCTAAACAATAAATCTTGGAGGCACTAAAGTTTTATTTCTAGTTCAGAGCTGTCACAGAGATTTAAGGTATTTTATGAATTTATAAATATGAAACGGGACGGCCCACGGGCTCACGTCAGCCAGACCACCAGGATTTTCTACTCACTTGAGCTGAGATACTTGTTTTGGCCACATAGAAATTTCACGGAAAATTGCAACGCAGAAAAGGAAGCTTTGTTATTTTTTTAAAGTTTGTGGTTATTCGAACAGAAACTTTCTACGATATCAATATAACAGCAATGTAGAATGTCTGGTGGAAAATCGTTGGCCCTTTAAGAGCTTTGTGTACAATTACACACCATCTCTTGGGCCATTACAACCAAGTAGTTACAGAAAACCGTTTATGGAATTCGAATCTGAAGAATTGTTTATTAAGTAGTTAAATTTTTTTGTCCTAACAGTAAAATGCAATTCAATTCCGCATTTGTTTTCAAAATCTAATGACGTTAAAACTTGTTTGTGCAATCGATGCAACTCATCGTGATGCTGAAAAGTGTTTGTGTTTTTTTTCCTTTTTTTCATAAATTTTTCAGAAACCGGTCGAACGTGGAATAATTGTTATTATTGTTTGGGTCGGTGGAAGCTGAGGTTTGAACTTGACTGCAACGAAAACTCAATAAATTTTCTGTGGAAAATCTCTTCACACTTGTGACTTGCACTTTATGTCAGGCACACTCAGACACTAGATAGCACACTCACACACACACACACACCCGGGCACACTCTTCCCTTGGCAAGTCCTTGATTTCGGCAGTATTAACTTTGTGTGCTGCGATGCGTTAACATTACCGGCGAGTCTCGTTGGCATTTCGAAACTGATTTTAAAAACAATTTGAAGAACTGTTGTTGATTTTGTAGATACTTTTTACTTTGTGTTTCATGCAACGATGTTGCTGCAGCAGCTGCATCTGTTCGTTATCGCCTCGGAAGTGTTCTCGGGGATACGGATGCATCGCTTGTACTTTTATAGAACCGGCTGGGGGGCTATTAGTTTATGGTCGTTTAATGGCCTCCGCGCCACTAATCGCAATTGTCACTAATTGTGGTGTGTTTGAGTTAAAACCCGAAAAGTAAAAGTAAACATCTGCTTTGGAAATAGAGCTAATGCGGCCGACTTACCTGTCACCAACCACAACAACAAATTGTCAAAGCAAATGCTTTCGAATTTTCAATTTAAGTTTTACAATTTAATGACTTACCAAGCAAAGATTTTCTGTCTCTCTGTGTGTGAGTTTATGTCAATTACATTGTTGACAACTCCAGTGTAATTAATTAACATAAACACGACAATGTGCAGTTCATAAATCAATTCAATTCGCTTTGGTTTCAAACAATTTACACTCTCATATGTATGTATCTGTGTAGTTCCACTTGAGAACATTTCAATTTGCCATTTAAGCTGGACCACCACACCTACTAAAAATCAAAGCCTATCAATATATATTAACGCTTACACATAGCCATTTGTCATTATTCACTCCGTATTGATTGCTCAGAGTTATTTGTTCAATGGATTAATTTGTTATTGTGTATTTTCCATTGTTTATTATCACTGCTTTTGTTATTAGCTAATTTAATAATTTAGCACTTGCATACGGAGAGTAAATGGTTTATTAATTGTTGCAGACAGCAAAAGGCGTTGCTCCATTCAAGTTGGCGCCATTCACAAAATATATATACACACACACAAACAGAACATATACATAAGTATTTTTTCCCCTCATTGGGGTTAAGGATCAGAGAGCCTTAGCGCCTGTGTGTCATCAGAAATGTGTTAATTACACAAGATATTATTATTGGCAAGTTTTAGTTAAATGAAGTTATCAATATGTTCTCCATATATTTTGTATGCCTTTGGCATTTATATATGAACTTTACTTAATCGAGGGGGAGAATTTATGGGAAACATTAAAATATTAATTAGTACAACAAAAGAGCAATTTTTCGTTTAATTATGCACATGTTTACATGTTAGGCTAATCAAGTGGCAGACTCATACCATAAATTCTTCATTAAATTCAATTAGAAGATAAACTCATTCCAACTTACTAACTTTTAAGGAAATCCCTTCAACAGTTTTGAATTTAAGTTTTAGCGGATTTTCTCAAGCAATGCCAATAAAGTCGTTTTTGGCTATGTAAATTCTTGCATCTTTGATCAACGTAGTCAGATCTGATTATTGACATAAGGCAGCTTTCTCACTTTTTTTTTGGCGGCTCATGTTTTTGTAAATTTGTGCTTTGAAAAAAAATGACAATAAGTGATTTTGTTTATTCTACTTATTCCCCGATTGCGAAAAATAGTTTGTGGCTTTGAGGCGAAAATTGAAAAACAAAAATAAGTCAACTCCGACCGGTGCAGTCTCCGGTTAGATAAGAAATACAAAAAAAAGTAAATATTTTCGTCTTCAAGCTTTGAACAGGTGAGTTTAAACTCCAATTTATCCGTTAGTATTCACATGACAATAGTAAAAGAAATCAGGGCCGGCGGCAGCCCATGGTAGTATGGGTAGTACTACCCACTCGGAAAATTGCTGAAAATCCCCTCTAAGTCACGGATTTTATGGTAGTATGTTATTGAAGTTCTCACGGTAAAGCATCTTCAAACTTAATCAAAAGTCGTTTTTTGGCGCGCTTGCGAAGTGATTAAGCGCGCTTTAGTCAATATTTAATCAATACGGAAATTCCCAATTCCAAATGATTCCAAATTTACGAAGATATGACAAAATTGTAATGAAATGGCTAAGAATTTTGAAATTGAGGAAGCTGATTTACCAAGGAAACGAAAATTACCAGAGCGTTTTCAAAATTCTAATTCCAACGGTCATGTTTTCGAATCTCCTGAAGATTTTTACAAGAAAATGTATTGTGAACTTGTGAACTTGTGGGACTTCAAAGATCCTGAGCTTATAAATGATAGAGACTTTTTTCTTCCAATTTTACGACGCGAAAGAAAGGTCAGCAATATCCGTGAAATAGTTAATTTTTTGAGAGAAAACAAATGTTATATGGACCTTATTCCGGAATTTGTGTGATTCATTCGATTGATAATTACGATTCCTGGATTAACGTGCTCCAATGAAAGGAACTTCTCAGTTTTGCGTCGTATCAAAAATTATCTAATTGTAAGATCATCAGCTGCGCAAAATAGACTAAATCATGTGGCAATATTACATTCGTATTCAGAAGCAGTTGATAAGCTCAATTTGAATGATTTGATGAATGAGTTTATCAGTCGCAATTCAAAACGAACTGCTGTTTTTGCTATGTAATGATGCTTGTATACATATACATACATATGTACATATGTAGTATAGTAGAATAATTTTTTTTCACTATCCACTCGGGCTAAGTGCGTGCCGCCGGCCCTCAAAGAAATAATCATTAAATGTGTTCATTTTTATTACTTTTATTAGATTCAAATTTTTCAATTAATTTAATTGTTTTTATTCAACGTTGATGATAACAGCTAATAATTTCAGTACATATTTGCGTTTGCATTTTCACCACATTCCACCAGTTGCATTTCCAAAAAATGTTTCCAGCCATATTAATTAGCCATATTAAATTATAAACTAAAGTGTGCAATTAATTTATTTCCTCTTTATTAGCTCTTCATTTCACTAATGCGTTCACTGGACTAAAACAATTCACCAATCATGGTAAAACATTTATTAGGCCAACTAATTATTTAAAGGGGGGAAAAATAGACAGCAGACAGACAGACAGGCAAACACAACCAAACCGTTGGCAACGAGAGTGGCAAATATTTCGAATTGGCAAAAGCCAAACAAATAAAACCTGATTCGTTTCCACTTGAAGCTGCAG
This sequence comes from Drosophila equinoxialis, assembly GCA_018150345.1. Classification (NCBI taxonomy): domain Eukaryota; kingdom Metazoa; phylum Arthropoda; class Insecta; order Diptera; family Drosophilidae; genus Drosophila; species Drosophila equinoxialis. The sequence goes on along the minus strand of JAECWI010000005.1, from coordinate 1,425,866 downwards.
GAGTTTGAGAATTAAACTCAAAATATAATCTGAAAATTGATCCTGGTAGAGCGCTTTAATACCCAAAATAAAATAAATTAAACAAAAAATGGGAAATATCGTTGCGGCCATTAGTTTTATGCTATCGATCATTGTCAAGTTGTGAGATAATTTGCAATAAATCTGTGCGGTATTTTAAAATGTACATATACCATGGAGCGAGAGTGCCGGAGCGGATGAGGGGCAACTGAACACAACATAAATTAGGATAATTACAATTGCACCCACAAGTGCCATTCGACTATGGAGTCTATTCACCCCGGGGACAGCAAGAATTTTGATTGCACAAAACACCAAAAAGGCGAAAACAGAAAAAAATGTGGCCCAACCAGGCAAATAACTATATTGCAAATTGTCAGCGACGGGCGCCCCTCGATTGGTAATGGAAAACTGTAAACTGTAAACAGAAAATCTGAAATTCAAAATGGATCGCGTATTTGAAAATTAGCCAAAAGAAAAATAAATGCAAAATAAAAAACTGTGGCAATTACAACAACAACATCATTGGCAAGTGCCTGACTTGGCATGGCCACAGAAATTCACAATTAGGAGCCGCCAAAGAATGGCAACAAAAATTATTTGGCAACTGACTTTTGCATATACCTTCACCCGATTGCAATTCCCCTCCCTCTACAGATTGGTAACAAAACTTTATGTTTACTGAAAATTAGTTGCCCAAGTTTTTATACCCTATAGTCAGAGGTTGTGAGATTGTATACAGATTTGTGTTCATTGGAAATGGCAATAGCGATCTAAGGAAAACTTAAATATCGGAAATTCCAAAAAATTATATCCAACGACATTCATATAATACCTGTTTGTCAGAAAAACTAATCTATTAAAAACCTTCGATCTATTAAAAGTTAAATGGTTCAGGAGAGGGGCCTGATAATACTTTGTGGACTTGTTCTGAGAGTACAAACTGTTCAATTAGAGGGTATTTGGTGAACGACAACTTGATTTTAATTGCAGAATTTTCTGATTTTGTTGAAATGTTTCTCCTTCTTTTTGTTGTTGTTGTGTTTTTGCGTATTAGATCTACCGTTCCCGCTGCAATTGCCAAACAAGCCAGAAACAAAATCAATTAAAACGAATCGCTGAAGCAAAGTTCCACCAACACCAAAAAAAGTAACAAACTCCAATTGTGGCTCATTCATCCGTGACTTTGCACTTTGTCGGCGGCGCCTGCATTATGGCTTGTGGTCCGACTCTGGTTCAGACAAAGACTCCAAAAGACATTTCAGACACATAGACTAGACCACCCGCCTAATCCTGTGTGGTTAAAGGGGGGACTGAGGAGGAGGAGTGAGAGGAGCATTGTGTGGAAGTGCTTTGGGCATGCGCGAAGGTGTTTGCTGTCTGAGCATTTGATATGCTTAATGTTGTCTGCATGCCGACCTCTCCATTGGACGCTGTTGTAGTTGTTATTGCCTTTGAGTGCAACAAGCTGGAGCTTAAGTAATTCATATGGCAATAGATGCATGAACCTAATACCAATTGGAATTATGGCAAGTTGCGGGATGATAATACGTTCAAAGTAATTGGCATCTAGTTGAGGAAACTACAAGCTAACCATATTGGATGGTTTAAGGCGTAATCTAGTGGTTGAACATAAATAGAAAAAGAATCGAGTCAGAGACAAATTATATTTAATACTAATTACTTACATATACGAGGCTTATATTATAATTAATTTAACAATACAAATGGGTCTTACATTATAAAAAAATTAACAAGGGCATTGTGAAACTGTGAAAGCATTACAAAAGACATTTTCAAAACATTTCAAATATTCTTTAAGTTGAAAATCTCAGACTTTAAGATATTGAAAATTTTAAGGCAATTTGTAATGTGGGTTTATCTTTCATAGAGAAAAGGTCGTCGTATCTAAACATGAACTTTATTTTTTGATAAGATTCCGTTGCAAGTAATAGTACTTTGAAATATTAAAATGAAAAAAAACCTTTGCTAACTCGTGTATTTCGATTTCAATTTGCTCAAACAATACATTGCAATATTTTATACGAGGTGTATTTCAAAGTCAACGACCTATTCAATTTGGCGTGCAACTTTTGCATCGATTATGACCTTTCAGTTCCTCGAAATTTCAATCAAATCAATAAAAACATCGATACCTGCCCACAATTCCTTAATACTTGTAAGAGTTTGGCAAAACAAACAAAAACCTTCGGAAACTGCATTGCTAGAGTATGAGAAGGCTATACCAAAAGGTTAAGAAATGGATTTTGCTAAGGGTGAATAGTCTGAAGTAGTCACAATGGCTTTGTTAATATCTTTTCTGATTACTTTTTGATCACACCTCGTACCATATCGCCTAGGCAACATCTCACTCAACTTATTCACAAGTTGTATATGTATTACAAATAATTTAAATGATTATATAGTTTTAGTTAATAAAAGCGATTGGCTGATTAAATTTTGCAATTAATTATTTGAATTGTTTAATAATCAATACCTATAAGTATTTACTCTAGTTGTACATTATCTTTACTTTGTGTTTTATTTTATTGATTTTTCCCTAACTTTGTGTCAACAAAAAAGGCTAATACAATTTTATTTATTAATCGAATATGAAAAATTTATACAGATAAAACTAAAAATCACATACACTGCACATCTTAGCACTAACACAAATATGTAATTAATTTCTATTTTTAGTTGGCCACAAACAAACACACACACACCAGCGCGCGCAGCCCTTTGCTGAATGTTGTGTTTATCTTATCATTGTGTTTAATTTTGATTTTTCATTAACCAAAAACGAAACTAAACAAAACTTTAAATGGGCCAAAAACAAAAAAAAAAACACAAAAATAAAAGAAAAACAAAAAGCAAAGAATATTTTTAAGCATTCCAATCGATAGGGATGTTCTATTATACGTCATTCGTTCACAGCGACATACATGGCGCCGTGGCTTAGTTGGTTAAAGCGCCTGTCTAGTAAACAGGAGATCGTGAGTTCGAATCTCGCCGGGGCCTACTACTTGTGAAAAGTAGAAATTTACTTTTTTTTATTTTTTTTGCATTGTATTTTTTATTTCTTTTAATCAACTTTCATTAATTTTTTATCCGTTTACCTTTTTATATTTATTTTAATGAGCGTCGCGTGGTTTTTACAGTGTGTTTTGTTTAGTTTGCTGCCATATGTACGTCAGAATAGTAATGGAAAAGTGTTTTTCTTTTGGAATTGTCTTCTAATAATATATATAAAATTCAATGCTTTGCATATTAATATGCCAAGCATTTTCCTTTTTTTTTGGGGACACTTTTTATTATTTATGGATTTGTGAAGGTCACACGCTTGTGACAGCTAGACAAACGTTGGCTTTTGGCCTTATCTCGATACTTATCATCCAGAGAGTGGGAAAAATATAAATAAAATATGTATTTGAACTTCAAGTGTAAGACGTTTATTCATCTGTCAATGTGACAATCTAACTTTCAAATCAAATGTGGGAGGATAGGGCGGCGGGTGTGGGTCTGGATCACAATATTTTAACAAAGGTCACATTTGTGTCAGAGAGACAAAAAAGTTTTTCATTGATTGATTGGGTTGCCTGAAAGCCATTCCATGCAACCGTTACCCATTTGACATCTGCCACTTTTCAAGGTTAATTAGCAAACGGAGATGTTAAGAATAGATATAAATTTGATATGCGTTTTTTTGCCGCAAAATTGACCTAACCGGCATTCTAATGTTACGGCAAAGTTCATGGCAATTTGTAGAGATTAGAAAAAACTAATTAGGCAAGCTCAAAATGCAAGTGCCAAGTAGAAATAAAAAGCAAAAGCAATCAGAGAAAGAATATATGTATATATATATATATAATTGCGGTTGGCTCTGGTTAGTAATTTCCATTTTGCCTGGGGGGCTGGAGTCCTGCAAGTTATCTTGCATCTCTGTTACTAATTGCCTAGAGTAAAATAGCGGGAATTTTTCCTTTTTGCTTTTAGTTTCTTTTCTCGTTTAAATCCTATTAAAAACTTTGCCTTAAATTGCAGTCAATTGATTGCTTTAATCGTTTTGCATAATCTACTTATATTAACCATCAATTACTAGTAATCACAGCATAGAAAATCTGTTGTTACACACGAAAGTGTGAAAGTCTGTCACAAAAAAAAAATGCATATTTGCAATATCAATTTAATTGAAAATGAAAACTCAAATGAACATTGCAACACGTTTAACCACATTAGTGACGGGTGTGACAAATTGTGGCCAACAACAAGCCTAACCACTTCAATTATCTAGCACAAACGCATGCGTGATTGGGGCACGTTGCGTATACGCAATCTCAGGGGCAGGCAGCAAAAAAAAAAACCAAAAAATAAAAAAACCAGTCCTCTCAATTTTGCAGTTTATTATGGAGTGACGGAAATATTTGTGAATGCAACCAGTGGTTGAAAGTCAGTGTCATGGTCTGCAACACTCAATGCTAAATGGCGTGAAAATTTGTTTAACTGTGGGTGTGTGTGTACGATAACCTCGATTCACAAATCCAAACAAATTGAGGAAAAAAGTGTAAACTATTGTTATTGAATAAAGGTTAAGGGGAAAGGGTCAATAACGAAGAAAAAAAGCTCTACAAATCTCTTATAGACTCTCTTTAACTGAAAGGGCTCTTAAATAAGTGTTATTCTCTGGTTCCAGTTTTGACTGGGTGGGTTCTGCATTTCTTCGGCTTTAAATAGTATATACCAAAACATTTTAAACCATTCGTTAGCTACAGGCCAGAAAAAAAGAAGCATCAGGAAATCGCCATCGTATTCTTTTTGATTTTATGGTATTCACATTTAATGGCCCTGGGCGCCTGACTTCTGACTTCATGTACTGTTTACTTTGTTGGCCAACTTTATTTGCCGCCCCGCCTGACATCGCACGTAGCCTCCATTATGGGGCACGAGCAGCATTGATACTGAAGCTGATGCTGCTGCTTTTTGGGTGGTCAGTTTGGAGTTTTAAGGTTTGTTTTTATGCATGTGGTTTAGCGTTTTATTTATATCATGGTGTTTTTTGTTTCTTTGTTTTGGTTTTTGGCAATTTTAATATCAGAGACCGACATGTTGGGCAGGTCGTATCATGGACGTAGCCAGAGCTAAAGCCTGTCCCTTGACAAACTGTCTATTAGATATTTAACTCTCAAACTCTTTGAACTTTTAGATAAAATGCTAAGTAGAAATTATTTCATAATTTTTTATTGCAGAGAATTACATGGCTGAAAAGGGAACAACGAGACGTCCTTGAACTTCTCGTTGTTCTCTATATTTTTTTAGATAAGGTCCTAACTACACCCATGCGTCTAATTGTAAGCGATTTTATTCCATTCCATTCTATTCGCTTGAGCCCACTTTTATGAACTTGATGGGAGGGTGGAATGTGAATGTGGTTTTATTTGGTTGGTTGGTCGCCCGATTTGGTTGTCATGTGGCGGATTTGCATTGCCCGAATGTCCATGTCAAACCGTATTTAGAAGAGGTTTCAAAAATGTTGACCAAAAAATGTTGTGTGTACATTCGTGATTGTGTGTTTTTTTCAATTTTTCTTCAGGACACATATTTTGCTGGCTATTGGAATAGTCAGCGTGGGATGGGCCAACTCAAAAAACTTGGCACCTGTGGCGAATCGTTGCTGCTGCTGCTGCTGCTGCTGGTGAGCGATAGAAATTTCGCAATAACTAAACAACTGGTTCATGGCGTGTCAAATTGCATACAAGTAGTAGTTTTTGGCCAGCCTAAAACCAGACCATTGTAAGCGACCCAACCCACACAACCACCGACGATCTGGAATGGCATCTTGCTAACTGCACCCAACAGCTACAACAACAGCAACAACATTGCAGTACAAACATCCCAGGAAATCATTTCATTTCATGGAAAATTATTTTCATTGAACTAACGTTTAACAAAGTCTTAACCTCTAGGCAGAACTTTTACCCCGAAAAACTAATTAACTGGTAGTCCTCCATGACAAGCCACATATATGGGCATATACATACATATATACATACTGCAATAAAGTGGGCGTGGTGACGCCTCATTTCGATGATTTGCCAAGTTACACCCTAATCATATGTTCCACAAGAAGTTTTTGCCATAATTTCTGTAATACCAACCCTGTTGATCGAGGAATCGAAAATTGAATGAAACACGATTCGAAGTCAAATGGCAGCTAACTAAGAGCTACTTTTATATAGTTGTAGTAACCGCTTGATTATCATCGGTCATGGCGGTCACTCGATGGCGATTTGATTGCAGTTGCAGTTTGCTTTACATTTTATCTGTGGCAATAATTGAAGGCAATTAAATTCATAAATTTTAATGATTTATTTTCGCTTAGCACATTGAATTAATTCTTTAAATGCCTGCACCATATACAGGGTGCCTTAGAATCTTAAGTTGATGTAGAAAAGAAAAAATATATATCATTAATCTTTGGTCAATCTTTTTGTTTGTTATACTTATGTACATATGTGGTTACCCTCTATTCAAGTTATTCTTGGCTTTTCGCAAACGTATTCTTGTCTTATGGCCAACAAACTAGCCTGCAATTAGTGTTCCTCATTCACCGCAAAAATATTCGAAGAAAAAAAAAACTAACAATTGGCTTCTTATTACCGATTCGGAGTGATAGGGTTGGGTGTTTTAACCGCCTTCGCTCTGATTGCATATCCGCTTGGCCACACCGATGGACTTGCAATTAGTCAACGCTTCACTGCATCGCTGGTTAATGCAGATTGCATTGTTTCTTAATGATCGACTGGCTAGCCGCAGTTAATCCAATCGATTGTCCAAAGTATTTCATTGCCATCATATTGCAGCAGTAGAGCCAGAGATAACCAGAAGAAAAGCCAAAAAGTGCTCACTTCTACGGACATTGGGGCAAAGTGATAAATAAACCTATTGAATTTTCCTTGCTTTTAATGAATTTTAATGAATTTTTGTTTTAACTTGATTTCTTTTTATCCAGACCCACGGTAAGTGCTCAGTAATTCTCATTGGACTCGAATCCAGTGAAGCATGCTGGTCAGCAACTCGCCAAAGAATGGGAAGGTGTTGCCATGCTAATTTCGATAGGTGCATTGCAAGTCTGTCTGATTGGCCAAGTCAAGCTGAATAGTCAGACGATTTTTGTAGAGTTGCTTCAAGTGGTTCTTGCCTGAAGAATTTGAATAATAATTGCATTTAATTGCAATCATCCAAGTGTTGGGCCATACATATTCACTTACTAACCAGATCACGCTTCATTTACCTAATGGTGAACACCCGCGGCTGTGGTATAGTCACTCTGATTGTCTTAATTATGTTGTTTAACAGCAAGTGCAATTAATTAAACATGATTTTTTTCAATGAATATGCATATACTTTACATATAAAGTATATATGTGGATCAACACAATTGACACCTGCTCCCAAAGTGGGCCTGGTTGCATTTAAATGTATGCCCAGAGGGTTGTTTCGTAAGTTAAGGATAACACATTAAAGTTTATGCTATAAACTGTGAAAACTATGCAATGAAAACTCTTAACATTTTACCCCACCCTCATATACCACGTAATCGTACTTTAGTCAGCTCGTAACTGTAAATAACAATAATTAAACAAAATGCTAAAATCGACAAGGCATTTGCTTTGCATATTATTGCAATATTTTTCATTTCAGTTTTGCATTCCAAGTTTTACTTTGAATTTAATACGTATATCATTCAAGCAACAACAAAGTCGGGCATCCGACACCCACTTTTGAGCCAAGTTATTATAATAACCTATTACAGACATGTGTATGTTAGGAGTATGGTTATGGGTGTAACATTTGTGCCAACATTCTAAGAGGGCACTTCAGACTATACGCAAAAGGCCCAACTGCAGCTGCTGAGGGCCAAGATTGGCAAGAATTTGTCATTATTAATTATAACAGAAATTCATTACAAAATCCAATGAGTGGGCAAATTACAGTTGTAGTTGTGACTCAAACCTAATATATCAACCTCATTGAGAGATTTTACACTTAAAGTTCAACGAAATTTATATCTTTTATGCCTAGGCCTATTGAAATTAACTGAACCAAAGCCACTATGTTCTGGCTATATAGGAAATAGATCGTTATTAAAAATTTGTTAGGCATTTTGTGCCAATTTTGAGCACTTTAAGCAAAGCATTTGTTAAATAATATATTTCATAAATACCATGTTCTTTTCACTTAGCGGTTGCTAAGTTTATACGTTTCCCACAACAAATAAAAGGGCATAAGTGATTATCCTTTAGGGACATTATTGTCCATAGCCTTGTTTATATGGCGTATTTGATGAAAAGCACTGAAACCTAATTATACCTTTTTAATCTATGATTAATGCTAAATACCTCTACCACACGTGGCCTTTGTGAATTCGTTGACGACATGTGCATTATTTTCAGAAACCAAAGAGAATATTTAGCTAAATAAAATTAAGAAAATTATATAATGAAATATTCAGGACCCAAAGACCACAAAGATAACGATACAAATTACATGGGCCTCCTTGACCTAATGAACCAAATATTAAGGGACATTATTCCTTTTTTCCAACAGTATCACATGCATTTACTGTGGACTATATAAAAACAAAGTGTCCAATTTTGCAAATCAGTCACATTATAAAGGTCTTTGAAGACAATTCTCTCTCTTTCTCTGATATGCCAAAAAAAAGATTATGAAGAAGCAGGATGAAAAGTTCAGGGATTTTCTGAGATTGCCTTTATTTTTCTATCACGTAATCGGAATTAACCCCTATGCGGAGCAAGGTGAAAATACGGGATTCAGCATTTGGTTTTATATTTACTTTCTCATTCATATGGGAATCTTGAATTTTATGCTGGGCTGTGAAGTTGTCTTTGTATATTTTGCTTTGAAAAGCGGAAGATTAATTGAAGCATTTCGTACCATGGGCTACATTGGATTTGTGTTTGTGGCCGATTTAAAGATAATAGCCGTTTACTGGAGGCGGTCCAACTTAAGTCATCTTGTTCATCAAATGGAGTCTATCTATCCGAAGAATTTGCAGCATGAAGAGTATTCTGTTGGTCGTTATTTGCGACAATGCCGCGTGATTACACAGGCATTTAGTGCTCTATACATTTTTCTTATATCCACCTATGATATGGTTGCATTTTTCGAATTTGGATATGAACGATGGATACAACATTTACCGAATGCCAAGCAAACATTGCCCTTTGTTTCGACTGCTCCTTGGAATTGGCATGACAATTGGAAATATTACGCGTCCTATTTAATACAAACTTGTGCTGCATGCACCTCGTCTGTGGGGCATATATCGGCTGACTTGATGATTTTTGCCCTTGTTATTCAGATTCTAATGCATTTTGATTATGTTTCAAAGAATTTAAAAGAGTTCCAAGTGTCGACTACATACGGCAGTGATAAAGATAAGGATATGAAAAAGTTGCGGCATCTTATTATCTATCACAACAAAATTTTGGGGTTTGTGTGTTTACTTCTCATATATCTTTTGCTCACCCATTACTATCTTTAATATATAGTCTAACTGAAGTTTTAAACGAGGTTTTCGGTTTGCCATTGTTGCTCAATGTTTTGGCCTCATCGATGGTCGTCTGTCTGGTTGGCTTTCAAATGACCAACGCTTTAAGTCCCGAGCAAGCACTTAAACTTGGTCTCTTTCTGGTCTCGGCAACTGTGGAAATCTATTTAATTTGTTATCTTAGTCAGTTATTAATTGAAGCGGTAAGTAGATTTCGAATTTCTCAATAATTGAATTAGTTTTTCAAATTTATTTTCATAGAGCGGTGGAGTGGCATATGCTGTATATGATATGCATTGGTTTTCGACCGATATTCGCTTTCGAAAAATGCTCATCCTTATGGCGATGAGAGCTCAGAAAACTACTTGTCTAAGAGCCACCGTATTCTTAGATATTTCAATGGAGACTATGAGTATGGTAAATTTGAGAATTGAATTTGTATTGTTATCACCTTTTAAACTATGTAAATATTTATTATTCTTTTAGTTTCTGAAAATGTCTTACAATTTCTTTTGCCTATTACGGACCATGTTCCAATAAAAAATTCAAACGAATTTAGGGTTAATAAAAGTTAAATAAAGCATTAATCTAATAACAAACTACTTTTAAAACTTATATTGTAAGTTTTATCCTTGGGTGGCATAAATTGAGTAATAGAGATATAAACAGAAAAAGAGGAGTAAAAGGACTTATAGTATTAACTAGTACTAAATCTTTTTTGCTTGTGGGTCAAAAAGGGCATCAATGTATCGGTCAGTTTGTTAAGTGCAGGTGAGTTGCCTAAAGTATTCATTATATATAATGAATACTATAAACAACTGATGTTCATATACATCACCTGGATATATTTCCACAATGGTATCCACTGCTTTTCCTTGTCCAAGTGCATTTGATTAAATAATAAACGATGGGAAAATGACATTATTTCACTTACACCGTAATTAAACTAGATCTGATTAAGCATTTGTTCATTGCATTCGATTATAAAAGGGCAAGGCAATGAGTTTCCCAAGCAGTCCTTTAATTAAAATCCGCGGCACCATGAAGCTCTTTAAAGAGAAATTGTCAAAGTTGTTCAATCGGGAGATAAAAACTAAAAGATTGTATGCGGAATTCAAGGACTTTGTGAGATTGCCTCTGTTTTTCTATCATATAATTGGCTTCAATCCCTATGCAGAAGATGAGAAAGATAGAGGATCCAGTTATAATTGGCTTTGGATATTATTCTTTATCCATATGGGTGCATTGAATTTTGTGCTGGGTTGCGAAATTATCTTTGCGATTGATCAATTTGTGAACGGAAGTTTTGTGACTGCTTGCGAAACTTTGGGTTACATTGGATTCGTTGCTGTGTCAGATCTTAAGATCATTGCCGTCTATTTTCGTAGAGCAACCTTGAGTAATCTTGTTCATCAGATGGAGTCCATATTTCCCAAGAACCACGAGCATAAAGAATATGATGTTAGTCGGTATCTAACACGTTGTCGGCTGCTCACGAAAAGCTTTAGTGTGCTGTACATTGTTCTTATATCCCTCTACAATATGGTTGCATATTTTCAATATGTTATAGATCGTTATATTCAAAACTCACCAGATGCTGAACGAACGATGCCCTATGTGCCAACTGTACCATGGAATTGGCATGATAGTAATTGGCGATTCTATGGGACTTATTTCCTACAGTCATGGGCGGCTTGTGTATCTTCAGTGGGACATATATCTGCCGATTTAATGATTTTTTCTGTAGAAATTCAGGTCCTTATGCACTTTGATTATCTTTCGAAGAGCCTGCTAGAGTTTCCCATAGAGGCTGAAAATGGTGCCAATATCGAAGGAGCGGATAGGGACTTGTCTAAGTTGCAGCATCTGATTACTTATCACAATAAAATTCTAGGGTATTAATACACCGACTTTCGGCTATATATCTATATTGATTTAAAACTTTTGTTCTTAGTCTTATCGATTTGATAAACGAGGTATTCGGTCGACCATTGTTGCTTAATTTCTTAACCTCTTCGGTGGTCGTTTGTTTGGTGGGCTTTCAGATGACCATTGTTCTAAGTCCTGAACAAGTTGTAAAGCTGACACTCTACTTGATCTCGGCCAATGTTGAAATATATCTAATTTGTTACTTTAGTCAGTTATTAATCGAAGCGGTAAGTTATTATTACATGCATTTTGTATTGTTATAATAAGTAGATATATACATATGTTGTTTTTTTAGAGCGGCGGAGTGGCCTTTGCTGTATATGATATGAATTGGACCATAGCAGATCATCGTTTTCGCAAAATGCTTGTCCTTGTGGCTCAGCGCGCTCAGAAGCCTGTCTTTTTGAAAGCCACCGTTTTCTTGGATATTTCCATGGAAACCATGAGCACTGTAAAGATTTATCTCTCTTATTTATGTATCTTTTTAAATGTCTTTTTTTCTGAATAGTTTCTAAAAATGTCATACAAGTTCTTTTGTGCCATACGAACCATGTATCAGTGAGAATTTCAAAGTACTGCTAAAACCTTGGATAGAAGTACTGATATCATCAAGGAATGGTTTGCAACTACATAATTTGAAGTTGATGGCAGTAGAGAGAATTTATCAGGATTAGAGGAAACACAGTTGTCCCCTTCTATCCAAGCGGCATATAAAATATTTACTAGGCACTTATGTAGTCATTTGTAATTGTTATTTAACAATAAAAGCGTTTAGAATTGCAACAAAAGGGCTGGGCATCGAATTATTCTACATTGATTATGATATATTGCTAAGTTATGGACTGCAAATTGTTTAGTTCTTTGCAAAGATTAAATTCAATTGGATATTTTAAATGAATATCAATTTAATGATTAATATTTATGATTTAAATTTAATTAGTTAATTTCCATTAGAGTGACAAATGCAAGCCAAGAAAACTCGCATAGTCACATGGCCTGAAATAATTATGGGTTGCAAATGCCAAGGAAAGGTGTGGGCGGAGAGGCGGGGCACATACAAATGTGTGGATTGCACTTGAGCCAGCCCACAACTGTCGACGGAGCTTATGAGTGAGTAAGCCAAGGTATAAACTCTAAACAAATGTGGCAACGGGAATATTTACAAGTAATTTATAATATTGTGCATTTGGAAGCAAGAAAAAAATAAACGCCCCCACAGCTCACATACACACACACAAATACATATACATATGTAGAATGTGGCTTGAGTATATTTAAATTAAATTGGCAACAGGCGAAAAGTTGAAACAAATTAAGTTGCTGATATGTGGCATGCAACATATGGAAAAGAGAGCTGCCGCTTATCGCATGCAAATCATAAAAAAAAACTTTTGACTGCACTCATTACGACTATTAAAATGCATTTCAGAGTGGAGTGTGTTTGTGTGTGTGTGTGTGTGGCAAGCGAAACAATAAAACTTGCCACAATCAAGATTGGCGAACACCAACAGAAAGAAATGCTGCAACATGTGGCAACAGCAGCTAAGACGAATAAGACAGACACAACCATTTTTCTGTCTTTTGTTTTGTGCTCCGATTTTCTGTTTATTGTTGTTTCATTTTTCATGGTTTTATTTTTTTAATTTGCAAACTTTTCGTTTCATTTTTCAACTTTATTTTTGTTTTTTCTTCTCTCGTCCGATGCAGTTCAATGATTAAAGAGGCAAACGCCCAGAAATTGGTTTACGTTTACCATGTTTTCGATATTTTCTGCTCACTTTTTCGTTATGGCCATGTTGCAAGTCAGTCTCTCTGGGGCATAAGAATTTTTTAATTTGAGCGCTGGGCGGGTCCATGGGACCACGTCTCTTTCAGTGGGCTTTGTGTTTTATTTTTGACTTCTCTTTTCATTTAAATTTTATTATTATTATTTTTTGGAAAGGCAAAGAGGCCCAGAGATAAGATCACAACATAATTCCATAGCCAAATAATGAGTGCTAATTGTTCAATGCTCGGAAGTTAAAGACTGAACAATATAAAATAGTAGCACTAAGCAATTAAAATCGACGCAATCGAAAGCAAGGTCACGGCGGTATCAGCTCCACCACCACCAGGTACCACCTTCTATAGCCCCCGAGAGTACACTCTGCAGATAGCAACAAAAGGCATAAACGTGAAACCAAAGCAATTCAATTGAATTTTCCTCAACATGTTGCCAGCAAATAGGTATATTGCATTTAGCAACATGTTGCCTCGGCATAGATACATACAATAGATACATGCACATTCTTCGGCACCGTTGTCTTTTGGTTCGGCTTTTGCTTTTGGCTGCAAAAAAAACTTGCTTTTGAGCCGCGATTAACGTTGTAATTCGATTACTCTTGTTCCCCATTGTTCTGTTCGTGTTAAATCTCGGCCTCTGAGGCGGTATATATTGAAGCCAGCAGCTGGCAGTGAGCACAGTTCGTTAACAGTCCTAGTCGTGATTCTAGGAGGTTCAACCAGCTTCAAAACCCTCAAACCAAGTGTCTAGTGCCGTAACGTGTGTGTTACGTGTGTGTGTGCGTTTCCCCGTAGTTAGTTTCCTTTATACGAATCCCGAAGAGATTCCTGCTTTGTGATTACAACGTAAAAAAAAATCGAATATGAAGTCATTCGTAAGTAACTTGAAAAGGTGATCATTTGAGTGAATACCCAAAATCAAATTCAATAAGTGTGCATATACATATATTTTTAGAAATATATCCTTATAATTAATATACTCTTCAACATTGAGAAAATGCTTGAAATGAAAGCAACATTGTATCCTTGCCACATACTTAATCTAGCCAATCATCAGCAGCTGTTCTGTAGATACAACTAGTTTATGTCTGCTTCCGTCAGCGTCTCCTCCGACTGGGCTTACCCCATTCACCTGCTGACACACATATAATACATAATCGCATCGCATGCGGTAATATCTTTGGATTGGCGTAAACGAGTATCTGGGAATCAAATCGAATGGTTGCGCTTGAAAGCGCTGAAAAGTGAGATAGGCGCGAGTGGAGTGAATACTGAGTGTGTGTCTGCTTTGTCTGATGGCAGTGATGGCGATGGGATGGGCAGAAGCATAGAGAGGCGGGGCTGAGTCAATGTTTATTTGGCCGAAAGAAAGCGAATGTGGTAAACATTGACGCAAGCGCAAAAACATGCAATTAGCTTATACAGAGCAATAGCCGAGAGAAAAGTTTACATCAGTGACAGATATTCCAGAGAGAGAAAGACAGAGATTAGTTACGTATTAGCAAAAGTAGGGAATATGATTAATGATACGCTTAGTCCATAGCATCCATTAACTGCTAACTGTGATAATCTATATCGTTTTTCTCTTGGTTTAGTTGCTTGCTGCCGCCTTCCTCGTCTCGGCAGTGTCCGGCTCGTGGCATGGTGCCGTCTCCACACAATACCAACATTTGGATCCCCACAGTCATACTTACTCCTATGGATATGCTGATCCCAATTCGCAAAAGCATGAGACACGCTCTCATGATGGCACCACTCATGGCTCCTATTCCTATGTAGATGGACACGGTCATTTGCAATCTGTTTCGTATACCGCCGATCCTCATCATGGCTTTAATGCTGTTGGCACCAATTTGCCAAAGGCTCCCCTCGCTCATGGTGCTCCAGTCTACGCTGCAGCTCATGCCCATTCCGCCTACGTGCCATATGCTCATCATGCTCATGGCATTCACATTCCCGTTCTGACACACGGCGGTGTCCCAGTAGATACTCCCGAAGTGCAACATGCCAAGGCTGCCCATGCTGCTGCTCATGCTGCTGCTGCCCACAATGCTGGAGGTCATCATTTGTACAAGCGTTCGATTTATGGCGGTCCTTGGGCCTATGGCGGTGCTGCTCATGTGCCACTTACCCATGGCGGAGTTCCAGTAGACACCCCCGATGTACAAGCTGCCAAGGCCGAACATTATGCTGCCCACGCCAAGGCTCTTGGTCATGTTGCCCACGGACATGGTGCTCCCGTTGATACAGCTGAGGTACAACACGCTAAGGCTGCTCATTTCGCTGCCCATGCCGCTGCCCGATCGGGTCATGCTATTGCTCCAATTGCCCACGGTGGCTACCATGTGCCAGTGATCCACAACGGAGTCCCAGTCGATACCCCCCGAAGTGCAGCATGCTAAGGCCGCCCACTATGCCGCCGTTTCACAGGCTTCTTCCCATGCCAGCTCGCACAGCTCCTGGGATGGTGGTTACGATGGCCAGTACGACGGTCGCTGGGATGGCGGTCACGACAGCCATGCCCACAGCTATGCCAGCGGTTATGCGCATAAGGGTCCTATTCACATTCCCGTCATCCACAACGGTGTTCCCGTGGAGCCTGCTGAGGTACAACACGCTCGTGCCGCGCATCTGAACGCTCTTGCCGCTGCTAGCCATGGTAGCCACGGTGGCTCCCACGGTGGTTACTACGGTGGTGGTGGAGCTCATGAGGATGATGGCCAGTATCATGCGCATTACGATCACTACTAAAGCTATCTTCAGCCAGCCTGATCTACTATGTTTCACTCTAACCGACTACCGAAGCCTCTGTCCCCTGCTCTCTAACCCACTCTATGTATCTCTCTTTCACACACACGAACACACATGCAAACGAAATCACAAAAAAAAACAATATGTGGGAGATGTAGGCACCAGATTGCCTACTTGCCCCAAATTGCGATCTAAATTGAAACTAATTACGATCTAAACGACTTGTTCTTCTACTTTATTCTTCTTCTTTTTTAAATCACTGCCAATATCAAGTATATATTATATCTTGATCGATTTATTTTCTAAGTATCTTCTCTTTCTCTATCTATCTATGATCTATCACTCTATACTGTTTCCTTTTCCGTTGAGTTTTCTGAAAGCGCTGTACGAGTGTGTTGTAAATAACTGTTGTAATCTATGCGAAAACATATCTGACGTGTATACATATATAAACCCGACAATATATATATGTAAAAACTTTATTTTATATGAAACTGCAAAACAGAGAAATAAACTGCTAAAATGTATTTGTCTTTAATTTGACTTTTGATTTCCGAACAAACAGAACAACATAAAAGTTAGTATAAAAATATTGCAAAGCAGAAACTTTTATTATCTCTAGATAAGACTATGATTGAACTTTCTTAAAACGGATATATTCTTTGCTAACTATTACAAAGGCTAAAAAATTCTAAGATTCCCCTTGTAAAGATATTATTTTTCATTAATCTTTGATATGTGTGTTCAGCAGAATACTGAATAGGGTAATAAATTATAATCTAATCTTAGCGGACAACTAAAAATCTGAGTACAAGAAACAAATGACTGCAATTAAACTGAAATTGACGTGTTATGAATGAATGAATGAATGAATGAATTGAATTCGATTTATAATTTATGTTTAAAAAAGCCGTTTGAATGTTTAATTTCATTTATAAATTGATTCACTCTTAAGATTATTATCTCAAGATTCCCGATAGCCTGGTTCGAGTTTGATTTTAACATATGTATTAATTGTCATTTCATTGCTAGAATAATTGGAACATATCGTAAACATTTAAGTTTAAAATGTCATGTCAAATAGTAGAAAATATGTTTCTCACTTTGTCAACCACATACGCATGTTGTCAGAGAGGGAGAAGGGAGGAATCCTCCGATTCCGAGCCTCACCATTCAGAGATGTTGAGATGCGTTTGAAAGGCACATAAATATTTGCAGTGCTGCGATTGAAATTTGCATGTAGGAAAATTGACGGTGACAGCGTGTGATGGCATTGTGCCACAAGGATGGGCCGAATGGGCGTTGGGTTTAAATAGATGTTAGGGAGGAAGAGATGGGGCGACAGAGAGAGTGAGAGTCAGCTGCATGTGGCATCGTTGCCAGAGTAAACAATCAATCAATGTGGCATGCCGCTGTCTTTCATTTTATTTCATTGGGCTTATGCGTGAAAGTTGAGCAAATAATTCTTACTTGATATTTGTCAAAGATGCAGCGATTGATTATATGCCTCCGGCATGTGCCTATGGGCCATAAATTCAAATGCAACCTTTTTGGACCCAATCAATAACCTTGGTAACCTCCAACCAGGCTGAGTGACCGCATCGAGAATGGGAAAAGTCAATTACAGGGCAGGTTAGCTGAGACTAACTAATTAAAAATTAACAACCTTCGATGTGCACGCAAAGGTCACCATCCCTTCTGTTCGCTTCGAATGAAGGGCATATACATACATATAGAGAGGGCAAGGCTTGTGTGGGGGCGAAAGGATTTTCAATTTTCCACGAAAAACCGACTAACGAAGCCAAGCAAAATCAACTCGACTCAACTTAACTCAACTGCCCACCTGTTAAGAGGGCTTGGCCAAGTTTTACCTTCTGGGAACCATCGTAAATTCTTTTTGCTGGGACGGCAATAGGTATCGACTGTACACCGTAGGCCATTTAATTAAGCATGCATTGGCATTTGAATTTATGGCGGGTTAGAAATAAATGAATTCACTTCATACTCTCCTCCGTCTCTTCAGAATTGGTTTAGTTAGTTGGAAATTAGGAATTTCTATAGCCCTTCACTTGAGCGAGAGAAAAAATGTTATATTTAGCACACGGGCTTGATTTAATTTTTAAATATCCACTCGAACGACCTTCATTGGGTGGAAAGGGAGAAGTGGCAAATGGATTTGGTTTCGATTTCGCTTTCGCACCACCTTCGGCTATGGCTATGGCTATGACTTCGGTTACTGACCCGTCGGTCTCTTAATTTAATTACATATTTGCCAAAAACATAAAAGCTCAAATTGGCAATTGGAATTGTTTAAATTGCCAGCTGCTTTGAAATGCCTAGAACGGTAGCTTGACCATTTCGACAGCCCAGTAAGTTGGCTCTCTCACACACACACACACACTCAGATAAGCACAGATATGGGGCGTGGCACGAGCCGCAAGTCAAAAGTGAATGTGCTTGTTCATTATTGCACTTCAGGCTTCAAAAAATGCTTCATTCACATTCACAGAATTTACGCTTATTTGATATGAAACCAATTTGGCCAAATATTCTAGCCAGTCGGTATTGCAGTTTTTTTTGGTTTCAATCAAGGGAAGGGCTGCCGAATTGTTAAGAAAACAAATACCGTAATTGTATGCCACTCGTTGAGGATTTTCTTTGATAGTTTTAACCCAACTTTTGTATACCTTTCAAGAGAAAAGGACTGTTCGTTTGACCAGCAGAAAAAAAAAACTGGTAAACTGGTTACGTTTTCACACTAAATTTGATCGGTTAGATACTGAAAGATTTTGTTAGGGTATACACAGATCGGTACGGCTTAAGCTAGTCCGCTAAATATAACAATTCTGTGTTTGTTTTTGTTTTGTTGTTTTCTTCTGTCTTTTGTTTTTTATGGTGGGCGGTTTTCCTCTTTTTGCGGCTGCATTTTGCATATTTTGTTGTGTATAAAAGTGACTTTTATGTTTTGCATCAATTTAATTTATGGTTAAGGCGTTAATTTATGGCCTAATTGATCTGTTTTGAATATATGTTGTAATCGACAGAGTGTTGAAATCCAATGTAATAATCTGTGTGGTTTAAGACAGTTAAGCAAAATCAAGGCAATTTATAAACTAAAAACTATACTTTAACTACAAATTTATCCAACTGCAGTAAATTTTCTTTGGGTTGCACCAGAAATTTACTTTAAATTTTAATATTATTCTATGACTAACCAGTTATTTGCGTATGAAAAACCTTGCATTTTTATATGTTTTCCTTTTTCATACTATTTTATTTTTTAGCCAAATATTTTCTAGCAGCATAATTTGTTAAGGTAATTCGCGGGAATTCATTAAAATGCAGTTTTTAGAATTTGCGTAATGTAAATCCTGAAGCGAAATTTGATTTTTGGAATAAATATGTATAATCAGCAGTTAAATTCATTGTTCAAATGTACCACAGAGTTTATTTCTTGTGTGGCGTGTAATTCAATCAACGGAAATGGATGGATGTGCACTTCGTTTCACTCATTGTTTCTCTCATTGACTTCTTGTATGTCAGTGTAGTTATGCCCAAAATGTAGCCTTTGTAGCTTAAATTCACATGAAATCAATTTAAATGTTCGAAAACCAAATAAGAATAACAGATTGTGCCGAACTCATTCAATGATTCAATAAGTTAAATGGAATATTCGCAAGTGAATCAAGCATACTTAAATCTACACATTTGTCCCTGTATGAATATCAATTCATATATGTATAAATATGTACACAGGAATATCTCTGACATTTGGTTTGCTGTATAAATTAACATTAATTGATTGACATGCGTAATTACCTTGTGTTTAACCCAAAGCTAAACGCAAACTCAGATCAAAAGCAAACAAATTCGCTGATGAGATGCAAATAGATAATGTAATTTCCATAACCTACTTTTAGGCATAAAATATAATTTATGCAAAAATAAAGTTGCCAGCTGGCAGCTGTTGTCCAAACGCTCTTGTAAACCAGATTTCGTTGACTTTTGTTTTTGGCCTAGGCCAAGTTTATTGAGTGTAATTTTGGAAAAGTTCAAATTACCCAGAAATGAAAGAGCCAACAGAAAAAGACAATCGGAGAGAAAGAGGAAACAAAAAGTCATTGTCTGCAGTGTGATTAAATGGCCAAAAAACAAATTAAAGACCTGTCCAGCTGCTGGCATCCCGGAATTCTATTTCCCATTTATGTGTGTGTGTGTGTGTGTTTGTACGCAGACTAATGGCCTGAACTGTAAGCAAAGTTAAACACTTCTCTGTAGGCATTATCGAATTTTAATATTCGCTTGCATGGACTTAAATGTGAGTTCTAGAATTGTTGACTAGACTTAATGCTAGAAACAAGGCTTAAATCACTAGGTTAAAATGGCCGCTGCAGCATTTCCAAGGAATCCATCTACAACACGTGACTGTAATGAAAAGTAGAAGAATGTCAATTTACAAATTCAAAAAGGCTCTGTTCTTTCGCTTACATTGCATTCACTTCCGGTTCCGGCCATACGGGTGCTGGATGGGGGGCAGGTTGTGGAGCAGCTCCGCCTGCTCCTCCGCCGCCACCTGCTCCATTGCGAGCTCCCTTGCCACCTTTGCCTCCTTTGCCGCCTTTAGAACCATCTGGACCGTCCGGACCGTCAGCGCCATCTGCACCATCCTCACCATCCGGTTGTGGACCAGAGGGACTTGGTGCTCCGGGCTCTCCTGTTTGTCCACTGTCGCCTGAAGTTGCAATACCACCTCCACCGCCTCCGCCGCCGCCGCCTCCACCGCCCGAAATGCCGCCACCGCCTGCACCTCCTGCGCCACCTGCCCCACCAAGCAATCCACCCGGCTGGCCAGCAGCTCCAGCACCTCCTGCGCCACCTCCACCCCCGCCAGATGCTCCTGCTTCAGCGGCTACACTCGCCGAGCTGTCAGATGTCAGAGTACCTTCATCCTCAGTTGCACCCAGGTTCGCTGTTGAGCTGGCACTTTGATTCTCACTCAAATCGATTGCCGTTTCCGTCTCCGTCTCTAAATATTCACCTTCTAGTCCAGGCTGTGGTTTCCATTGTCCATCATCTTCACCTAAAATTTGCTTATACGAGCCATCATCCTCTACCGGTTGCACTACCAACACAACTGGCCCCGGCTGAGCTATCAAATAGGTTCCAGCCACTGGCAAGGGAACAGCCACAGGCAGAGGTACCACATGGGCCACACTTACTTCTGCCTTCTGGATGACCAAAAGGCCCAGCAGTAACAACGGCAACTGACGAAATATTAAAAAATAATATATCTGCAATCACATTGTCCCATTAAATTGATTAAAACTCACTGCTATTGCTCGCATGGTGGAAATAAATCAATATATTTAACCGAATTCCTTGTCAGAACGCTCTCTGCTGCGTCTGCAATGAAACTGACTCTCTTGACAGTGCCCTAGTACTGTTTTTATACCATGATTGCTGATTAATTGCCAGTAGACATTGTCTATAGATGGAAGCAGCTTCCAACTTGCTGTTTGCATGTTACCTGCATAAATCAATGGCAAGTGCCAACCAAAGTTAATTATTAGAACAACTACAATACATAATAATTGTATTACACACTACTTTATCAAGTTAATGTTTAATGTCGTTCTACAATGTGTTATAAGTGTGGCCGATCCAAGACGCAGTTACAATTACAATTGCCTTGACACTGTAGGGCAAAAAGTGCCGATGATATTAATCGGTCAGTCTCCCAATCAAAGCCCCTTTCAAAAACCATAGTCAAACAAAACAAAAGTCTTAGTTTTGTACAGTTGCAGGTTGAATAAAGACTGATATTAACTAAATTAATTGCAATGATTACAGTTTGATTGTCATTTCTTTTCTTAACAAAAAAAGTGTTGTAATTTAAGAAAGAATCATTTAATTCCCAAAATAAGATATATCTACTTTTATAAGTCTTCTGATGGCATTTCAAATTGAATGTATTTACTAAATTATTCAGTGATTCATAGGTTTTAATCATATTTGTAGGACATTTAGCTAACAACTACTTTGATTCAATGTTTTATAACATTGTTTCTGACGCCATAATCTAGTTGAAATTCTTTAAATTGCTCCATGTTTGATTAGTTAATAAGTAATTAAAATTAGTTTCTAAATATATTTACTGTCAGATCAAACCACTTATGGCGCGACTGGCGGTTTTCTAGTGGATTAGATAAAATGCCATTCATGGCTTTGCGCCAGTTGGTAATCTGAACTCGATAGGGTGGTGGCTATTGATTCTTGATAGAAAAGCTTTGACTCAATAGTCGGGTTCGATTGCATAGAGGGCAAATTGGAGCATGGAGATGCTGCTTAACCGGTTTAACAATTACAACAAACGAGTGTGTGTGGTTGTGTGTGCGTGTGTGTGTAAATACAGTGCTGGATAAAATTAAGTGACTGAGTCAAGTTGAAGGTGCTCCGCAAGTGTCTTATAAATGATGAGCAACTATTAAACTCTGTGGAGCTCCAACTAAATCAATTAGGCCAACAACAAGGACAGCAGAAGGCAGGAGTGTAGTCACCCCCAGGAATAGCAGCAGCAAACAAAGTAATGGCAACGAGGCCATTATCATCATCATCGTCGTGTTCTTGTCGTCGTCGTCGGCCTACTCATCCCACCATTCATTGTCATTGTCGTCATCGTTAACATTTAGCAACACAAGGCAACAACATTATTCACAGCAACAAAAAAAAAAAAAAAAAAGATAGAAAAGAAAAGGAGGTTAGGCTTGGAAAATCAGGATGTAGAGTCTGTCGTCGTCTTGGCTGTGTAGGCAAGTTAGTTCCTGTGTGAGAAGAAAAGCTGCAACCAATTAGAATGAGGCAAAAAAAACTTTGGAACGCCAACACATTGGCACGTGAAGTTATGCCAAGCAAGCTAACTTTGACTTGGAATTCTCAGATTTGCTGGCATGGCAAATATTTTTGGTGGCCAGTGTCCAGATTCAAGGTATATAGAATACGTTTGGTCAGTGATTAATCAAAATCGAGGGCGACAATTGAAGCGGACACCAACGCAGACAATTCCCATAAATGGTTCATTGTGTTGTTCGCTCTCCATCTCCCTCCTCTCTCTCTCTGTGGGTGTTTCACATTTCCATTTCCATTAATTTATGCATTCATCCAGTCATCCATCTATTCATATATCCATCCATCTGCTCATTCTAAATATGTGTATGTGTATGTAAGTGTGAGTGTGTTGAGAGTTTCGTCTTTGGTTATATCGTTCTGGACAATGCTTGGGGCCCGCATATAAATAGTTTCTCTTGCGGCCTGGACTCTGCACCATTTGTTAGCCAGTGGCTGACAGGAAAAGTCGACTTGACTTTGCCAGCCATCGCACAGGGCGTCGTTGTCGACAGCCATTTGAACGCAAAGCATTCCAAGCGACTAAACGGGTTTTATTTGTGGCACAACACAAAATAGTCCCTTCCTCCTTTCCATCTTTCATTCAGCAGTCCATTGCCCATATATATACATACATACATACATTCATACATATATATATGTAAGTACGTGCCTCGCATCTTCTGTAGATTGAAAACAGTTTACAGAAATGATGACCACTGGGCGAATGCGTAATGACCAATGGGCCGTATGTGTGATATTGTGAAATGAAATGCCACAAGAAGTGGGCAACAGAATTAAATTTGCAACCAACTACTACAACGACTCATATTAATCTGTGCATGTGGCATATTGCACTCACGCAACTTAAACAAAATTAATTGACGCTTTAATTAAGCAAATGATGAACTTTTTATGCAAACAGTCAAAGTGTGAGTGCAATATATAATTAAAATGGCCACATGATTATTAATTATATTTTACTTATTGGAATTGAGATTGATGGCAAGTATAAATTTTAAAGCCGCTGTGTCTTGAGTTGAAATTTCAATGGAAGAAGTAGCAAAACTTACCTCAAAATGATTTATGATTTCGAATTCTGTTTATGGGTTCGTCAACTTTTTGACTTTGTTTGAGCCTTACACCTGTCACAATACGTGTCTATGTCCTGTTAATGCCATCAATAACCAAGCATGTGCTGCAAAACAACCAACACCAATCGAAACCAAAGAAAAAAGGACGAGCAACGGGACACACATTCAGACAGACCGCATTAAATTCACAATAAATCAAATAGCTCAGAGTGCTCCATATTGCGGTCTGTCTGCTTCTGCTGCGGCTACTACGGGACGTGGTGGTTGTTGACATCAAACATGGCACCCGGAGCGAAGCCCAAAGGCCAATACTTGCACTTTTGCTAACAATAAGTCATAACAGTCGATCGAAGGCATGTGGGGGCAAAGCAAAGACCCCTCACCCACCTAAGTACTAAAGAGATGACGCAAGGAAAATATATAAAAATAATAATAAAAATATTGTATGTGGCCAAATGTTTCGCTTTAATAAAACTTGCAATATTTTTATCATTTTTATTAACCAGCGCAAATTGGCTATAAGTATGTCGGCATGTTTGGCCCGTTGTCTCGCTGGCGAACTGTCTGGCTAGCTGGCTGAGCTAAACTTTATGGCCATATCATAAAGGCATTTTGCTTTGTTTTGTAGTTTTTGATTTGATTGTAATTTTGTTTTTTTTTTTTTTTTTGCTCCATCCATGTTTCTTTTTTTGCGGCTTTGGTTTATTTCACGTTTATTGGTTTTCACGCCATGGCTAATGACCGAAACATTTACGAGTCCAGCTGGCGTCTGCCCTTGCCTCAGTTCTCGCCTTCGTTCCTCCTTGCCACTCCCACTTATCTGTTATTTTTTCCTTGTTGTTGGGTAGTTTCAGAGATTTTGCCGCACAAAACCTTAAATTTCGTTGAAAATCCTTTTTACTTTTAGCCAATAATTTGCAATAAATACTGTAGAAGAAGCTTAGTGCTTTTATTGGTCGGTCTTGTGGCCTGTCATGTCGCCAGTTTGTCTGGTCCCAATTTGCTTCGGTTTTGGTCGCAAACAAAGCGTTTTCGTTGATCCCTTATCAGGCAACAATTTTGATTTTTTGCTTCTCGTTTTTTGCTGGTCGCTTCTTAGCAGCGTGCAATTTACGCACAGACCATTTGACGCCAATGCTGATGTTGATGGGATGAGTAAGAGGTAAGCAAGGAACGGAAGAATGACTGACTGACTGGGGAAGACCAAACAGGGTAAGGGATTTGAAGTTTTCAGTAAATTGAGTTGGAAACTGGCTAACTTTTGAGCAAACCACAATTTAGTGAGTGCCACCCAACATTAGGGCTCTGGCTTGCACTATTAAGGAGTTGGGAAATCAAATTTCACTTTACGCCATTTTTGCTTTTGCTTCATTTGACGCCATTGTCCCGGGTACCCGTTCCTTCTGTTTGCCGCCTTATCGTCAATTTCATCTTGTCGTGCTATGTAATTGGTGTTAACAACAGTCGGCACTAACAATTCGCAGTTGTAGCCTTAGTTTTCTTAGTCGTCCCTTCAGTCACAAAAGTCATTTATGCAAACTGCTGCTGTTGTCTGTCTCTGACAGGACAAACAGAATGAGAACAGCTCCTTGATAATTGAATGTATTGTCCTACGAAACTCTTATGTGTGTGTGTGTGTGTGCGTCTATCTGTATATGTATGTGTGAGTCCTTCTGTCGCCCATTTACATAAATGTCTGGCTGAACACGCGCAGCCAAGGAGATCCATCGAGACTCACAGACGATGGAGCATTTTATCTGTTTGGTTTATTCATAGAGATTCACCAGATTCATTTATGAGCATTGCAGATTATAGCCATTGAAGTTCTCTTGTTTCTGTTTCATAAATGTATGTATGTACATCTTTATTTGTATGCTTCTCATCAGTTTGATGACGTAAATCCGCAGTCGCGAAACAGGCCGACAACCTGTTGGTATGGCGACAGACTGCTTGGCTCTGTGCCCCTGATAATTTTGATGACTCAGCATATAAATAGCCAAAAGCACTGCCACCACCAACTTCGACCTTCTATCAGTTTATTGATACAGTTGGTTTCGACCACCAAAAAGTATTGGCGCCTCTGTTAACTTCATAAAGTAAAGTCAAAAGGTTTCAACACATTTCTAAACGATTAAATTAAATGCAATAAAGCGATTTCTTTTCAACTAACCTTCACGAAAATATCTCCTTTGGTTGTTCAATGATATTTTTAGTACTTATAATTTTCAATATTATAATTGACTAAAGTTTTTTATATTTGTTCTCTTTCCCAATTTAAATTTTGTCTTCTTTTCATTTGTTTGAGCTTTGTCCAATTATAAAATAATCTAATTCTAAATCTGCTTCTTTTGATATGTGCTAATCGAATCGTTGAGGGTGTCATATCGATGACACGTATTGGCTTCAACTTATGTCGCTTCAACTATAGGCTATCCATGTCGCCTTAGAGCTCAGCTTCCATTTTCGTTCCTTTTTGTAATTTATTGCCTTATTTGCCTCTATAATGTTACAACATACAAAATGTCTCAATTTCATTTCGGTTTTTATTTTCGTTTGCTATATCTTTAACGTGGCGGCCTCTTGGCAGCCTAAATAGCAATCATCAGAACCACAAAACCAAAAAGGGCGCTCAAAGCCAATTTACATGCGGCACAGTAAGCCGCACACACACACACACACACACACTCACTCACACACAGAATATCTGTGGAAACACCTGGGAATTTAAGGGACCGATTCGGGAGGCCAAGTGGCTGGGCTGTTGACTTTTCACATTGCTTGGCATATTGCTTAACAGGCAAAGCCAAAAACAAATCATCTTTTATTGTAACGCATTAATCATACGCAACGTGTTTTTCTGCTCTTCATGGCTTGACTCTTGTTTTTCTTGTGAACGGAAGTGCAAAGTTCTTGCCCTTACCTTAAGGAAAAATTTGTTCACTTTTTTCCCCCATTTGGCTTTTAATTTTGTGTGTTGTTTCTGTTTTCATTTATTTTTTTCTGTTGCCTACTTTTCTGAGCTATCGGATAATTTATGGTTAGGTGAGCGGGCAGCTCTAATTGCGTGATAAGTTTCTCAATTCGAATTCACATTTATTTTTCTTTTTGGCCTCGTTTCATGTGGCGATTGACGTCAATTCCGTTCGTAGCTTTGTCAAGTGTATGTGTGTGTAATTGTGTACAAAATTGGTGGAAAATGCAACTGTGTTTTTCTCTTCAGGAAAACTTAACTCAACTGGGCAGAAATTTTGTGGAAAAGTTTTGGCCTACCAGTCGACTGATTTATGTATGCCTGCAGCTTTCATAACAATGAAGTCTTCGTTGCCAAAGCAACAGCATGCAGCACAGAGCTAAATCGCAAAAACTGTAGCATACTTGCAGGCATTGACCAAGTTTTTGGAAGCAAAAAAAAAAAAAAAAAAATTTGCATAACTGC
Organism: Drosophila equinoxialis; assembly: GCA_018150345.1. Taxonomy (NCBI): domain Eukaryota; kingdom Metazoa; phylum Arthropoda; class Insecta; order Diptera; family Drosophilidae; genus Drosophila; species Drosophila equinoxialis. The sequence goes on along the minus strand of JAECWI010000005.1, from coordinate 1,398,400 downwards.
ACATCGAACAAGAATTGCAGCAGTTGCCACAACAAAAAAGCCGTGAAAATGATACGGACAAACCGCCATACCATGGAGTGGCAGCAATTTGATGCCACCAGCAGCAGCAACAGCAACAGCAACAGCAGCAGCAATAGCAGTTAGCAATAGCCATGGGGAGTCTGCTTGGGCTTCGGCTTCTGTTTATCTTGGCACGGTCGTTGGAGCGTACATACATAGTTACCTACTTACCCCGCGCATCTCTCTACAGTAAATGTAGTTTGACATTTAGGCTATCGCTGTGGGAGTCAGCCAAAAGTGAAAACAATGTGGCTTAGTCATTTCGCATTCAGAAACCATTTCCAGCGGTTGTGGCCGCCTCGCACACCGGGTGGGTAGGAATGTAGATGAGGATGTGGATCTGAGTCTTGATACATTGGATGGGGGCAGTAGCAGCAGTTCACAGAGTTCGTAGGCGTGCTTGCCAACCCAGAAAATTATCCAAAATGGCAGACGAGCCTTTAAATAAACGAAATCAAATAAGAAATTGAGATTTATTTAATACACACAAGAAGGCCCATGGTATAGGTATATATAAAAGGAGTTCAATTATTTTTTTCTCGATTAGGATTGAATCAAAACGAATGAGAGAGAGAGCCTTGAAAAGGATCTGCAAATCAGAGGAGGGCTGCAAAAAATACCTTTAAGCTGTCTATGTGCCAAACACATATGTGAGTTTTCTATGCAAAAATTCAAATGGATGGTAGGCATGGCAACAGTTGAGTTGAGGCATGCAAAAAAGTGCTTTGATTTGAATAAAAATATTTCATAAAAATAAAGTGTGAGAGATGGAGAGGGAGAGAGAGAGATTCATTCCTTTGAATTCATAGGGACTCTTTAATATGGATTTAATACAAGTAGAAATTCATTTCCCTTCAAAAGTTGTAAATTTTAAATATTGACCAAAAGCTTCCGCCAACGATACATAAAAGTTATTCACAGGTGTGGCTTGCTTTGCCATTGCCTCCATACCTCGAAGCCATTTATTAGTCAGCCATAAATCTGCGCAAGGCAACCATGGCCAAATTATGGACCAGAGGCAAGGATGTGGTAAGCACGAAGTTTGCCTGTCCGCATCCATTTTCTGGCAATAAAGTTACAATTAATTACCTTGACTAAAGTGGACTGTTGACTAAACGAAACAAACAATGGAAGAGCATACCCTACAGGCGGAAATGCGGTTTATTACCATAGTCTTTCGGTAGTTTGATTTCATTGTTCAAGTGTGGCAAACTAAGTACGTACGTCGCAGGGTATAGAAAATTCGTTGCATTTAATTTTGGCAAATGGCCTTTTCTCATCTCGTCAACATGAAATTATAACTGTGTGTCAACTTATAATAAGACCAATTTATCTGTGACAGAACTTTGACTTGTGATGGCTCACAAAACGATATTGAACAAAATCAGTTATTAAATTGAGTTCAACATTTCTGGCTTCTGTCAACAAATTAACAGCAACAATAACTGCAAACTTGCGGATGACACAATGGCACAATCAACTCAAAAAAAAAAAAAAAAAAATGAAGAAAAAACACAAGAAAACAAAATCGATTGTGAGCTGAGGATATCCGAGTATACGTTTTCTCTTTGTTTTGCCATAAAAGCAAATTGTTAGCCATTTTCGCAGATTGCCCACTCGAACTCAAACTCACATTTAAGCTACCAATTGTTGTTTTTGTCGTTTTGCTGGCAATTCTTTGCGTTTTTTACACTTACTCGAACGGCGTTCAAAATGTTTTTTCGTGTGGGAAAATGGGTTATTGAACTGCAAAATGGCCCAAACAGGAAGTCAACTGGCCTGGCCATGACCATGGAATTGCAATGATATGGCAGACAAGGTTGGTTTACCTTCAACTACACCCTAGAGCACTACGAATTTATATGAACAAGGGAAAGGGAGTCTATTAAAATGGTTTCTTTCATTCATTCTTGTTTAGGCCTTACAATAATTGCACCACGGGCGCCCATAATAATTAGTCGTAAATTAACGGAATTAACGCATTGGCCAAATTGTCAACAGTCTAGGGGCAGAGGGAGGAAACCAACCCTCTTGGAGGGTGTGCGGCCCTTGGTAACCGAAGATGTGGTTCCATTGAACTCTTATAAGTGCTTACAATTATGTCTGAATTTAGTGTAAATGCAATACAATAGCTACTTATTAAGCCAAAGAGGATTAATTAAGTGGCTATTTTTGAAAATTATGGACAATTGTTTTAGCAGTGATAAGTGTCTAATGGTTTCGTCCCCCTCTCCACCCTCTTTTCGTTTGGTCTTCCGCTCCTTTTAAGCTGCTTTGTGCCATGTTGAGCAAAGATAGTTGAGGGAATAAAAAATTTATTTCCGATACTAAAGAAAAAACATTTTCTACTTCAAATATGCTAGTCCATTAGATTAGTATAGATTAATAATCTAATATTAATAGATTAATAATCTATACTAATCTAATGGCTACATATTTGGAATTTTTTTCTTGACTCGTAATTTAACTAAGGATAGGTTGTTGTTGTCATTGTATTGTGATTTATAACTAGTTAAAGAGCCACTGCCAAATTTGTTTTCGTTTATTTTATTGGTACGTGAACTTTTGAAATTATCGTAATTTGTTAAATAACAACTTCGGCTAAACTTTTCGAATTAAGAGCAAAAGCGAAAAGTAACTTTTCTATTCACTTGAGATACTCAAAATCTAAAATTGTGTAGTCATGACATTGGGCTTCTTATTGTTGTTCGCCTAGAAATTAACTGAAATAAGTTTGTTAAGGAATTAACAAATCGTTGTGGGTTTTACATACACGCATACACGGTGAATGACTGAACAAAATCGTAAATATATCGACTTATTGAAGCCTCGTTGACTACATAGGTTCGCAGATATATGGCTCCACTGTGCCACAGCAAAAGTTTTTCTTACACATTGCTCACACACACACGCAGACACAAATCACTTTTCGGAAAAGTGTGTAAACAGTTCGCTGAGTTTGCAGCATCTCAAAGCTCTCTATACTAAGTTGCTTTCCCTGTTCTTCCTGCTCCAGCCGAACTTATAGAGATTCACTTTTTCTTATTTTTTTTATTTCCGCTCCATTTGTCAATCCGCTTTATAGTTTTTTGCAGGCCAACTGGGCTTAATACACTTCATAGAACAGATGTACTTATGTATGCTCGTAATATTTATGTATATTCTTGGTCAATACAACTTGTACTGACATTTCAAAAGCTTCACAGTTATTTGACTTTTTATATAAGTAAGTATTTTAATTGTATTTAGTTACAGCTAACTTTTAATTTTAGGGGTAAATGAAAAGTTCCTTGCTATTTAAAGGCGTTTACTTTCATAATTACGGAGAATGAAGCAACTGCTGATGATTTCTTATTACTTATTTTCCGAATATTTACTGTGTATTTATATAACTTTTTCATATTGGATAGTTGTTCAGCAACTTAGTTATAAGTTTCAATTTACTATAAATTGTTATAAATGTCAGAGAAAAGAAGTTACCATAAAGAAGTTACAGAACTATCTTCCTTTTTTTTTTTTTTAAAAATGTTAAAGTTAAAGTTGTCTTGTTAAAATGTTTGAAAATATATTTAAACAGAATATCTAAGTATATACATTTGCTCGTTGTGCAGGCAAATGCAAATAGAGAACGAAAGACTAGCCTTAGGGTCATTCACGTATATATTGTCACAGAAAAGACAACATTTGCATGATAAAGGACAAGTTTTTAAGTTGATATTGTGGACTGTACTCTCTCAACACAAGGATAGCAAGGATAATAATTCTGTGTTTGGCTGGATATGTGTGTGGGAGGGAATCTGTATGCACATGTGTGCGAGTGTGTGCAGAGATTTGTTTGCTTTATCGATTGTGGTATGGCAAGGAATATTTGCGTAACTTCAGCACCATTATCTGCTCTTTCATTGCACCTTAGAATTCAAACAACTTGGAAGCAATAGCATTGCAAAGCCAAAGGCATTCAAGCCAATGGACGGTCAGTCAGTCTGGGAAGTCAGTCAACCAGTTATCCAGTCAGCTTGTGAATGTTCTCGTTTTCATTCTGGGTTAAGAGTAGAAAGAGCTTTGTGATTTAAATTGCTCCAAAGAAATTATCCAATCATTTCAGAAATTAAATTTTGATTAAATGGAGACAAGAAATCGTTTTACAATTTGCCACACTTCATAGATAATGGCCTTTAATATGGTTGGACAGATTAACACTTGGGTCACTGTTTTATGTTTATTTAGATTCAAGAATTTTCACAACTTTAGTGTGTCCATTGAAATTTAATCAGATTAATGAAATCTGCATAATTAATCTAAACAAGTGTCGATTGAGTGTGGATTACCAGGACGGGTAAAAGCCATGGAAAGTTCTTTTGCAAAGTTGGGAGTGCCAATCAAACTTAAGCGAACAATCGACATTACATCCACATCACTCTATCTCTGTCGTCTCCATCTCCTTCTCACTCTCGAGCGAGAGCACCCACATTTTTATGGACAATAGCAAAATGTTGGAACTTTTTGCTTCAACTTAATGCGTTTTATCAATTGATTTCCATCAAATGAAACACTTTGTTGCTGTAGCAGAAAGTAAAGCAAATAAATTGGATTCCGCATGAAAGAGGAGACGAGGAAGAGTAGGAGTTGGAAGAGGAGCTGGCCAAAGTTAGTTAGTTAGTATTTCCACGAATGAGATAGAATGAAAGAGCGAGATAGAGTTGGAGTTGGAGGGCATAAATTAGTTGTTTTGGTTCATGGGGGAGCAATCAAAATGGCGTAAATGCTTCTGTTTGTATGTATTTGAATAAACGGCTTCAGTTTCCTCATGGAACCGAGTACCAAAAGTGGGCGTGGGCTTGGGCGTCTCACAGTTCTTTTTCTACCATCCATCCATCCATCCTTCCTTCCTTCCTTCCTACCACCCAGCCCACCTATCCATCCTTCGTAGTCGCTGTTTTGTATCCTTTAATTCATTTAACGGAAGTACCTCAGGCATTTTGCAGCCCAAGCCCTTAATTTGGCCTTTGTTACTTAGGACTTGGTATTCTTTTCTGTTCTTTGGCTGCAACTCTTTCATCGCACTTACCTTTGGCTACGTTTCTCTCTGTGTGTTTCGAGCACTTCCGCTTAATTAAAAACTTACAAAATGCCTTCAAAAATATAAACAAACTCTTTAAATTGCTCGAATAAATTAAATTTCATTTATTTACTATGTAGTGGTTAGTTAAGTGTAGCACACCAAAAACATTCAACTTCAAAATCAGAATCGTATATGTATATATATTTATATGGTATATACAACTTAGGCTTAGAGTCAAAAGATGCGTTTGTAAATTGCATTTAGCTAACATTTATTTTATGACACAGATATATATCTCAGAAAAATCTCATCGATTACGTTTAACATATTAACAATTATTTATGGTTTTAGCACTGAATAATGTTTTATTTGCCATTAGCAACAATTTGGTTTACTGCATTACATATTTTGTACAGAACTGGTATACATTATATAATATATAAGTATTATAAAGATTTGAAAGGTACAACTCTCTGCCGGCGATATTCTAACTACTTACGCTAATATTATAATAAAATATATATATATGTATATACAAAATTTTTCGCAATTTGGCCACCTTATATAATTTTTTTTGTTCGATTTTTAGTAAGTGCAAATACTTTTTTGGGATGCAGAAATATGTTGACTACACTCTGGCATCACTATACTCGATACGAACTATTCGTCTTGGCCGCTGACCTGGCATTGGCATCGCTCCCGATCCAAGACCACGCAGAGCCAATAGCTCCCGGGGCTACAATTGCGTGCGCTTGCCACTGCCCGTGGCATTGGTTACACTAGAAGTTGTTGCATCCGTTCCGTTAGATGCTTCCACATACGAATAGCAGGCGGTTTCCATGACCAAGGGATGGCAAATCTCATAGACGGGCACTTTAAGGCTCGTCTTGCGTAACCCACCCAAGCTGCTCTGCGAGCTTGAGCTGGGCCCAAACGAACGTCATCTGGGATCGTTGCTCATCTCTGAATGATGCAGTTCGCTCTCATCCCCAAAGCTATGGGCAGCAGCACTGGGAGTAATGCTCGGAGTCCTGGCTCGCACTCGGATGGCTGACATATCAGAACCACGTCGTGAGCTCTTCAGCGAGACACTTGGATGGGAGCAGAAACAGCGACAGATAATACGCTTGAAGGCGAATCGAAAGTCCTTGGAGAAGAGGGCATAAATCATGGGATTGACGGCCGAATTGCAATAGCCCAGCCAGAAGAGCACCGAAAAAAGTAAGGGATCTACGCAGTCCTGACAAAACGGACGTATAATATACATGGTAAAGAATGGACACCAGCAAAATATAAACATGCCCACTATGATGGCCAGGGTCTTTGCTGCTTTGGTTTCCATGCGAAAGCGTTTCACTTGGGCCTTAATGTTTCGTCTGCCCATCTTCTTGTTTGCCGGACGCAGATGTGATGAACTGCTGCCGCCTCCTCCCTCACTGGTATTGCTCTGGCGGCGTGCCAAATCGGGCAGAGCCTTGCTCACTTGCAGATAACAAGTACTGCCGCCGCTGCCATGCTGTTGTTGCTGCCTGTAGAGTTGAGATTCTGTGGTCTCTCCCCGCCCATGGGAACCATTATAGTGCACGGCAAAGAGAGCATTGCCCGATGCTCGTCTCTCGGGTACATTTGTGTCCACTGGCTGGGCCAGCTCATTGATATTCTCACTCGATGGATACGACACAGAGATCTTGATCTTGTCATGATGATGATTCATTCTTCGTGTGGCATACTTGGACAGACGTTCGGGCGAAGGGGTTCCCAGTGTGGTCGTGGTACTCTGAGTGCTGCCATTACTATGCATAGAGTCGTGTTGGTTTGATCCTCGTCCTCGATGGATGCGTAGTGTGAGACGTTGATCCTCAAAACGTGATCCAATGCCTTTGGAACCTAATGAAAAGTGAGTGTTGAATGAAGGAGAGAGAAAAGAAGAGATTTTAGAAAAGTATACTAGACATAAGAAACCCATAAAACAATTGTATTTTATCTCTTGTTATTGACAATCACTCATACGCTCTGTTACATAGAAATGCATGCACATTGCCATGCTTCGGTTGTCTCACATTTTCATTCAGTCAGATAGCCATCCTGCTCTGCACTTTAGCAAATTAAACGCGTAATTATGCAAATGTTTTCGCTCATAAAGACAAGCATACATTCTACATCCGTTCCCCCAACCATCCTCACACTTTTGCCATTGTCTTTAAGCTGCGTTCAAAGCGGAACTTTATTTCATTAACACTCACACATATATTTGCATAATTTCTCTCGCACTCTTGGGTGCCGCCTTCTTGTGTTTATTACTCATACGCATGTTGAGCAGCTGTATAACATTTTCATTACTTGGGCGCGCGTAATGAATAATCAGTGGAGTAGACATCAGTTTTAGTCGTCTCTCATGCTTGCGATTGAACTGTCATCCACTTAAGTGGCATCAGTGTCTGATTTGGGTTTTTTTTTTGGAGGCCATAAGATATTTAATATCACTCATGCGTTATTTTTTCTGACTGTCTGGTCTGACAATGGCCCAGCAGGGAATGCCCAAATGCCATCAAAGAAATTGTTTAGACCATCGTCATCGATGAGCCGAACAAAACCAAAATATGTTCAGGTGGGAGTTAGCCCACAAGGAGGGAAGATTTTTTTAAAGGAATTTCATTACCTTTTGTTATGGATGCTCTACCCGGGATTACCCTGTTAGGGTGGAGGGTCTATCAGCTAAGTTAAATGGGTTTTCCCCAAATATTATCAAAGAGCATTATTACATCGGTGTAATTTTTAGTTGAGGTCCTACTGATGGTCGGTCACATTCTTTTCTAACCTGCCAAGTGGAAATATTTTGTTGTTGGTTTGACGGGTTTTGTTTTTTTTCTTTCGTTGTTATAAATTACCTTTGCATTTTTGTCGATTTCGTTTTTGTTTTTGTGTTTTTTTTGTATTTGTTCGGTTTTGGTTTAATATTTTATTAACTTACACATACATACAACATATACATACATACATACACATGTATATACTTAGTTACATAAATATATTTCATATTATATATAGATTATACAGTGATAATTGCTATATATGTAAGGTATTTATATATATAACTAATCTGTGCGAATGCGCCTGGCACAGACAGCACACAAATAAAAAACAATAAGAGGAAATAAACAACTGTCTACTTAAGACTAATCTTTATACATACTTTTGTATAAACTTCTTTCATCTGCATAATGTAGATACCTATTTGTAAGTTAGATTAACATTATCTTAGCATTATGTCTAGGTAAATACATGAAAATTATTGCCATACAGTTTCAATGTCGTTTAATGCGAATACTGACTGAATGCTCGGTATGAACAGCGAATGAACAGTTTTTTGGGGCTCTCCAGAGGCCTGGCAAAGGTTATAAAAATAGAAAAATGAAAAATGCATTGCATAGCTTAGAGTACACGCCCTTTGCAAAAGCCACCACGGCGTATGCGTTTTGTACTGCCTGCCTCAGATCCTGCTGCTGCTCCGCCATCGCCATCGGTTGCCTGATGCGGCAGCGAAGATGTCCGCTGCAAAGGGCTCGTCTCGTAGCTACCCATTAGTCAGCTAAAGTCCACGCCATCGCCGTCGTCCGAGCAACCGGAAATTGTTTTATGAAATGTTGCCGGTGCCATAAGGGCACGAGCGGCTATCATCTGGAAATTCTCGGACGCCCGGAAGCCACTACGAGTGCAGACACAACGACACACTATGCGCTTGAAGGCTATGCGGAATTCGTGCGAGAAGAGTGCATAGATCACCGGATTGATGGCCGAGTTGCAGTAGCCCAGCCAAAAGAGCACCGAGAAGACCGTCGGCTGAATACAATGGTCACAAAAGGCCCTAATCAGATACATGGTGAAAAAGGGTAGCCAGCATACAATGAAGCCTCCCACTATTATGGCCAGCGTCTTGGCCGCCTTGGTCTCCATGCGAAAACGTTTCACTTGGAACTTGGCGCTGCGTTTGCCAGCCCGTTTTTTGCCGCTTGCTGTCAGGTTGCCGCTGCCACTCTCCAGATCAACTGTGCTCCGTCCTGCGGTATCCAGATTGAAGGTGGTCTCGCCTATGTCAAAGAGGCTGGTCTTAAATGAGGCACGCCGTCCATTCACCACCGCATAGTGGGCAGAGGTGGGCGCATGTTGCAGTGGCATTCCAGTCCTCTGGGACTCCAATACGTTCTCCGATGAGGGAAAGGACACCTTGATGGCCACTTTCTCATGCCGCTGGCGATTAACTCTCATCGACGTGGCGCGCTTGGATGAGCCCAAATGATCCTCTGTGGCAGGGCCAGAGGCCACGCCTCCACCATTGCTGTTCACACTCAAAGTCGATGACATGGAGTGCACGGAGAGGGGCGTACGCTGAGGTGTGCCACAAGGACGCCCACGATGGATGCGTAGTATTAACTGGGACTCGTCAACGCGATTGTTGCCCGACTCACGTGGACTGCCTGCAATTAGTGAGCGAAGCATGTTGGCAGGAAGTCGGAAAGGTGTTCGTGTTGGTCATGGTTTGAGTTTGGTTTGGTTTGGATTGGTTGTGGGTGGATAATGTGGATAAAACATTCATTTGGTATTGTACATGGACATGTGATTGGAATAATTAGTTTGCTGTGGCGACTGACACATCACAGAGAGCGCAAAACTAACTACAAACATTTACATTGAGATATATGTAGGAAGGTAAATATGTTAAAATGGAAAATTTGAATAAAACTTATTTAATTAAGTATCATATTATTAAAAAATTTGAAAGCTACTTAGAGTTGGAGAAAAAAACGGGGAAAGACTCACGCATTCCATTATGAAAATCTAAGACTATTAAGAAATGTTTAAATTTTTGTTGTTTGTTAAACATTTTCCTGCTTTATTTTGGTTTCAGTTTTGGTTTTCATTTGTTTTTGTTTGGTTATTAAAAAATGTTAATTACATAATTTGTTAATGCAAACACAAAAAGTAGAAAATTGTTTTTCGGGTCCAAGGATTGCGATGAAGGATGAATCCCATGATTAAACGAATTCCCCCTCCACTCTTGTCAATTGGCAATGAAAAATGGTAAACATACAACAACAAAAAAACAGACGACATACAAAAAAATGAATGTAAATTTCCGATTTTAATTTAATTTGCTGATTTAAATGCAATCAGAGCTAACCCTTATTTAATTTGAATAATAAACTTAATGTAAAATCATGTTCAATCCATACAAAAAAATGTAAAAAATAACATGAACAACATTTCAATTTGCATAAAAATTGCTAAACTTATTGAAAACAAAATTTTCCTGCCCAACAAATAAAAAAAAAAACGAATGGCTCAGAGGAACAAACAAATAAAGAACTTCGGCATGTGTTAGAATGTGATATAAGAAAAGTGTATAATATTGATTTTATTCCCCCTCCCCATCCTTCCCCCATACCACCTTTTACATACATGTGCCGGAAAATGGTAGGAAAAGAGACCCAAAAGTAGAAAAAAAAAAAGGAAAATGTTTCCGCTTATTATACAAATTTCATTTAAAAGGTTTCAATGCAAAAATAAAAAGTATGTATGAATACTACTTTTGTTCTCCCTCTCTAGTTTGGATTATCCCAGATGTTTCCATTAAACGATATAAGAGCTTTGGCTCTCGCATTTGATGTGGTTAAGCGTTTTGTGGTCATTCGTCCATTAATGATTACATTAATCAGTTGTAATTAAATGTGTATACAAAAACATGCTTTTCGTTTGCAATTTAAAAAGAGCCTTTAGGCTGCAGGATAATTGACAAGTGGCCTGTATTCAGTCTTTTGAAAGTCAAGGTCCCACTACACTTATTGCCACAAACAGACAGGCATGTGAAACTTTCTGCCACTGACACACAAGGGCCAGGGTCATGCATCTAAAAAATTTCTAACAATAACCAAAAACCCATGAACCTCGACAAGTTTTTGAACTTGAAACTTGATTACCTTCAACAGAAAAAAGCCACTAAAAAGGCATACCACCATTTGACGCCCACCTCAATAAGGAAACAAAAGGAAAAAAAAATTAAAAACAAAATCTACAACAAAACAAACAAAAAATAAACTAAGAAAACAAAAAAGAAAAAACTGAAACAAAAACACCAGCAACACCCGCATTGTGTCACGAAACATTTTTAGACATTTTCCGTTTAGTTTTTTGCTCAAAACGAAAAGAAGACACGCACAGCAAGTGGCCAAAACACACGCACACAATCACCTACTTTGTGTGTGTGTGTGTGTGTATGCGTGGGTGTGTCTATACAAAGCATATTTTCAAGGCTAACACACAATGTTGGCTCCTGGCAAATCTGGGGCTTGTTGTCTAAAAACGGCGCCAACTAACAAAATGAATACAACAACAGTAACGCCAAGAGCAGCAGCTTAAATGCCTGACTGCCTGGCAAGGATGTTAACGTCATCATTAGTTCTCTAAACGCATTGAGGTCTAACTTAAAAAAACAAAATATATAAAATTTTCAACGCTGGCAAACAAAACACTTGGCACTATTATAAATACACACTTGGATAAATTGAAGGCAACTTGGCTGCCCCTTTACCTGTGCAAGTTTTCGTTTTTCAAATCTGCATTCAATCGTGCTCAGAATGTAGTTATTATAGGTAACTATGCCTAGTATTCTTTTAAAATGATCTAGACTCTAGAGAGAACAAGAAATTGTTAGTTTCATACGAATAGAATATAAGTGGAATACAAACATATATCAGTGATATGTATATACATATTTATACAAACCAACCACTAAATAATTCCTGCAGCATCTTTTCGATACTACTAATCAGTAAATTAACGAATCAAACAGGGTCCAAGAGTCCAAAATTTACAAGATTTGAAGCCAGGAACTATATCCATAGATTTCTCTATTTCTAATAAGGGCTAAAGAAAACCATAAAAACAGCTCCGCCAATATTTATCCTATCAAATTGAAGAATCAAACATGACGACAATTGTATTAATTTTAATAAATTAAAAATGAAAAATTCAACTTTTTAATTCTTCAGTTTTCGTTTAGGGAAACAATCTTGGACCTCTGCTTTGCACATTATTCATTAACGATCTTCCATCAGTCATTGTAAATTCGCGTGTGCTTATGTATGCTGACGATGTCAAGTTTTGTCTTACTTAGAAAGATACAGAGTCATTTAGTCGGCTACAAGCTGATCTTAAAAACTTTCAATCCTGATGCCAGTTTATACTACTAAATCTTAACACTACCAAATGTAAGGTAATGACTTTTTTTCGTAACTCTCCTCAACTGGTCACTTATTTTCTAAACTATAGTCCTTTAGAACGTCTAACGAATATGAATGATTTGGGCGTACTTATGGACCATAAGCTATGCTTTTAACGCCCATATTTCCACCGCGGTTGCAAAGGCCATGAGTGTTTACAAGATGGTCAAAAGAATTTGATGATACAACTGATACAATTTGATACAACTAAAGTTCTTTTTACTTCGCTTGTCCGTACTATTTTAGAGTATGGATCTTGCATATGGTCACCTCAATATGAGTCGCACCAGATTAGACTTGAATCCGTTCAAAAGCAGTTCTTGCTATTTGCTCTTGGATTGCAATGTCAATTTGACTTCGTATTCTAGTATTAACCTTCCTTCCTTAACTAGTCCTAATTGGTGATACTGACTCGCTGAGTTATTAGCTCAGGCAAATCTGTCGGCACCATGTAGACGGAGTAGACATCCTTTAATACCTTTATCCCTTAGTCGTTGCTCTTCTAACTATGCCATGCATGAACCTTTTAGGGTCCTCTGCTCTGATTACAACCTTCATCTTTCAACCTAACAATGAACATTTGATTCAAATGGCTTTGAATTCACATGGAACTCTCAAAAAAGTATTTCTGACACACAATAGAACCTAAGGTTTTGTATTATGTCTTCCAAATTTTCGATAATACCAATCAGATTCTACTAATTGTAATTGTAATTGGATAACAATTATTTTTTGTGTTATTAGAGAAGGCAATTTGTGTCAAGAATAATCACAATCTTAATCATTTTATTTAATTGTCCAACGTGGCTATTGAGAATTTAAATTTTTGGGACATGGTTTCAAACATTTGAGTAATTTGAATAATTTGGTGGTATGTTTAAAGCCCATTTATTTTTCTTAGTGTACGTGCTTTCGCATAATAATTAAATTGAAATTAAGGAAGTCTTTAATTTAAGTACGTTGTACGGCATTGACACGCCAAGCAAAACAAAAAAAAAGTTGCATATTGATTTTTATATTTAATCTGTTTGGCCTTTCATTGAATCAAATTGTTACTTGGTTAGCTAGTTAGTTTATCCTGGTTTATTTTAAGAGACGCTAAAATGCGTACGTTTCGCCTGGCCAGTGGGTAGAAGAAGAAGAAGAAGGGATCTCTTTTGCGCCTGTGTTTTGGTTTCGTGTTCAATGAGCTGATCAGGCGGAAGAAAGTGCGCTATTGCCGGAATGGCCTTGGGGTGGGGTGGTAGGAAGCAAAATATTGTGCAACAAATGGGTCACATATTAAAATAAATAAATACTTAATGGCACATCCAGAGTACTGTGTGTACTGTGAAACTTCAAACGGGGAAGCATTTGCCAAGGATTATCACCCAACGACAGCAGCGACAGGGGGGCAAAGTCAAATCACTGAAGCCGAAAACGACCTAAGAAAATAGAAAATTTTAGCAGAGCTTTTTTTGCCATATGGCCCAAGTGTTTTTGTTTCCTTGCTGTTGTTGTATGCCCAACACTAACCGACTGTCTTAGTGACTGACTGACTGAGTGACTGACTGACTCAATGCTTTCTTTTATGTTTGCCTCTAATGGTTAGATTCTTTTTCTTTTCATTTAATCTACATACGTTGCTTTTTGGCTAAGCCGATTTGTTTGATGTGCTTTCGCAGTATCTATCGATTATTATTATCTTTTTTCCTTTTTTGGTATCAAAAATAATGCTAATTATAATGCGTGAGAGGGGAGGAGAGGAGACCCAAAATATTCACATGGGGATGATGATGTAGGATAGAAACACATAGGAAATTTGAATTTTATTATTATCTTAAAGTTGTGGGTAAATTAATAGGTTAAAGATGGAATTTGGTTTGGATTTTGTTAAGTGTTTTTTATGATTGACTTTAGTTAAGTATTAATTTATATAAAAGGTTTGTTTTTTTGTCTTTTGTTACTTACACTTGGGTAAACTAAACTAATTATAAACTAACGACAAAAATATTTGCCCCAATATTGATTTGCATAATTATTATTTTAATTTTGTTATGAACTTTGTTACAAGGATAATTTAAGTGCGTCATTTTTTATACAAAGAGAATTTTGTGTATGTAAGTGTGTGTGTAAATTGTTTTTGTTTTTTTGTTTTAGACGCTGACTTAAAATTAAATTGACACTAAAAGGGTTTGGTTTTTGACTTTTTTCGTGTACGGGTAATATCAATATTTATACATTTTCATGTTATTTATCATGTCGATATATTTGGAGTTTTGTTCGCTTTGTTTCTGTTTTTATATTCTTTTGTGTATGTATGTGTGCACAAAAACAAAATGGCGACAAAAAATGGTGTGTGGTTATTTATAAATGCAAATTTAGTTGCCAGCTTTTTTATTTCATTAACAGTTTTTACAACATTTTGTTTTCGACTATTCACAGCCTGGCAATTCGATGGACTGTTCAGATTGATTTATGGCACGGGGTGGGACAACAAACACACGCAGCGAGATGAATGGGTTATATACTTGACGGCCAATTTATGATTTTGAACCGGGACAGGACAAAGACAACGACCCGTATGCGTATGTATGTGTGTGTGTTTGTGTTCATGTGGTATGTGTATTTTTAATTAAATTAGTTAATGAAAATCAAAATGATAGAAAAACATATTAACAATTGATTGGGACAAAACGGGACACGTTACACTACAATGGTCTACACGTTGAGAGAGTTTTGAAAGATTGAAAGAAAATCAACTATGCTACATGTGAACACGTTACTTACATTTCAAAAATATTTGTTTAATATATTTTTGAATTTTAATTATTATTTATTTGTTTTTTTTTTTATATATGTATGCAATTATGAGTATTAAAAAAATGTCTTTTAGCTACGCACAAATTTCAGGACAAGTTGGAAAAAAAGTGTGTGAATTGAGTGTATATAAAATGCAAAACAAATTTGCAAATTCACTTACCCTTTGTGGTTTTGAAACCTTGATTTATGGCCCGGGTTGTGCGTACAGCTGCCCGATAGATACGCCAATAGAAGAATAACATCACAAACATTGGGATATAGAAGGAACCAAGTGCTGAGTATAATACATAGCCACGATCATTGGTCAGTTCGCATTTCCATGGGCAACTGGCCGATGTATATTGAGGTTTATTTTGTGCTGGCGAATTCAGTAGGTCATAGTCCATTTCCGTATCTGTTGTTGTTCCTGTTGTTGTTGTTGTTGTGGTTGCTGTTGTTGTTGTTGTTCTAGTTGTTGTACTCATTATTGCAGAATCATCGATGGGCGCAAAGTTGGGATCGTATGGATTATAGGAGGTCTCTACCTCGCCTTGTCTCTTAATGCTATCTAAATCTAGTTGACCATCCTCCTCTGTGCTTGACATTGTGGTGGCATAATAAAGCGTATAGTTTCCCCTCGAATAGGTCGGTTGTATAACGGCCTGAAATGACAATCATTTATTATGTAAATATTGTAGTAAACAAGTACATAAACATGAAATGTTTTAATGGCTTATAAGTAAATTAATTCCATTTGATTTCGCAAAGAACTGTTGGGTATTTATATAGAAGCTCGTTTTGGTGAATCATTAATGAATTCTTAGTATATTGAACCAGATGCCAGATAAAGTGTCAGTTTCACCTTAAGGATATATCGGCGCCTTTCTCTAAAGCGTATTTTGCATAAAATCTACATAAGTATGTACATACTATTATCACCATGAAATACATTTAATTTTATGGCAACACTACGTATACGTGATAAACTTCATGAAGTGTTCTTTGCATTTGCTCTTTTTTCTAATAAATACATATATAATCGGCAACTTTTAAGCGGCTTGGAAAATAACCTTGACTGCTCGACTACTCTTAGTGTATACACACACACACACACGCTCTCACATACAGCAACGTGACTAGGTAGGTATGTATGTTGTACAATACATATATTGTCCATAGATACATAGGTGTTAGGCATTCGGCACTTGACATTTAAAAAGGATCTTCCTTTGTCATTCATCCCATTAAAATTCCATCCTCGAACACTCGCACGCACGCACACTTTGGCTAACCAATAAAAATGCAACTTAAAGCGGTTCATTTCATTTTTTTGTGGCAACGCGTTGCGCATAAATATGACTGACTGACTATGGGTAAAAGGTATAGCATACATTTTGGCGTATTAATAAAGAAAACGAGAAAAGAACCAAGAAGTAAAAGGACAGAAAACTGAATAGGCATCAACAGAACATATATGTATGTATATACAATGTAGTATTGCATACGTATATATATAGTGCTATATTTGTGTGTCTGTGTGTTTGTGTGAGTATAAGTAACATGTTGTGTCATGTTCGTGCAATGGCATAGGAATTGAATGAAGAGGCAAGGCAACAGCCGCCTTCATAATAATCGATGGCAGCTCCAGAGTAAATCGAATTTCAATAAAGTCCGCCATGGCAGCCGAAGGCAACCATTCAAACGTAACCCATTCAATTGCAATTCACTCGAGTTCCATTGCTAGCTACATATACACATCGTGTATATGTACATACATACATAAATATTCTCATATGCAACTATGCGGTTAAAACCCAAAGGCGATTAACCGAATGCTGGAAGCCATTCGGATATCAAGCTCCACAGCCATTCTCTGCCATTAAGATGATTCCATATGTAGTATAGGGACAGCTTTTTTGGTCGTCAATGATTTATTGCTCTAAGGAATCATACATATATCAATTTCCAGTTGAATGTCTTCATTAACTTCCGTTCGACTTAAAACAAAGGCAAACCAAAACTGTCCGAGTCCATTGAAGGGTCTCTCGTCTTTCTTTCTCGACCACAAGCTGGCCAATGTTTACGCCAGCGATCTGATTACCTAGTGGTTTGATGCTCATAAATTTTGTTCTCCCTCTAATACTTTTCTCTTGTTTGCTGCTAGTTGTAGCTTGTTGGACGACACATTATTATCATTGACATTGCGTAAGAATGGTTACTTTCATGCATGTGTGCCAGAAATGTCAACAGACACACACACACAGAAAATGACCAAAAAGGGACTAGAAGCGTGTCTTGTTTTACGGTAATTTTGGCATAAATGAGCCAGTTTGAAGTCTTTGGCACGACATTTGCGGCATTGGGCCACAAAAAACCAAGCACACCGTTGTAAGCCAAAAAACACAAGTAACGAAAACTTGTACCCACTTGAAATGGTGTCAATGCTTGGGCGTTATGTGGGTGGTTAGTTCATGTCCAAGCAATGAAAGGGCCTTTAAAAGTTTTCAATACGTAAAGGTTTTTGTTTTTGGTGCTCTAGTTTCTGGTTAACATTTAACAAAGACACACCGCAGCCAACAGCAAGGAAACCAAAAAAACAAAACAAAAATACAAAAATTTATTGCATTGGGTCAGTTGGGGGGACTTAATTTACCTTTTGATCCTTCCAACCGACTAGCGGCGGAAAGCATATAACAAATGATAGTACCCAAATGCCAGCGATTAAGGACTTGGCTTTCTTCGTTGACATGATACTTGGGTAGGTGACTGGTCGCGTGACTGCCACATAACGATCCAAAGATATGGCACACAAATTCAATATAGAAGCCGTGCACATCCAGACATCGACTGCCAGCCAAATGCGGCACCACACATCGCCGAATATCCAAACCTACAAACACAATAAAAAAAAAAAGTAAAAAGATAAGAATGTAAGTCATTTGCAATTAGATATCAAAGACTTTTGCAATAATGAGCTTACCTTGAATACTTCCCAGGTGGCCGAGAACGGTAGCACCGCTAAACCCACCAGTAAATCGGCAACGGCCAAATTAACAATAAAAAAATTCGTAACACTACGTAATTTATTCGAACAAAAGACGGCGGCAATCACTAGACAATTGCCACCAATGACCAGAACATTGATGAACTCGAGTACGGCCAATGAGATCAAATTGGCTGGTTCCGTCCATTTTACAGATTTAATGAGATCCTCGCACTCTGTTTCATTCATGGCGGTACTTTTGAGATGGGTGTATATGCGTGTTTACCACCTGCAAAACGAAAAGCCGAAGGCAGACAAAATAAGTTAAATACATTTTGGCCGGAGCATTAGTCAGTTGTGGTCCTAATTGGTTGCTCCATTTTTCGTTTCGTCTTCTGCGTTGGCGTGTCTAATTAATTTATAAAGAGACTACTCAATGGGTGCTATAAATAGTACTCAGGAAAAAGGAAAAGAAAAGGTCAGAAAATAGAAATATACACAAGCCCACACACACACTTTGGCAAAGTACACAGAAAGTGGATATGGAAAGCTACACAAAGCTAAATTGCTGCACACAGATGACGGCCCAAGGGTTTGAGTTTGTCATGATTAAAGATTTGTTAAATTCAGCACTCGAGCACTCGACGAGCTCTCGGTATGTGTGCTGATGGCAACGTTTCTTTCTCATTGAGTTTTAACTTCAATGGACGCCAGCAGGCAAATGAACTTTGACTTTGACAGGAACTTTTGACTGGTTTTTAGCTAACGGCGCCATAATTGTGGCTAACCAATGGACAGAAATAAGGACAGGATAATGTAATGCCTGTTGGCAGGTTTGCTTAATTGTTTTGTCGGACAAACATCAGTTCAGTGGGCTCAACAACAACAACAACGTACCGGTCGAGCTCTTGTTATAATTGCAAATTAAATGCCGGAAACGATGACATATAAAAGATGGGGCCATTTCACTGCCATAATAAATAATAATACTCATCATCATCATCATCATCATCATCATATGATTGCGTATTGCGATAGTTTGTCTGGTTTTTTATGAATGAATTCGCATGCAAATGAATTGCAGCTCAATTACTATGCAATCGATTGATATCGATAGTGGTCATAATACTTTCCATAAACTACAAACATTAAAACTGCTAAACAACCAATCAATTTCTATAAACCGTATGCCAATGGGCGCTTATTCAATATTTGCACACAATTTGGTCACTAATCAATAATTGAAATTATTTTTGACTTTAATGGCAAAGCTTGGCAACTGTCTAGCTCGGCACGCACACAACAACAACCATAGACACAACAACAAGAAACGACAAGAATAACCACATCAAGATACATCCCATGAGGTTGGGGTAATTGCTGGGCATGAAATATTCAAAGCACGCAACAAATCGATTAAAATATATTTGCTTTAAGTATTTCCCTTTACTTTGGCTACACTCAACTTGGCCACACCCCTCATCCCCATCTCCGCCGCATCCCATTTGAACACCAAAAAGTGCTGTAATGGGGAGTTGTGGCTTCTAAGTGGGATTTAAATAGAATTTGCTTTGTATGGCTGAGGTGTAAAGAAAGTATCATAGCAAAATGGAAAGCTAATGTGATAGTAGACATCTGGCTTTTGGCCATCATTTCATTCACTTTTACCTTGTTGTGGTAACAACAGTCGAGAATGGCAAATGAATAATAAATTAATTTTGGATTTTCGACACAGGCACAGGTAAATAGATAGGTGGGTGGGTAGTAAAGTATTATTAATAACATTTTATGCTTATTGATATTGTTCGTGGAATTTATAATTGACTAAAACAGTCAAAAGTGATATATCAAATTATTGATTGTTGACCGAGTCAAGGTCAATGAATAAATTTAGACAATTTGTTATTAAAGCGTTCTAATTATAACTCATGAGGAATGTAAAACTTAAATTAAGTCGCACATAGCCAAAATAGGTAAGTAAATGTTTAGAATTGCAATTGTGCAATATATAAATATCGTTATTTAATCCGGATCAGAGCTAAGATTCTGTACCTTCCTTCATTTATTTTGTCTGAAGTCAATACAAAACTACCTGAAACAGCTAAGGATACATAAATCCATTGACAAGCCTAAATTTAAATATTTGATTACAGAAGCCGTAAGGTAATTTAGACACGCGTATATATTTAGACCACAATTAGGGTTCGTCCAGCTAAATAATAAATCATGTGATTGCAGTCAATGTGGTTAAACAAAACTAAACAATATTCAAAATTCGTTGCCTGGGAAACAGTCAGCTTTATAGATATTGATTTCTGAATTAAAATTGCAAGCTCTATTGACGTATGACTTTGCTACAGGTTCAAGTTTAGAATAATTAGGAGAAATATATCGACAAAAAAGGGGAGCTAACAATATGTAAAAGAAGAAAGCGAAAAAAAGTGGCAACACCTTCTGCCAATGGAGATTTACAAGAATAAAATCAATTATTGACATTAAATGGATTAAAAAAATAACTTCCTTAAATTTGAGAAACACATACGACAAACAAACATTTATGTAGCTCTTCCATTTTCTTTTGTTCCAAATTGTGGAAAAGTTTAAAAGCATTGCCGCTGCCGCTTGCCACTTTGCGTCATTTTATGTTCAGTCGAAATTTGCATGAGAAAATTTCCTCTGTGGCAGCTAATAATGATAACAAAAAGTGGCCAAAATTGAGTTGCAAGTCAGAAATTGTTGCCAACATCAAATTTTTGGGTGAGTGTAATAAATAATTGACATTTAAAGCATGTCGTAAAGCACATTTAGAGTTTGGCGTATGGGGCGTATGAGTAATACACTTTTCTTCTACTGTGCTTACGCGCCCAGTTGACGATGACATAAAACGGGAAATGAACTTTGAGTAAATTAAATATAATTATGATGGCATTAAAAACCTTTTTTTTTTTTTTTTTGTTTTGTTACATTTTATAATTCTCAAACGGTCTTTAATGGCCATAAAAAGTTCAATGAAAATGTTTTAAATTTTATGGTCTATATACGACATACACACGTGTAGATAAAAATATACATAAATAAACATTTTCTTTAGAATATATAGAATACTGTATACATATATATAATCGATTGGCTATGAATTGGCTTAAATACCTTTTGCCATGACACAGAGTCATGACGTATGAGAAACTTTGCTTAAGCTAAACTGGTGACGTCTTAACCCAATGAAAATTTGTTCGTTCAACCTTCATTAACCCTTAATTGGGCTTAAAACTTAGGTTCTAAATATTTATACGAATCGTTTGACTTAAATACTTAGAGATTTCTAATACCGTCAGTTACATTTTTCTATTTTGTTTAAGTGTCTGTTTTGCTAATAAGTTTCTTTTATTTGAAATTGACAATTTTCACTGAAGTAAGAGAAAGGATTTTTCTGCAAGTTATCTCGTCTGAGCCAGCTTAATTGGAATCAATTTAAGAAGATTTCTTCCTTTCCTATTCTTGGACAGACATAATTTACAATTGGTAAATCGATTACGAAGTACAAATACAATTTAGAGAGAAAAGTATTTTTCCCCACATTGAAAATTGATGGAAATTTGTCAAAATCTGATACGTGATGGCTGAGAGTGGATATTTGCTTTATTGATATAACTAATGGACACTTTGTACGAAAAACCAATTCAAGCACGAAACTCTAATTAAAAAATTTTCCATTAGAGTTAAATGAAGTTGGGCAAACTCATCCTGACTAATTGAGTGCTGCAGTTTGTTGGCTATGCCATTTGGAGGCAAATATTTATACGAGGACAGTTTTATTGGAATTGCTGTCAACAAGGCAGACACAGACCAAGCATTTTGGTATGCATACAAATTAAGAATAAAATTCCATTATTGCAACAACAAAAATTTACATTTGTTGAACGGCAAGGTCAAAGGTAAATTTCTCTGCATTTGATGATGCAGAGCAAAGGACGATGAAGAAAAAACTACTCCACAACTTTTCACTTGCCTAGGGCTTTAATTGCAAATGAGAATTCGGTTGAATTATAATGCCAAGGCTAGCTGCAGTAACCTGTTAACGTGAACAAATAATATCAAATGTTCATGTCACGTACAGGTGACCTTAAATGGGGAAAGGGTCAGATGATACTATTAAAAAACCGGGAAAAATAGTTGTAGTAGGTAAAACAACAAGCATTTTTGTGGTTTAAAAAGAACCTCTGACCTTTTAACTATTTTGGTTTATATACCCATAAAACTGTGGAATCGACAGATTTTCTAAAATACATTTCAACCTAAAAACGGACTTTGTGTGTAGAAAAATGCTGGATGTTTGAATTAGTTAAACCAAATCTTTTAGTTTCCCACCATTTTACAAACAAGTCCTTAACATCCAAAAAATACATAGATACAATACTCCGTTTTCTTGTATTGCATTGCCGCTGGCACTTGCCACTTTGCGTCATTTTAGCTACAATACTCGATATGAATCATGGTTTGGATTCAAAAACCCTTTACAAAATCTGTTCAACTACTTACATAGGGGTAAATAGATATAATATACAATATTGTTAGCCACAAAAATATAAAAATTAAGTTGAAAGCAATTAGCACTACCCGCAGTTTTCGCTGCCAAATGAGTGGAATTACATAAATCGCGAATTTGTGAAACCACGGAAGCGGAAATGGACCATTAGACACCCACACAAACGCACACACAAATACAGATAAAACTCCGCTTTGCGGATAACATAATTTTGCGGCTTGCTGATTTCTGCCCTCGCACAGCTCACAAGAACTTTTAATTTAATTTGGGGTAATTGCCAGCGGGCAAAAATGAAATGTTTTGTACGTTTGGCCAGAAACTTTGAAACTTTAAAATTAAACTATAACATTTGTGTGTTTAAATTGTGTTTAATTTCGTGCATAATCAAAGCGAATTCTTTGGTGAAGATTTGCTTTTGGTCTGACAACTTGAAGTTGACAGACATGGAGAAGGAAAATATATTTAGGCCAAATTGAAATTAATGTTGTCATATAATTAGAGTGAATATAATGCCTGGGCTGCTAGTGATATTGTTAAATAGAGTTGGAAGGGGTTTAGTATCATCCATCTAATACCATTAATGACTCTTTTACGAGCTCGCTCTCGTATGCTGTGGCAACAACATAGACATGTTTCCCAGGCGTATACGTAATTTTACAAGGAGCATTCATTCAGACACCTGGCATATTAAAGACACAACGATGTTGTCGCAAGTGCCAAGTAGATTTATACTGTGGATTTATTGCCATACATTTGCCTAACGGTAACTGCACAAAACTTCAATGCTCGACAACTACAAGATAATCAATGTCACACACACACACACAGCATATCAGAGTAGAGCACGGCACGACACACATCAACTTGTCAAAGTTGATTGCAACATTCAGACAACCAGATGCAGGGTAAAAATGTGCAACTGGCACCAGCAGCAGCAGCAGACCAACTATAAACTAGAACGTGACAGCAACTATGACGACTTAGTTGGACTTTCCTCACTACTTACTTACTAACTCTTACTCGTCATCATTTGAAATGTGCGAACAGCAGTTGCCCATGAGGCAGGCGTCTAGAACGTGCATGCCTCAGTGCTACAAAGGAAACGCTCAAAGGAAATAATAACAGGAAGTAATGGCAACAACATTTTTGCTCAACATCAAGTTGGACTAATTGTACACGGCATGCATTTGTGATAAATCTTTTGGGGATAAAAAGAGTTACATCTCTCTCAACTCTAATTCAACAGATGTGACTGAAATTTTTAATTAGAAACCTTTGTTAGAAGACAACAATGGAGTAGAAAACTTTAGTTTATATGATGATAGTTTTGAAACTTACCAATAGCAGCAGTTTCTTGGATATTTGTAACCATGAATTACAATTAGTTCGTTGCTGTGGCTGCCTTATTTCCATGTTGTTGTTGTGGCTCCTGTTGCTGGTGTTGCGGTTGTCCCTGGCAAACATTGGCCAATGCCGCTAAGCCAATTGTTTCGCCCTTGGTTCGACGTTTTACACACATTGTTCCCATCCAAAAACATCAAATTTGTGTGCCCCGTCCTCTGTGTAAGAGTGGGTGCTGTTTGTCGGAGGGGGTGTCAGGATGTGTTTGAGTCTATAGCCGAATGCGTATCTGTTGATTCTCAATTCACTCTGGCTCTTACCATAAACACACTCCCAGTCTCTCTTTATGGTTTAGCTTGTGTTATTTTTTTTTTTTTGTTTGGGATGTTTGCACAATTGTTTACACGGCTGTCGGTTTATTGAGCCAAATATGTCACATGGGATAGAAAACACTTTGATATCAATTACATTTTGATCCTGACAAATTCCAGTAAACAATCTGAAAAAGTGGAAAAAAAAATACAGACAACAATAAAGTGTGAATTCACCACATAGCGTATACGTAATATTTGAACATAGATTAACGCACTCATAAATTTTATTTAAAGATTTCAAATTTACGAATTGTTTCTTCTTTCATTTGGTCTTTTCTAAAGCTTCAGACTATTCTCAGTCTAGTTGAAAAGAAAATCTCAATAAAAACTTGCCATTTATTTATTACCAATTTAAATAGTTTGCCCATTAAATCAGTATACTGTGAACAGAATGGCTGGCTTAGTTAGTCTCAAGCGATTCGACAACTTTCTTGCAGTTTCAGCCTGTACAAAAAGCTATCACAGTTTGCTAATTGCCTGACAAGCAACTTTTGTGAGTGACTCTGCAAGTTTTTTTCGTTCGATTTTACGCAAATATTTTGCATTCGTTGGAAAAGTTTCGCAAAATAAATAAAACGTAACAAATAATTCAATTTTGATTGAGTGGAATTGTTGCAGGTGTCCTCGTGCTTCTTGTCGGCCTCCTCTGTGCATTGAAATTTATTGTTAAAAAACTTTCAACAAGTTTTCAAGAGATAACTCAATTCCACTCAACTTTGGCATCCCTGGAAGTATGCAATTGACTTTATGCATTTCTCACTTATTTCACGCTCTGTCACTTTTCTCCCCCTACCCCCAGAGAAATATGTTGAAATTTTTTTGTGCAAAAACCAAATGAAATGTCAAAATGGTTTGCCCCAAGCACGAAGATATGAACCAAGATGAGAAAAAGATGCATCTTTGGGTATCTTTGGTTAATTTGCATATTTGCCACCTTTCATTTTGAATTCATTTCTCAGTTACTTTTCCAATTCAAAGTTTTCCGTTGACCGATGACCGAAAAATCGATAGTTAATCAATGTTTAAGGTGTCTCAGACATTGTCAACCATATTGAAAGGTCCAAAAACAAAAAAAAGGAAATCAAAAAAGGACAAACGAGGGTGTGACTCTGTTTTCCATTACGCGCACGTGTTTGTAATGAATAAAAAATATGATGGTTAAATAAGTTGCGTAAAACGAAAATAACCTGAAATGGTAATGGTCGATTCGATTCAAATGAGTCATTTCGTTGTTGTTGTTGTTGTTGTTGCCTTTGTTGCGGATTTGAGCAAAAGGTCAAATCATTGTCATAAGCCGTCGGACACAAATCCCATTCGGATGGCCTAATAACCTTAATTTGTATTTAATGACATCTAGACATTCGCGTCTCTGACAAGGGCCATGCCAACGCCCCGAAAATTTATTTATTTAAAGCGAACACCTAAGAATATATGTAAAATATATATATATATGTACATATAGCCATAATAATGTTTCGCTTCGTGCCATTCATATTTATCTTCTAATTTATTAAATCCAACCGTGTAGATCTGGTTTATGGCCTTTTATCATGAATACCATACTATATTGCCATCATCTGTTAAAAGCTTTTGGATTTGCATAGTAATTATGCCGTTTAATTTGTTTGCATAATGCATTACTCGCTATTACATATGCATGAGTATGAGTGAAATTACTCTGCCAGTAGCCATTTTACCGTCGCTTCATCATGTTTATTGCACAAATCATATTTGCTCTTTTGGAATTAACTCTTAGAGAGCAGGATACGCGCGTTTTTGGCATACATTCATCCATCTACCCACCATCCACAAACATATGTACATCCATCCTTGAATTCCTGTATGCATGTTCTAGCTATTATATGCTTAACGAGAACTAATGAATGTTAAGATTTTGTCTGTTTGCCTTCGCTACAAACTATTTAAAGAGGAATGTGCATTGCAGAAATTATAATTGCACAAAAGAATGCGGAAGATTATTCCATGGAAAAGAAAGTAAATTCAGTTTTAAACAAAGTATAAAAAAGGCATTTAAACTCTTCTGTTTTGATTTATTATTAATTAACACAAACAAGTTACAAGATTTGTCCCATTTACTTGTTATCGACATCACCTTACCGATGCATCGTAGAGCTTAAATCCACTCAAAACCTATCTTAAAATTTTACTAGTTGAGTTTCGAGAGGATTTAAACTTTCCTTTTCATAAAGAGGCAGAAATTATTGTTAAGCCAATTGCATAAATATTTAGGTAATAGCATTAAGCTCTCGACTGAAGCGCAATCATCCTTGTCTTTGAACTAAATCTTAAAGTCTTCCAATCAGAATTAAGACGCTTAAAGCCCAAGTAGATGAAAATATTCTTTATGGTCCCTGTTGTGGGTAGCAAACAAACTTAGTGTAAAGAAGGCACCATTAAAAATACTATAAATTTAATATATGTATTATATGCATAATAAATGTGTGTGTACATACGTATATTTGGGAATGTAGTACGTGTGTGTGTGTGTGTGTGTGTGTCGTCCTTTATATTAGCATAACAATAAATGCTATAAATAATCTATTGCATTGTGCCTAAGAATGATGAGCTAAATGGCCATAAAGAAATACCAAAATGGTTTTAGCCAAAAGTTTTACCATAGACAACGCAACAACAGCAACACCAACATTGGCAACAACAACAGTGGTAAATACGTCATCAACGAGGTGACCAAGTGCGTTGCTAACAAGGCAAAATCACTCGACTGCAAAGAGATTGAGATTGAGATTCAGGGCCACTTAAGTGTCGTTACTTTTTTTTCTGCTTTGCCTTCTTTGTCTCCCATTTCTAGCTGTTTACATTCATTTGTGTTTTATTTTTGTTGATATTTTCTTCTATTTTTTGTTGTTCCTGTTTTCCTTTCTGTTTATTGTTGTTTTTCTTCTTTATTTTCATTTTTTTTTTTTTTTTTTTTGAAGTAGCATAAAGACGTGTTAGAATTCACAGCAACAGCAAGTTGCATTAATGTTAGACTTGAGAGATAAAAGATTTTTCTACACAGAGAGAAATGAAACGAAAAACAACTGAAAAATTCAAGAGCCACAATTGAATTGATTTATATCTGCAAACATCCTGGAAAAGGCTATAAGAAAGACAATTTGGTAAAGCAGCATAGGCCATTAAGAGGGCAAATCTAATATCTGTATTTTATATAGATATATAGTTTTTCAGGTCATAAATTACAAACTATTAAATAGTTTGGCGTTCAACTGGCCTTCATGACCTTACATGCATATAGACACAATTTTATAGCTACTTCTAATGGCCATTTTGCATATTTGTGGTTGCAATTTACTGCAAGCAGCTGTGAAATTAATCTCATCATGCAAGTGGGCCTAAATCGTTTGTTATATTTCATACATATATGCAGAAGGCTTCTCCCAAAGTTTTTTTTTGAGTGTATGGGTACTCTTTGCTTTGGAATACCATAAACTAGTGCATTTGTAAGGGCTGAAGCTGCTGTGGAAAGTGTTGAGTGTGTGTGAGTCTGTGTGTGCCTAATGCTTTTCATGCTCATTGCCATCCTAATTGAACACACGCAGGCAAACAAACATACATACATATATATATATGTATATATTGTATACTAGTATTCCAGCAAGATCCTCCTTGCCTCTTACTAACAAATAGATTTGTGTGCCATGCTTAACAGAAATACAAAAATGTGTGGATACATTCCAACCCCCCTCGAATGACACCCTGCAGTTCCAACACTCTCAGTATCCTTGCTTGCCGTTCGTCCTCCTTGTCTCCTCACACATGTCAGGCCGTTGTCTTGTCTTTGGCTTTGCATAAAAAATTGGCTGTGAAAACGCTTTGGGCACTTTTGTTCTATGTTTGCACACACCCCAAATAAACACACACACACACACATACACAAACACTCACCCATTTTCGCACACTCATAAACAAGAACTATTTTTTCCATATAACTTTTACTTTTATGCTGTTTTTTACCCTTTATTACGGAAGGGTATAGCAAAGACCGTTCAATACATAAAATAATTTACTTTCAATGTGGATTGTTTTACCTGATTGAAGAAATGAATTGATAGCAGACTATTACTTCAGTCAAATCCTATTTAATAAAGAGTATTTTGAATTCGTCATTATAAAATCGAAAGCATAGTTTGCTAACATTTTTATTTCCCCCATTTGTTTTGTTTTTTTTAGGTTCTTTTTTTTCTATACATTCCAAATAATTTTCATTTAAATTTTACGAAACTATAAAAAGTATTTCTGGTTAAAACAAAAAGTTTCGCTTTAAGAACTCACCGGAAAAAAATTTAAGTAAAACAATGGGGAATAAGTGAATTGACATCAGCTCAATGGAAATTCTTTTCAATAATTGTCGCACACGAGTTTTATGTCCGATCAATTAGTCTATGCGTAAACAAAAAAAAACCATTCATTGTTTTATTTAAACAATTTTGACAAATGCAATTAATGAAACTGTATTATAAATTAGATTAATTATACGAAAATACATAAGCCAACAATAAATACAATTTTCAATTTCGATTCGCTCATTGTCAATATGGTGAATCGATTGGGTTTAATTTGAATGTTAGCTCAACTAATTTAACATTGGTAGAAATTGAAATTGTTTGTTTCTTTGCAGGGAATGTGAGGGCATACAAACCGAACAATAAATTTGTTTTTATATTTTGACTTGGCCACGACTTAAGGATACCTAGCACTGTTAAGGTGAGTAAACCAAAATGTCATATACTTTAGTCTAGTTTCTAGCAAAATTGTTGCAGTTAGTTCACCTCAGGTAGTCTAAGCTATTCAGATGAGATCACTATTTCAAGGCATAGATATGGCCATTTCATTTAATGTTCATCTCCTCTTTTATTATATGGCCATAGGGTATGATGTGAGCACATTGCCAAACTGCCAAATGGATGGATGGATGAGTTGTTGCCAATTCGAAATGTCAATCAAAATGACAAAACAAAAAACTAGGTAAAATGAAATCTATAAATTGCAGTTTTTCTCCATTCTACCACTTGCTTCGATTGGGTATGTTGTTGTTGTTGTTGTTGTTATTATTGTTGTTGCAGCATTATTTGAGCATTTAATGAAAATGCAAATTGATTATCGTATGACAGAAAGCAATTTAAATATTTTGCACAAATTCATTTTCTTTTTTTGCATGGGGTGTGTCTAGCAGTTGCCAAAAATGGCAAGACACAACTTTAAAGGCTGTCCAAAAGGAGAAAAAGAGACACAGATAGAGAGAAAGAGAGAGATAGAAATAAAAGAGGCAAATGAAATCAAATTACTTTCGTAGGTGGGCAATTAATTTAAAAGTGTCTGGCAAAAAGAAAGTTGCACTCATTAATTAGCATTTTCTTTCGTTTCTCAAGATACTTTTCTTGAAGTTTTAAAAAAGAAATGAAGGAAAAATTTTCGGCAAATGTGTGAGTGTGTATGTGTGTGTGTGTGTGCACAGTTCATTTGGCACGTTTTTGATATAATCCAAGTCACAGGAGTTGCCATTCGTTGAAGAAGGCTCAAAGCAATAGCTGGAGGAGAGAGCGTCAGGAGCGTAAAGCTCATTTCCGTTTTATATTTAAACACTTGGGGGCTAAAATGTTTGCTTTACTATTGCCAAGCAGTGCAAAATCATCATAAAAGGCAAGAAATGAAAAAATAAATAGGTTCGTCCTCTTTCCTTCTCTTCTGCCCTCTGCCACACACCTAAGTCCTAGGTCCTAGCTCCTCTGGAGTGGGTGAAATGCTTAGCAAGTGGATTTTTAAATTAGTTTGCCGACTCGTCGACTTTCCACTTTGCAGATAAAAGCCAAATCGAGGCGAGACGACAAAGTCCTTTATACCACAGTCCGAGACAGTGTGTAAGGTCCAACACGAGGCAACCAATGGTCAGTCTAGCATTGGCACTGACATTTCTGAGTTTATTTAAATGAATTAGGTGATTTTTCAAGTGCTTAGCTTGCCACGAGCACTGTGAACTCATTTCCGTTTTCGGTTGCCGCTTCATTTGCGGCACTCATCTGCCAATTTTACTGTTGTTGCTGTTGTTGTTTTTTTGTGGCAGCAATGCAATGAGCTGTTAATTTGCCGGTCGACGCTTGTCAATCAAAACTTTTACAGCACATGGCCAAGTAAGTGAGTGAGAAAAAGTCAAGAACAAACAGTAGGAGGCAGGCAGACAGACAGACAGGCAGACAGCAGGTTTAACAATTTCCATGTGGGCGTCATAAAAAATAAGCACTTTGTGTGCTTTAAATACATTGAGCAGAGCCGAAAAAAGTAATATAGTAGCTGGAGCACAGGGAGAGGGTAAGTCCTGAGTTCTTTTTCACTTCGTTTCGTTTGTGTTTTTCTTGTAGGCTTCTGCATGTTGCTTTGCCTCACAAAAAGCGTCGCTGGTGCGTATACGCAATGTGTGTTTTGTTTGCCTTTGTCTGTTTGGCGATTGTTCTCTTTTCAGCCTGGCGTTACATGAGCTTCATTGCGCATACAACCCGTGTGCCAGCCGTGTGGTGACAACTTTGCAATAAACCGTCAAAATGGCACGAAAAGGAAGAAACAAGAAGAAAAACAAAAATAAAACCCCTTAAAGGGTTGCTCAAACGTTTTATTGCTGTGTTATTGTTATTTAATGTCATGTTTGATACCAACACACACACACACACACACACACACATACAAACAAAGAAACCACACCAACACAGACACCTTAAAACAATTTTATGCCCGCCGCCCCATTAATAAATTTCAACTGGTTTGGTTTGTTTTCATTTTCCAGTACTTGTGGGCTTCCACCTTTTTTCTCCCCTCTCCCTCTTATTGTCTCTGTCTCTCTTTCTGCCACTTGATTCTGATAAAATTCTGCCACCCAATTGCTTTGTATTTGTTTGTTGCACAATACTATGTTTACACTTTTGTTTTCTTTGTTCTTGTTGTTGGTGTTTTTTTTTTTTTTTGCCAAAAGAATCTCAGGTTTCGTTGGCTTATGCACGTAGGTTGCCTTTCCATAGTTGTCTACTTATTACGGTTGCTTTTGTTTTATTTTTTATAGCCTTGCAAAAACGTTACATATATTCCCCTTGCACAGAGCAAATATCCATATATATGTACATATTTATCCGGGCATATATTTATCTTTAATCAGCATGAAAAGCTGAGTTTATGTTGATATTCAAGCTGCTTCCTTTCTCCGTTTCTCTTTGTGTAAATCGTAAGCGTTTAAATTGCAGCAAAATATAAAAATCTTGCCTTTCATGGAACGTCTCTTTAATTGATGAGTAAAAGTTTCTTTCAGTAAAACTTAAATGGTAAAACATTAACAATTTATCAAGTTAGTCTAGACATTATAATATCATGTCTAATTGACTAATGCTGATAAAAAATTAATACATTTACGTACTGTCTACAAGAAATTGGTGATTAATAATAAATTCAGAACAGAAAACTTCTCACTAATCATTTAGCTAATTCGTTTAAGGTTTCCATTGACAAAACTATTTGGTATTGGTATTAAATAAACAAATAATATTTTACTCTGAAAATATAAGTTTAAACTAAGTAATTCTCTTGGATTTGCAAAAAGTTTTCAAAATTAAACAGAATGCATTGGAGTAATATCCAATCATGAAATTAAAACAAAGGTTTAGTCACAATCACAGCTTTTTTTTTGTTATTCTTCATGATATTCATTTTCCATTTGTTGCTAAAAACAAACTAACAAACTAAACTAAAATTAGCTTTGTCTGCTGAATTTATCTACTTACTTATTCATGCTAAAGGTTGTTACCTTACACATCAGTTTACAGATATATACTAACTACTACCAACATACATTCCAAGCATCAAAGAAACAGTTTTCTTTATCCCCAAGTTTTCGCTTGTCCCCATTCCCACTTGGCTCGTTGGGGATTCGAATTTCTTCTGTCAAAGCTGTCAACATGAACACCTAGAATTTTTTGGCTGCCAAACAGTTTTCAAGTGATATTGCTTATTCCTTTTGGCCGTTTCAACCTTTTGTTCGACCTGTCAAAACATCTTTTTCCCCAGCTTTGTTTTCACTTCTTCTTCTTCTTGCTCGGCTCGTCCGCATGTCAGTTTTTTATTCCTTTTGTGTGTGTGTGTGTGTGTGTGTCTGTTAAGTTTCACGCCTTGAATGAAAACTTTTATATCCTAATCGCTCATGTCTATTGTTAAGGCGCACAGAAAACCCATTTAGTTAATTAGGCTACTGAAAATGTGTAAACAAAATCTCTAACTAAATGGGCTCGTGTTTCGTGACACATAAATAAAATACAAAAAACAAAAAAAAAAAAAACTGAAATTCTACCAGAAAAGTTAGTCAAAGTGGTCGTTTAAATGCCCTGTGTAAAGGGAGAAACAAAGTTCACACTCAAAAGAGTCTCTAAATTCGGGTGTAATTTATTTTAAGTCTGATTCAATCACGAAAAGCCTAAATTGATATTAACTAAAACAAAGTATAATATTAAACTTAAACTAATATTGTATTCAGAAAACATAAAGAAAGTATGTAAATAGTTCAAATGGAAATTGTTAAGCCCAGGAACTAACAAGTTCTATCATTCCAATTATGCTCTTTGCTTAGGAAAGATCCTTATACTCTACACAGGGGACAGGGTATACAAAATTCAAGTTGAAAATAAAGAAAAAAGTGAAAGAAAACCGCAAAGTCGCACAAACAACACATGCTTGATTTTGTGTTGGTTTTTATTTTTGCCTTTTTTTTTGTGTTTTGTTTTGTTTGGTGAATTGTAATTTGTATGAATTTGGTGGCCCCTCAACCCCGCATGGCTAATTACGTTGCAACTTCCGAGACGTTGAAATGGATTTGTACTGTAATTTGCCAAAGCTACGGATTTACAGTCTTATCCAAGGGCGAAATGTACAGACACAACTTATATGTAAGTGCTATTAGAATTAAGTTTTGCTGACAGTTTTTATAGAGTAGATGTATTTGTGGATATATATATTCCTTAACAGTTTGCAGCAGTTCAAAAATATTTGTTGATGCCTCAAATGAAAGCCATCAAATGACATAAAGAGATTATTTGTCTAAAGATTATCGAATAAATCGTCTAATGCCATGTATAGGGTATCTTTAGGACGGATCGAAATATGTGTTTTATTTGTTTTTGTTATAGACTTCAGACTCCAAAGCAAAAGCGGGCATTTGCATAGTTTGAACTACAAAAAAAAAAAAAAAACACACAAAAGTGCGTTTCTCGATTCGACTCACCTGAATAAATCATTTTGATCTTGCAATTGAGTTTGAGATAGCGAACAAGTCGCCAAATTGAATTGATTTGTGAAAAATCGGTCAAGTTTTTGTTGTTGTTGTTGTTGTTGCTGGATGCACTTG
The DNA here is from genome assembly GCA_018150345.1 of Drosophila equinoxialis. Lineage (NCBI taxonomy): Eukaryota > Metazoa > Arthropoda > Insecta > Diptera > Drosophilidae > Drosophila > Drosophila equinoxialis. Next base: position 1,364,561 of record JAECWI010000005.1, on the reverse strand, counting down.
CAGGCGTTACTTTTGGTTAGTCTTTTAACTTGTTTGCTTGCCGCTGGTTATATTATCTAACTCCCTCTCTCTCTATCTCTCTCTAACCCACTCTCTATCTATTTGGCAATTAATTTGTTGTCATGCGTTGAAAAATTGCAAGCATTTTGTTTAGGCTTTGTTACACGTAGTTTTTATTGGATTTTATTTATTTTTTGTTATCAATATTTATAGTTTATTTGCGCTGGAAATTGATTGAAATATATTTTATTTCTTGATTATACGCTATTCAGTGTCTATAACATTGTGCTTGACTTACAATTTATGGCTAAGCTAAACAATTATATTCGCTGTCAATTGCGCTTGGCAACGAGAAAAACAAAAACAAAAGCAACAACAAAATTTAAAAAAGAAGAAAATTCTAATTGAATTTTCGGTTCTGACATCATATTGTTGATTGTTATTATGTTTGTTTCCAGCAATTAAGTAAGTGACTTTGACGGCAAAGCTAGTGAAAAAAAAGGAAAGAAAGCAAAAGCTTTGCCCATTTCCACCAACTGACAATGAATTGAATAATTTCGTTAAACAAAAACACAGAAAAGACAATAAAATCACATAAATAAATATTTACACTTTCGGCTTGACATTTGCACAACAAAAACATAACGATGAACTGAAAGTGGGAGGGCTACATACCTCAAGCCAAATAGCATTTATGAGGAACATGTGCATAAATGTATCTCTTTACGGTTGTTGTTGTATTATTATTACTTTTGTTGTTGTTGTTGTTGTTGTTGCTGACGGCACGTATACGTGCCATAAATCTCGAATATCAGCTAACGGTTAAAATTTGAAATTTTCTTTACTGAAAACTCACGCACCTTAATCACAAAACACAATTCGTATGCGAAATGGATATGCTCACAGAGGACCCAAGAGAGAATCCTTTGATGTGAGCGCCAAAATTCAACAGCAAACTGAAAATGCGAAAAGGAACTTTTTATGCGTTGCGATCAAAACTGCATCCGAGTACAAGAAGCGCACTTCACTTCGTGTATCACACACACACACACATACACTCACATGCATACACACAATTGCACTTGCACACACACAGACTCATTGAAAACACACACACACACACTGATAACCACGCACACGCGCATTTACCGTTATGCTGTTAAGAGACGCCTTCGGCAATTTGGCCGTGGCCGAAAGGTTCTTTGTATGGTTAGAACGCGTGCGTTTTATTTTGTGCCACACAACCGATGCCGCAGAATTTTCAACACAAACTGAAATCTAAACTGTTTTGGCCGCTTCAACTGTTTGTGGCCCAAACGGCAATGGAACAGCCCGAACATGGCCGAGACGACACAGAACACAGCACAGCAATTGTGCTCTGTTCCATTCCAGCGTGCTAGAATTATTGTCGATGGTGCTGAAAAATCGCATGAGAGAAAATGCGATTTCGAGTGAACTCAACTAATTGGAAGGTTAACTTCCGTTAACCATTGGCCATTTGCATCTGGGCCTGCAGCTTACGAAAATCAACCAACGAATTTGACTTTTTCTTTGATTTTTCAAGTTTTTTTGTCCGTGCCTTGTTAGCCTTAAACAGACAGCAAAAGAAATCTCCGACACCCACAACCCCACTCCGAAAAAAAGAGGAGACGCATAATAAATTGGCAGAATAAGCATCCAAGTATGTACATTTGTCCAGCAAAAGGCGACAGCAACCATAAAAAAAAATAAAATAAAATAAAAGTAAAACCGTAACGAAAAAAAGGACATTCGCTTGCCTGCAAAAAGTGCGAATTGAATACCAAATTGTGTTTCCTTTTTTCCACACCCAACCCCTTGCAATTTTCTGTTTATGTCTGGAAGAAAAGTTACTTGCGTTCAATTTGGCAAATTTCACTTGACTTTCTTTCCATCTTTATCCTTTTTTCGATTAAGTGGCAAATGCTCTCAGTTTGACTTTGCTGACATTATGTATTAAAGTTAATAGAATTGGCCACAGGGCCAATGAAGATGGAAACTATACACGACAACAGGAAAGGGAGGAACTAAAGCCAAAATTTAAAAATCGAGTACTAAGTATTTTTATCTCCCTTTTACTAGGTGCAGCATAAACTAAACTTAGTTGACTGACATATGTATAATTTTTACATATGTTAAACATGAAGAGCAGTTTGTTTATCCCTTTATTGTTCAGATTGAAATTCAAAACGTTTAATTCACTTTACCTTGTCCAAATATTTGACCTTTTTTTTTTGGTTTTGGTTGGTTGATGTTTGCTTTACTTGTAATCAAGATTAATGAAAGACATACGCCTCTGTTACGCCCACTTCCCCGTGTATTAAACCATTCATCTACACCATCCATCCATTCGTCCATCCATCCATCGAGCCATCCAGTCATTCCTTTATATGTATACATACTTATTCACAGCACGCGTTCATCTCTAATTAGGATAAACAGCTGTTACGAAAATTAATTACACATCATGGACACATGAGCATGTTTTTTTTTTAACTAATTCGCTTCCTTTGCTGGCAAAGCCAAATGCTTTAGCTCCTCTAATCAAAATGACCATCATAATGATAATGGTAATGATGGAGCCCTTTATTTTGGTATATATGGATGGGTAATAACTATATCTGTTGGCTGTCTTTCAATCCCTTGGCTAGCAATAAATCTCAGTTGTCTTAGATAAAGATAGTAAGAGAGAGAGAGAGAGAGAGAGAGAGATAATTTACTTTTCAACGCTTTGCGAGAGTATTTGCTACCGAGTTTCAGGTGAAATTTGCATAGTTTTCACCCAAGGAAAATCCACTTGGCAAGACAACAAAAACTGCTGACTGTCTTTTCTACTAGTTGTCGCGAGGTTTTGAAGCAGACTTGAGGGGCAGCTGCAGAGAGACTAAGGGGTGTAAAGTGTGGAAAATGCAATTTTTGCATATTCTCCAACGACTCTGCGGTAAAGAAAGGTGTTGGCCTTACGAAAAGTAATCTTTCAAAGTATGTACTAAATGCATATTTTAGTAATGTAAATTGAGAAATTATGTATTTATTTTCAACATCAACAACAACAAAACAAGAAACAAATATTCCAAGAATTATATTTGATTTTATGCTCTTAAGACTTTAAGTGTGAAATTGTGTGTGGGTAAAATCAAAAGTGAATTCCAGAGTTAAGTATATACAAGTGTATTTATACGTACATATATATATGTATAGAGAAACAGAGAGAGAGAGACAGAGAATAAAGGTAAATGCAAAAGTCAAGCATTAGTTAAGTTTAGGCTGGTAAAAATAGTCTGACATTTTTAAGCTCTCATTCCATTGTGTGTATTCATTGGCATAACTTACCACAGATTCACTTCCCTTACCCCCTACCCGCTACTCACCTGCTTCCCTCCTCAATGTCTTTCTCTTTCTCTAATGCTGACTCTGCCGTTTCTGTCAGTCAAAGGCAAACACCTGTAATAAATATTCGTTTGTCGTCTTTCGTTTGCGCTTGGTTATCCTGGATTTCTGACTGCCTGCCACAGATACACAAATCCAAATACATTTTGTCTGTTTTTCCAAGTGAGCGCACACAGCAGTAGCAGCAACAGCAGCAGTAGAAGCATCAACAAAAACCCAAGCCCTGGAGCAAGTAACTGGAGGCCAAAGGAAAAAAAGAAAGGGAGAAAAAAGCTACAGCAAAAAAGAGAAAGAAAACTTGCCTAGCTGGCACAATTTTCCATTCGCATCTCGCTTATGGCCCATCTCAATTTTTAAGAGGCAACACCATAAGATGGAGTGCAGCCCGCACGCACTTGATGTGCTTTGCCTGATGTTGGTAGATGGCGAGTTCACTGGCCATATTCCTTAGCTCCGCTTCAAGTGCAATTCACTCAACCATTTATGGTTGCACATGTTGCTTTCCTTTTTTGCCTCGCCACATTCCTTTACCTTCTTGTTGGTCCATTTTGATCCTGCTCATTTTTTGTCGTAACCATGCTGCCATAAATTTACAGTCAAGCGGCTTCTCTGCTGACTTTACACACAGCAGGAGCAGCACCAGCAGCTGTTATGCACTTGTTTCTTAATTTTTAGCGTAACTTGGGCTACAACACCTGAAGCTTCGCTTTCACCTGCCTTTCACCAGGCACTTGCACTTGATGATGCAAGTGTCACACCTTCTGTTTTTTTTTCCTTTGCACCCCAGCTGAGTGTTTAGTGCGTGTTATTAATTGAGCAATTCGCTTATTAATAAGCACCTGTGACTTTTAGTCTTTCAAAGGGAAATCTCAGCTGCGGGTATACATAAATCAGTCTTCATCATCAGCCAGGACTTCATTGCTGTTAAAGCTCTTTTATTGCTCATAGAAAATTCTAATGGCAAACACGAGCTAGCTTTTGCACATTGCGTATGTGAGATGTGTAAAGGAAAATGGAGAAGAGCTCTCCTCTGACAACGGTTTAATTGAATTATAATTACCAGCGTCTTATTAGCACAATTACAGTCAAGCCACAACCGCAGCCAGGACAGGAAAAGGACACGTGCTCGCTCACACACACACACACACACACCCGCACCGCACGACACGACACATTCTTGTGGTTAGTACATAAAGTTACCGTCACTGGTTCTCGTTTAATTACTGAATACAAAAAATAACAAAACTCATTTTAACTTTTGCATTTTTTTTTTAAATTTGCTAAAATAATGAACATCACGAGACTAGTTCCTAAAATAAGTTCAGTTTCAATTTACAATTTTTCTTTTCCAAAATGACTTTGGCATCACAAGTATTTTGAATTTATGAGTCTAAATCTGAAAATGTTTGTGTTTTCTAATTTCCTGCTAAATTCTATATAATAAAGAAAGGCTATCTCACTTACTCTCAATATCGCCCTTTTGGTACTCAGTAAAAAAACGTGTAAAAACTTTTAACGTAACTGTCTTTAATTCAATTTTAAAGGTAATAGATATATATATATATATATATATATACAGATGGCTCAAATATTTTATTGCTTACTTACTACAAGATTCTGCATTTCAAATTCTATCTATATCTGATATAAGGGTATTTAAATAATAAACCGATAAACATGTCTAGAAGGATGTAGCTATTAATACTGATTATGAATACACATACATACAAAGTCATAAACCCATCCATGTTTCTTACTTTTTAGGGGACTTAATATACCATTTTAGTCTAAGAGTGCTTGGTACATATATTGTGAGTTATTTATTTAATATTTCTTTTGTCAACCACTTGAAAAATATTTCAACTTAACATGAGTTTCTGTAGACTTTGCACAAAAAAAACCTTTTCATACAAAGCTATCGAACTTAATTGGCATTAATTAAAAGTCAGTAGTTTGTCTATTGGAACATAGACCCTCAGGGGTTTGTTTTCTTTTTGAGATAACAGTCTTTCCAGTGAAATTTGTATTGATTTGTCGACACCAAATTGAAATATAATCGGTTAATAAGACTCTTAAAGCCTTAGCTCTTATCGTTAAAGTAATAATCTTATCACAAATAATGAATGACAAGATTGTTGCTCATCAGACCAGGTATAAAAAGCGGGGCAAAAGAAAGTCTCTAAATCAATTGCAAATATGAAAGCAGCTTCAATCATTTTCATCTGTGTGTGTCTCACTCTTAGCGACGGCGTTCCAAAAAATGTAGCCGATTTAAGAAAGGATGAAGGGAACTTTAGGTTACCCAACAAAAGGTAATGTTTTTCAAACGTATGGAGAATATGTAATTAGTGGATATTCAACAGGTTTACTTCTAACACACGGGCGTTTATTGAACAACCAGAGACAAAGATTGGGAATCCATACACACGCGGATTGTCTCCTTGTCCACTGGACGTAGATACAGATGGCATATATCATATTACTGTGCCAGGACACGAAACGTTTCTAGTTGTGTGTAATGCTCAAATCGCGGGCCCTGGTTATATTGAAATCGCTCGTCGGTCAAATGCCGATTTGAGTTTCTTTCGAAATTGGAATGAATACAAAAATGGCTTCGGATATCTTTATAATGATTTTTTCATTGGCCTCGATAAACTGCATGCCATAACCAAATCACAGGCCTATGAATTGTATATACATCTGACAGATTGGCAAGGGCAAACGCGATTTGCACGATACGCTGAGTTTTATATCGAAAACGAAAACGAACTGTATAAATTGAGCACTTTGGGAGATTATACTGGAGATGCTGGTGATTCCTTTAGACGGAATCTAAATCAAAAGTTCACCACATACGACAGAGATAACGATTCATGGGGAGATGGAAATTGTGCAATCGATCGCATTGGTGGCTGGTGGTATAACAAATGCACCGCAACGTATGTAGTTACTTACTAATTTCCATTAACTTGTATAACTATTCAAAAATCATTGCATCATAATATTTTCAGCAATCTCTTTGGAACGTATGCAGGAGACTTAAGTGACAGATCTATTGATTTTGAAGCCATGACATGGGACTATTGGCGTGAGGATTATTCATTTAAAAGTTTAACAATGATGATACGGCCAAAATGCAATTGCTAGTTATTTATACATTTTCAAATGCCCAAAAAGTCATAATGTTTACGAATTTGCAACAATTCGTTTAATTTTAGTACTAATCAACCTAGTTCCATGCAAATAAAGTGTCTTTTTCTAAACCATAAATAGACAATGCTGATTTATGTGGCTTTCACTGAGAGTCAATGATGCAATTCGCTTTGCATAACACGCAAGTTAATCAAAGTTCACAACAAAGGAAAAGTAAAATGCTAAACAAAAAGTACTTGCCCAGTTGTTCCATTTGGAAGAAAACACAATTGCAGCAATGTTCGTTTAGAGTACGAATAATGCCATATTGCTCATACGTCACGTGCGCACTTGAATTGCATGCGTAAATCTTTAGAGGCGAGCATACTGTGAGGATGGCATGACCATCATGGCATACCTGGTATAGCCAGCGGCATATCAATGATTATAACACCCACACAGAGACCCCAAACACACCCACACACACACACACAACCTCGCACAACAACTGTATCATCATCTCTTGGCTTTCAATTTTAGCAGCTGGATCAGTAGCTATAACAGCCAGCAACTTCTATGGTCTAAAACAACAGCAGCAACAAACAACAAGAAGAAAAACTGAAGCCAATACAATAGAGAGTTATGCAAAATTTAAAAGTCGACTATATATTACCACTGAATCAGATAGATAACTTACTAACTAAATTGAAAATGGGCAACAAAAAAAAAACAAACAACATATGCAAATTTATAAAAGTTAATTAAAAATTTGTAAAACAATGGCACTCTGTATAGTCAATGAGCCTAATATATTCACCTGTTACCCTTTTTTGGTCTGAGGTTGAGTGCATTAGACGAATATTAAAAGCACTCATCCACAGCAGGACGAAACGTTTCAAACTCAGAACCAACCATGGAATGGACAGGTGGCCTGAAGGCTGGCATACATAGACAGAGGAGTAGGCGGAACAAACAAGTTGGTTGAGTGGTTCTTTACCAGCAGTTGTTCTCGTCAATATCAGGATGATGATCAGCATCACTCCTCAATCCTCATAATCATCATCATCATCATCACTACTGGGTGAAAAAGGGCGCAGAGCAGTTGCATAAACTATGATTATACAATAAATTGCTGTAAACAAAGTTGAGCAAACTATAAGTGGATGAAGTTCCCTGCCAAGTGGCTCTTGTTCAGGCATTCCTGTTTGCATAACTCAACGCTATAATAAATTAGAAATATGAATATATATATGTATGTACAATATATTGGCCTTTAATCATATTTATTTGTTAATTCTCATGGCATTTGCGAATGAAATGCTAAAATGAAATGTCAAAAGTTGTTGTTTTCCGCTCTGTGTAATTTGTGCTGCGTAATTTTGGAAGAAAAACAGATTTCCACTCATTCATACACCTAGACACAATACTGTGTGGGCATAAATCCTGATTATAATTCTCCACAAAGGTCGTTAAAGTGGCAATGTCATCGCCAGGACACGCGGCAATAAAGGCCACAATACGCCTGCCATGGCCAAATGAAGCCACAAATTGCACACCTGTTGGGAGATATTTTCAAGTGGTCCTCTGCAATCGTGTGGGCGCAGGGGTGGACCGAGGAATACCCAGTCGAAACGAGTTAAGCAATTTCATTTGATTATCTCTTTAACATTCAATGTATCACAAAATTTATCGCATGCTACTTTAACTCGCCCTATGTGAGTAAGACACCTGTTGCTAATTCCTTTTCGTTAATCAACCCAAACGACAAATACAATTTATTAAAACGCACAAAGAACCAAGGTCCAGATACAAAGTCCAAGTGAATGTGTGTGTAGGTGTGTGGCTATAACGACAAACGGATGAAATTAATCCAGTTAAGGGGCCAAATTGGAAAAATCATTAGACTAAACGTGACCTTAGGCTAGCTAGTTAGTGAATAGACTATATACATGCCATATAGTTTCTATAGAAAGGTGTTTTTTGTTTTTGTTTTAAAAGCTTTTATTATAATAATGTCTATATTAGTATTATAGTTAATTAGATTGGCTAGCATTAACAAGATATAATGAAACTTTTATATTCTGATGGAGAGATACATTCCCTTTTTTTATCTATGAAATGAAAAAGAAATTAATAATTAATTATACTTTAAAAATAGTCGAAAATTCCATTAAGGTTTTATACAATTGTATGCTAATATTTCCAATTGAACAGGAAGTGCCGGAAACGCATTTTTCTCCCGTCCCGCTCTATTGCTATGTCTTCCATCACCCCTTTTTTCTCCAACACCTCCCACTCTTACGATAAGTAAGCGAGGGAAAGCGAATCTACTCCTGACTCACCCAATGAGATTGCACTAGTAATCGCGCTCCTCTCACTTCCACTCGCAAACTCATGCAATATCACTCTTTTCCTCTCCCTCTTTCTCTGGCATTATCTTAGCACATCCGATATGAGCGAAAGAATGTGATAGAAAGAGAAATGTTTACGGAGAGAGGGATTCTTGCAGTTTCTTCCACTCTTCTTCGCTGTCAGTGAGCTTATAAAAGAAAATGCAACTGCGAGAGCGCGAATCAGTTTTTGGGAATGCGTTGCCTTCTTTGACTGTTTTCTGAATTTACTTTTTAAGTAACTAAATTAATAGATTAGATTCTGAACGTTTTCAATTACATTCCTCTGATATTATATCGGCAATCCTCTTTATTTATAAGGTTTCTCATACAACATTTTTGTTATTGCTTTATTTTAGTTTTCGCTTTATGCATGGCATTTATCTTCAATATCAGAATACGGAATTGCAAGAATTCGGGAAATTACTAACTAGTTTCGATTATGAAATGTGAAAGAAAATGGTATGTATACAAGTTTAACTACTTATCGTATAACATCTGTCCAAATGTCGGTAGTAATTTTGATATCGAAACCCTCTCTCCTCTCTAATTTGTTTAATGTGTTATCAACAAAAGTCCCTACTGGCTGGCTCTGGTCTGGTCTTTTTGACATAAGTAGTAGCTTCCGATTATTTAGCTTAAATTGTGGCTGCCAGAATGAGAAGCAAATGAAAAGACTTGAAGGGAAATGTGAAAAGTCATATAAATTCAACACTTGATGCATATTTCCCTTAAAATGCCAGACAACTAATATTATTCGTGTGGATGCCAAGTGTGTTTACGTATAAATGTGCTTTAATCCAACCACAAGGCAAACGCCAACTGAAGTGTGTATGACTATGTTAGTGTGTGTGTGTGTGTGTTTGTGTGTGGGTGTAAGTGTGTTGTGAGAGGTGTCGTTGTGGGTTTTTGTATACGGGGTCATGACCAAGCTCCCCAAGGCAGTCCACAAACAGCACTTAAAGCAAACTAACAAGCCAAGGGACAGACATGAGGGAGGCAAGTCAAGTCAAGGCTCCTTAAATTCTTTAGCTTATCAACGAGACGCCGGAAGCTGTAAAAACATTCATACATATTTACATGCTTCGGTTGGCATTGTTGTTGCTGTCGTTGCTATTGTTTTGTTGTTCTTGCTGTCTTCCAATGTATGCCACATCTCATGAAATTACGTATTCATTGGTCCAAGGGAACAATTTCAAACAGTTAGACAAGAGCGAAACATACGTCTAGTAACCAAATTTGCCACTCTAGTCAAAACTTTCATTCCGGTTTAGCTATACATACATATAGATACATATATACAATGATACATATAGCAGCATTTCCTTTCCATTCACTTATTTAATTGGCTTATTGCAAGTCTCAAAAAGATTTTTCACATTTCTCATGCAAATTCAATTGCTGTGAAAAATGTCCATTAAAAATTGTAATTAAAATTTTAATAATTTAATGCAATTGGCAACAATTTGTCGTCGAGATTTCAACGTCTTCGTCGTAGGCATACCGACGTTGTCAATTTGGTATAAAAATCGATCATAATTCGATTAACGCCTTACCAAAAGAGAGAAAGAGAGACAGTAAAAAAGTTAGCAATACATGAAACCAGAGGAGCCTGTGAGTGCCTCCGCGTCTTGACAGTTGCCGATGACTGGGGTCGTGTACAAGCAATGGAAAAGTTATAAAACAAAAGTTTCAATTTGGATTTTACACTTTGCAGGGGCAATAAGAGAGGCCTAAGATTTATACACGGCTATGCAGCTCTAGGCCTTGTGAAAGTAAATTAGAAATGTTTGCCAATGAACTTAGGCAAAATATTAATTACAGGTATTAATCGAAAGGAAACCTTCAAGCCGTCTTACGACAATGTAATTCTTAGTTTACAAAACGGTTTAAATGTGTTATTTATACATTTTCATCCTCATTGTAATCTTATATTTCTCTGCCCTGATCTAGGTCAAGAAAAAGGATATATGAAAAATGTATTGCCTACTTTTTGGCATACAATATCTTCTGAAATGGAGAGGACGTAATGACTTTATTATTATTCAGGATTTTCAAGTATTTTAAATGAAATTTCTTATTCATTTACTTTATTTTGTTACTTTCTAAAATAGTTTTATTTTTAAAGGAAATTGCAAGATGAGTAACTCGCTGCTCCCTCTTTCTTATTTAAGTCAACTTGCCTTGATCTTGTAAAAAGCAATCATTTGTAAAATCGACATTTCCACAAGAGAATAAACGAGATATATGAAATGTAATTTCTCCATGTACTAAGCTTTCTTGCTCAGTTGCTTGTTGACTTTCCAAACGCGCAAATTGCCAAATGAGATTCTAGGAAAGACTGAAACAATAATGGGCACATCAGTTGTCAGCAGCAAAACACATCAAATAAGGCTGGCTCACCAAAATCACGAAAATCTCGTTACACAGAGCACAGAAAAAAGGGCATCCATCAAGCGAATTGAGAAGGCCCACACCATGACGGTGGATCGGCAATTGCAAATCCTTCCATTACATACGCACATATGTATAAATGTATATATATGTAACTATACTATATAGCACGCATTGTGCCTGTATAATGTCGCTCCATAAATAAAGGCAATCTAAAGAGTACGTTAACCTAAGCGTGGGCAGGTTGACAGATCAACCGTATAGGGCTGAAGGCTCGTGAAGTGATGATAGAAACGTTGCTGTTCCCGCTGACACGTGTTGACATGTCGGTTAGGCAAATGAGGGTAGACAGTAGCTTCCAAGAAAATGGGGGACCCCCGCAACCAAGAGCCAGCAAAGTTTGACAAGTTTCTATGGGAGGCAACTCTCTAAAACTAAGCTACTGACGGGTCATTAGATGGATTTTATATGTGTTGGTGGTTAAAATGAGATGGTGAATCTTGTGGTGACTGTCAAACAAATAGTCTCTGGGGCCACATAATAAATGTCAGCCATTTGCAGAACAATTGCAAACGGCAGCTGGACCAATGTCTAAGAAGCTAAAAGTGCCCCACCACCTACTCGTTCACAATTTCAAAATCTGAGCTTAAAGGACATTGATTAATCAGAATTTGTCTTGCTGGTATTATGATGCCACACAGACGCTTAGAGGCTCTTCTGGTGGTTTGCTTTAACCACCTCCTGACATCCGTTGGAAACCGACAAACTGTCCACAGAAAAAACCAATATGGCAAACGACGATTGGTTCAAATATAACAGCGGCATAATAAAATGAATAAAAATCCTAGGCAAGCAACGAATATTCTACACACTTCCATAAGCCATATGGACATCCTTACGGTTCTTTAGAAGTCAACAAAGGAATTGCAAAAGGCATGAGAGATGTTTATGTTTTAGGGATTGTTGAGCCAATTTGAAATAAAAAAATTTTAATTGCTGCTACAGCTTTTAAATGCCTTTCAAAATGTAAAAGCCAAAGAAATTGGCTAACTTTTTGCCAAATGTTATGACTATTGTACACTACCCTAAGACAGGGTATAAAGACGAGTAAAATAGAACCCAACAAATAAATGCAAAATAATAAAAGGAAAAAAAAAACATAAAAAGGGGAAAAAATCGATTTGAAACAGGCTCCAATTGAAAATTGAATAGAGTCGGGTAGTCGATGACACTGTCCTGGCGGCAGGATATGGCACTGGCTAGCACTTTACACGTTGTCATTTGATAACCCATTGTGGCAAACGCAAATTGAAAAAAGTGCCAACGACAGAGCGAAGTGGCAAAACGAAATAGGCGAACAAAGCCTCATCCTGACAAGGGGGACAACGGGCATCTCTTTAGGTAGAAAGTTGGATGTGAGAGAGCATGTCTATGTGTGTAAAAATGAAATCCAACAAGGACATTAGGACATTACTGATGATGCCAGCTCATCATGGCGCGTGTCCGTTTGAATTTTTCCCCGAAAATAGGGTTTGCTTGCCAATAGTTAGTCCATGTGACTGACGAACTTTGAACTTTTGGATGGCGATCCAAACATCTCTTAAACCGCAAAAGCCAAAGCAATTAACATTAAATGACACTTTGATTGAAATGTCTAATATGTAAACCGTCCAATCAACCCAGCTGGTCAAATGAGTTCAAATTAAGGACAAAGGATAATTTGTGCTTTGGCAGTTGAAGGGCATCAGCGTCACAAAGAAGGCCCAACAAGAAACAAAAAATGGCAAGGAATTCCAAGCAAACGAACAAAACTTGGTCGAAAGCAAGTCAAGCGCAAAGATAAGACATACAATGTCCTTTAAATACAGAAAAAAAGAAGGAAGAGAGAAAATCCACTGAGTACCTTTTGGTTGGGTTGGCATCGCTTGCATCTGCTGGTCCCGCACAATTCTTTTTTTTTTTTTTTTGGACATTGAAAGAACGAAAGGAAAAATGCAAAAACTGAAACAGATACGTGCATTCAAAAAGGCAGAGCCAATTTTCCAACTGCGCTTATCATTTACTCCATTGGCAGAGAGCATTTCGCATATTCGTTTCTTTTGGCACACGCTGCGTATGCATAATCCATGAGATAAGTATATAAGGAGAGACTCTATAAGTATTTGCATCATTTAAGAACTCTCAGTTGGTGTTATTAAGAACATTTCTAGGCTCTTGGGATACCTTAATTGCTCTTGCATCGTCCTACTAATAGAAAGCGATACCCACAAAAATTTCCTCACTACTCAAAGTGTCTTAAATTATTTGTTTTCTGCATTTAACTATGCAAATGATAATTCATTTCAAGTAAATTAAAACCACTTAAAGGCAGACAAATTGACTGACACGAGTTTACCATTTTATGCCTCCCATAAAAGTAAAACAGAGATTTAAATTAAATTGAAAACTGGCCAAATGCATTTATTGCCTTGTGTTTGGATTTTCATTTGGCTTTTAATGGACCACGTCTTTAGAATTACATGACTAAAAACAATAAACGAACGAAAATGTAAGCAATATAGAAATTTATCTCTGTTATTTTGCCAAAATCTCAGCGATTAAATTCCAGTTGTAAATTAAGTCTTCAGATTTTCTCCTCCTGATTGGTCGCATCCGCAATCTTCACAATATTTAGAATTTAATTTAAGTATATGTATAAATGTGTGTGTGTGTGTGTGTGTGTGTGTGTGTGTTGCCTGTTGCCTAAACCAAATCCATAATACAGACACTCGCACATATTTTCGTCTTACAACTAAACAGAATGAGAGAGAGCCAACAATCTCAACTCTTTGCCCTGAACTCTTTGGCCAACTCTTGAAAACTCTTGTTTGTGCATAAAATTAAAGAAACTCTGGCAATTGGGGCAACTTTTTATGATTGGGTTATGCTCGGTCTGCATGTGCCGGCTGTTTGGGTTAATAAAATATGCAAAATTTTCTATGCTGGCAAATTAAGTTTCGTTTTTCGTTTTTCGTTTTTGGGGTGTAGAGACCTTTTTGACACTGAAACAGAATCAGAAAGCAAAGTCAAGATAAGTTTTTCACTCTTGATGGTTAGAACATATGCATCGCACATACGCACTGTTGCTCGCCTGTTCAGTAATAATCAAATTATTTAAAATAGCAAAAACCCTTTTGCCACAACCTGTCACGTCGCTTTAGTGCCAGAGTGAAGTGAATATTTTCTAATGGGTTAACTATGTTTTTAGCTAACACTTACACACACACACACGTACGCATACACCCTTATATGTAACTAATTGTATTATAATTATCTTGTTATTCAGTTAATTATATGTGCTATACATAGAATGTGGTAAGTATGGCTTCAAGAGGAAAGTGCTTTTAGCATGGAATTTGCATTAAGCAATGTTGAGGCTAATACTTTTTATTATGGGCCCAAAAAGTAGGAAACAATTTGACAACTCAAACACATCAAAATAACACAAGAATCTATTAAATAAATTGGCTTTGGTAGGAAGCCTTTTCAACTAATTTGAAGGGAACTTACAAACAAATGCATTAAGATTGGGATGGACCAAGAATGTTTCCCAACTTTTTTTGACATCACACTGCTTCGTCCAAATTGGTCCGCATATTAAGTATACGAGACGTTGACTTCATATAATTCATATTAAGCAGTTCGTTGACCAAGTAAAACGAACCAACTGCTGCGATGTAAATTGGAGCGTTTATTTGATTGGCTCCCCATGCCTTCATTTGCTGTTTGTTTACCAATTTAATATTAATCGACAACTGAAGATTATTACATATACAGAGAAGAAGACTCATTTGGACAATTAATTAACTATCAATTGGCAGTGCGCAAGGATGACATTTAATGGTCCAAATGATAATTTATTCAAATTATTGTACAGAAATTGATTAAATTCATAATTTGCTATGCCACTACAAGTAATTTATAATATTTTAAGTTTTATTATTTTATTATTGTTGATTTTATTTACAATTTAAAATACAAATATTCAAAATATTTTTTATGCGCCATACATTTTATTCAATATTTTTAATATTGACGCAAAATGAAAATATTTTTTCTACATAAAATTTCAACTAAAAAACAGTAAAACGTATAAAAATGCAGTTTCATCGGATGAAAAGATGAGAAATATTTTTGGATTGTGCAAATAGAAAGTAAAGAATACGTTTCCACATCAAAATTTGGTTGCATAATATACATATACTTTACGTTTATGCAATAAACCTTTTAGAGGCACTAAAATTCTAGCGAAGAATGTTAAAA
Source organism: Drosophila equinoxialis (assembly GCA_018150345.1). Classification (NCBI taxonomy): domain Eukaryota; kingdom Metazoa; phylum Arthropoda; class Insecta; order Diptera; family Drosophilidae; genus Drosophila; species Drosophila equinoxialis. The sequence goes on along the minus strand of JAECWI010000005.1, from coordinate 1,348,935 downwards.
AAAATACCGTAAATAATGCATAAAACTTTCAACTCAACTTAGGAATTTTATACATTGAAAGTCCGCTCTAATGGGCACATCCTTCTATACATACATGTATATATTTGTATGTATGTGTGTTTAGTATATAAATATGTAGAGAAACATTTCCTCACTACACGGAATTGCTGAGCACACAAAAGTGGGTAAGCGAAAATGCCATAAAACGAAATAAGCCTAACTGAAAAGTCAATGAATGGTATTTCATTTTGTTCGATTGTTCGGCGCACACACACAGGCACACACATGGTCTGAGTTCGTCAATAAACCTATACCTGCCTCCTTATATATAAATACACCCACTCAACCATCCACACACACACACAAATACATACACCTGGTATTTATATTATTTATGAGTGTGTACTTTAACTAAACAGAAAATTCAATTGTTATTTCTTTTGCCTCATGCCATTTACTGTACCTGGAACTCTTCCCTTTTATGCCTTGGGTTTTGCTTCAATATTTCTACTCAATACCCTCACGCTCTAAATGTGGACGACTTCATTTATTTATAACTGAATAAAATCAAAGTCGAACGTGTTTATGCAACAAATGAAGTACTTTAGATTCAATTATTTATTTGTCAACAGGATTCATAATGGTTGATTTTGTTGGTCTGTCTGTTTGCCTTTCACTGGAATTTCAAAAGAGACAAAAAACTATAAATATCTGTTTATTAAAGGTAATACTCAAAATAAAGAGGCAGTGGGAAGTAAATCAGCTTTCGTTGTTTTTGTTTGGGTCAAACCACAGACTTAAGAGTTGTAAGATTGTAAAGAGTTGATCAGTGTCTGGCATTTGACAGCTTCTGGACTGGATTGGTTTGGACTGGCCAGAATAAAGCAGTAAATACTTGGTTACAAATGAATACTCACTTCGTCGACTTAACAATATACATTTTTGGTTTGTGTGGGGAAGAGAAATCAATACTTTGGCAATCAGTTTTTGTTCATGGCTTACAAATGTAATCAACACGTGGAGTGGAGGAACATTGACTAGGCCAAATCCCTGCATGTCGTCTACATGACCTTGCAATCCTTGTTCGGAAAGAAGAAGACTAATCGAAATCGAAACCCGAAAACCAAAACCCTGAAACCCAAAATAACCCAAACTCTTAACAAAGACAACTTCAACTTAGTTTGGACCAAATCCTTTGAGAAATTAGCTGCCTGACTGGTTGAAACTGGATTTTCTCTACTATTTCTATTGGTTTTTTACCCACTTAACACTAGCACAAATTGCCTCTATGTGTGTGTGTGTGTGTCTCTCTGTCTGTGATTTAATGACCTAATCAGTAGGTGAAAGAGAGTTAGGGGCACATATTGAAAATATTGTACAATTTATAGGGAATTTGTATTATTCCGTCCATTGAAAAACACCGCACGCACAATTACAAGACTTGCGTCAAAAAGAAGAAAAATTCTTCTTCCTGCAAACAAACACAAAAATCAATCGCCATTGACGTCAATAGAAAAAGAGCATAGAGAGTCTGGGGCGACATTTTTAAAAATACTAATACAAGTTTTCTTCAAGCTAAATTGCTGTAAATTGCATGTGGTTGGTCAAAGGAAAAACTCCTATTTGTTCTCTTTTTCTTGTTGATGATATTTGTTGGTCGAGGCACAGTAAATTGCATTTGCCAGACTCTGCGGTCTGCTAGCAAAACGTTTTACAAAAGTTAAAGGAACTTTGGATCGAGTCAACAAGCAAATGCAATTAACTAAAGGCGACTAAATAAACTAAAAATGCACTTTTCAATTCATTTTTCATCGTCGTCGTCTTGCCTGGCTTTGTGTATTTTCTTCTTTATTCACTTTGAATGCAAGAAATTAGCGCTAAGAGACGCAATGAGATTGTGCCCTTTGCTCAATCAGGGCAATTTGCAGTCAGTCTGTTGACTGACTCAATTATAATACATATAGCAGATGGCACACACACACACACACACAAATCATAGCAAAAGTCACTGGAAAACTGTTTTGGCATTGATTAAGCCATTAAATTATTAAAGCTCTTTCAGAGACGTCCAATGAAAAGTCAACACCTGTTGTTGGGTTTTGATTCGCGCTTGTTATGGTTGAACTTTAATTCTCACTTGGGTCGCCCCTCTTTGAACGCAATGTCTGTCGTCGATGTTCCCCCTAATTCAATTATCGGCATGAGGAGCACGCTCCTTAGACAGAGACACGAGCAAGTCCCTCATCCACCAGTCACCAGCCAGACAGACAGCAGAGCTTGAGTCGTAGGAGCTGAAGTTGGTCCTCATCTGTAATATAAACATTTGCCTAAACTTTACAATGAAATTATCTGAGCTTGTCATGCCACGGCAGGTACCAGTAAAATTTTTGCTTATTTAATAGAGAAAAAAAATGTTTTATAAATTTTCTATTTTGCCTTACACAATGCCATTTTATGCTTATTTTTTTCTTTCTGTGGTCAGAAAGTGATTGATTGAGAATACACACAGTCATGTGGTCACAAATTCATAAGAATTGTATTAACATTAAGTCTTTCGATCTAATGGCAATGGTGGAAAAAACGCGAATCTAGAATGACGTCCTTTAAAATTATACAATTTTCACTTGTTTTAAGTCAAGGCTACGTATTCCATACGCAGTGTGGTACAGCTACTAAGTGGATTAACTCTGGAACACCATTAGTCGCTGCAATCCATCGTCAGCTTTCCTCTCGAGACATTCTCTGAAAATCTGTCGCATTTAATTAAAGTATATGCGTATCTGTGTGTCGTATCTGTGTGTGTGTAGCTTTTTTGCATAAAAAGTACCGAGTTTAAATGCCTTGACAGTCTAGTGCTTGACATTTTGTATCTTTATGCTTTTTCTGATTTTGGTTTTAAGTGCGGTTTAAATATTTCAAAGTGTGCTAAATTTTAAATTTTTCAATATGCCATATACTGGCAGCTGTTGGTCTATTAATCTCCATCTCTTTCACTCAGCCTCTTGTTCTCTTTGTCTCCTGTTTTTATTTTTTTGTCGTTATTGTCGCTATGTGTGGAGTGTGGTACATAATTTAATTTACCAACATAATACGCTGAGCATTAACAAAGTAATTACGGGACATTATGGCAACCGCATTGACAGAACCAGCCCGTTCGCCACGTTGCCATGGCAGTCACTACTACCGGATGATGGGAGTACGCAGAGGAGACCATTGTTGTTGTTGCCAGTTGTGATTCGCACAACATAACCAGATATCAGTGTGCACAAAACCATTTCACTAATTAACGAAAAACTTTTTTCTGCCTCCTCTCGACTTTAAAACTAATGCTCCTCCTCCTATCTCCAAAATGAAAAATCCAATTGGCTGAGTAAGAAAAATTACATTCAAAAAATACAAAAAAAAAAAAAAGGCTGGACAACAAAAATCCTAATGAAGCCATTTGGAAGCATTCCCAAATGGTTAGTCATTAATCAATATAAATTGAAGGGAAACCCGCAAAGGCACATTGCAAATAATGAGTAAAAATATCGCAACAAATTGTAATTTGACTAAAGTTATTCAAATTTCAAAATATACATACATATACATACATATGTAAGTATTTGGCGAAATATATCAGATTTTGTCAGAATTTAACTCTTCAGTCTACAGCAAATTTAGCGGAAAAAATGATTGAATAATTGGCAAATTTTATAACGAGTTCCTCTTGAAACTGTAAGAGTTAACCATTTATATTTAGACGTGAGGTAATTGTCCAAAAACATATTGTACATTGGCTATTAGTCTCTCAATTTGTTCAGTTAATTTTTACCTTAACTAGGCAGCTGCAAAAACAGCTTCCAGATTAGTCATTTGGTTTAAGTTTAATAGCCACTTGAAAGTTTAAAATAAAAATTTCCTAATATTCTCAATGCGTCATGCTTAAAATTCTCTATAAAAACTCGAACTATTCCTTACTAGACATATCAATGAATATAGTTTTTCTGGACTTGTTAGTCCTAATTAGGGAATAATTAAAAAACTTTAAAAAAGAATTATTACTATATTTAGATTGAAATAACTGAAACAAAAGAAGGTATATGGCTTTGCCTAAATTCAGAATCCATAAGTTGTATTTTTAAAAACAAACAAATCCTTTAACATCTGATATACTTGACTATTTAGTAGATATATGTGGGAACATGTCTGTAGATATTAACTCGGCCAACTTTAATTTGAAGTGAATTCTCTATAAAAGTACTGTTAAATATTTCATAGCATTTTCTACATCTTTCTCTGTCGCTCTCTTTCTCGTTTCATCTCTCTCTCTCTCTCTCCGTCTTTGACCCTTCGACAGTGTTAAACCTCTCTCAGTGATTTAATTAGCCTCCATCAACTTGACTTTTGACTGGTTGAATTTTAAATAAATCCTCCGCTGTTCTTTATTTATTTATTTTTTCGTTTATCTGCTGCAGTAAGACGAGAACAATGGCAACAGTGAAAGGACCAACAAGGTTTATATATTTAAATAAAACAATAAGAACAAAAAACAAGTAAATCTGCCACAATATCAAGCAACGAGAAAGAAAAAAAACGCAGCGTTCCCTGAAGAAAAAGCAAATATGCAGCATTAAGCCAAAAGAAAGAAATTTTCTAAAATGTCAGCGTGTTGAAGGGGCGAATATGGGGGCAGGAAGGCACAGGAAGCGGCAATAAGCGGAATGAAATGAATTAAAATGCGAAATGAATAAGTAAGGATTTCGATGGCAGACAGGGTAGATCCGACTCTGGATGTTGTCAGTAGCGACTTTTGATTGTTGCAAAAGAGACGATTTCCCATGCCATTTTGTTTAACTTTTTTGCCACGCAAAACCTACATACATTCATTGTGTGGCCCAAAGGAAAGTGACAGTTAAATATTTTCTTGCCTAAGGGTAATTTTTCAGAAGAATGCCAAACAAACCAAACACACACACACACAGATCAGTCAAACACACACACTCAATTAAGCAAACCGCGAACTGCGTATACGCAACGTGGAACTCCCAAAACGATTCCCACACACACAAAAGCCCAAACATACGCACACGCATATGGAAAAGCAAAATTTGAGTGCACTTTTGTGCCAAATTAAAATGCCACCTGAATTGCATTGCACCGTAAATGTCGCTTTGACATAAGCAGAAGCAGGTGAAACCTGAGCAAATATTTGCTTAATGCCACACACTGTATAAAGTGGAACAAAAGGTTAGAAAAATACGCAAAAAGTGTTCAGTCTACAACTAGGTGGGCGCTCGCCAACAACATGTGGGCGTGATTCATGCGCAGTGGTCGCCAGTTGATAGCCGACTGATGATACGCAACAACGAAAACTGAAACAAGAGCAGGACCTTAAGTCAACAGGACATTTTCCAGGAATGTGGTGGCAATTGGAACACTTGGAATTATGGCACTCGGATAATCCACAAAATCTGTTTTCAAAAGTCAAATATTTGTGGCCAAGACAAAAGATTTGATAAACCCAAAAAACTTGATACATCAAAAACTCATAAAAATCATTAAAAATTTGCAAAACTCAATAGCAAAGGTCATAATACAAACGCGTCACACTTTAAGCGACTTGTGCACAAACTTGGAGTTCTGACCAAAAATCACCTGTTGATTCTAGCTAACAACAACTCGTCGCCGTGTGCCTTAATTAAAGCTTTTAAGCCAAGGACCAGTGAAGTTTTCTTGTCTTTCAAACAGAAAAGTTTCAGCTTGGCCTGTTGTGGCAAAGTCAGGATATATCTATTAAGGTAGGTAAAACAAATTAATCCACTCTGCTAAAATTTGTCAAAGTCGAACTGAGATAAGAAATAAACTTATTTCATTCAATCTGACAGGGCATTAAGATAGGACGGACTTGCATGCAAAGAAATAAAGTTTCTAAATAAGAAAAAGCAATGCAAAACAAACAAAAACGTAAAGAACAACTAAAAATTGTTTAATCAAGCGACTAACTTTAAATACAAACCCCAAAAGACATTTGCCTAAATTTATTAAATACTTTTTGATGGCTTAAACAAAAAGGGTTGGAAAATGCATTTGTTTGGCTTGATTTGGCTAGATTTAAACGTCAGTAAAAAAGACAGTGTAAAAGTCTATAAAATCTGAAAATTTCATTTATTAGTTAAATAAATGGATAACAAATGTTGTCAAAACCAATGAAAATCTATTCATTTGGAAGAATGAAATGTCAGTAAAGAGAATGATCCTTAGAATGATCTTTATCTTTATAAAGAACCTTAATTAATTTATTAGAAAATAAAAGAATTCTTAATATTTAAAAAGTTAAAAATTGTATTTCATTCTGTAAGAACTTAGTTTTTAGTGTGGAAAGCCTCCAAGATTTAGTTTGCCATTTCCTTTGCGTATTAGTATAGGATAAAATATTGATTATTATTATATTAAGTAACTAAAAATTGGCATTTAAGTATTTATTTTAGGTTTAAATAGATTAGAACTTTGTAACAAATTGTTAATAATGTATTAAAGACTTAAAGAAGAAACTGTTTCAATTGGAAAAGGTCTTTTTAATCTAAAAATTCTATAGAAAAATTATAAATAGACTAAAACCCCAACTAAATTACATATTATTGTAAATTTTGAATGGATTTTCCAATGAGATTAAAAACTTTTCTATGTATAATTTGTATATGTTGTGTTGATTGACCTTTAGAACCTATGCAAATTTTTAAAACTTGCTCGAGGTTTAACATTTATACAAATACAAAAAGAAATTTCTGATTTGATTTCATTTTCCTGGAATTTCGTAGTCTTTTGTATTTGCCCGTACATGCCACAATTTTGTTTTGTTAATGAAGCTATGTACATACATTTGTGTGAATGTTGATTGAAATTATATTGAGCGATAAACAAAATGAATAATAAAATGTAATTTATATCAGTTTTTCTTGTACAAGTCAAATGTAAGTATGCATATGGTATCTCATTAATTTATAAGTATTGATTTCAAACAAAATGAAATATAACACGCGCTAGTCTGTCTGACAAAAACCTGACGCCATCAGTTCGTGCCATTTTCGTATTAAATTATGCAAGAAAGTCAACCAAACACACAGAGAGAGAGAGAGAGAGAGGGAGAGAGAGGGAGAGAAAGAGAGAAATAAAATAAAACAAACAGCGATAGGCATATTTGGCAACTGACTGACTGGCCGGCCGCATACACAGAGATATGTACATACCTAACTGCCTACTTATTTATTATCCAATAATAATGTATGAATGAATGCACACTGTACAGTGTCTAATAGACAGACAGAACAGGAGTGAGACCCGTATTAACATTACGACATTCTCAAATTGTACACGAAAAACCTTTTTACTGGCCTAGTCGCATGTATTTGTGTAGACAGTTTTGTTAGTTTCACTTCTTTCTAGTTATTTAGCAATGAAAGTGAAAAACAAGCCGCTGTCATGCTCATGCAAAAATCAAATAAAAACTTGCCAACAAGCCTTTCGACAGGGCTTATTACAAGGCTTAAACGCACTAAGATTCTGGATGCTGACATGGCATCGTTGTCGTCGTTGTTGTCGTTGTTGTTGTCGTGGTTGTCGCTGTCATTGTCGTTGCCATTGTTGGCACTAATGACACTTTTATAACTTTTTATAGATTTTTCACACTTAATGCGAACTCTTGGGCCATTTATCGTAGTGAAAGCGACAACAATCCTTTCTCGCTCTGCGCCCTTGTCTATGTATGTATTTTTATATATTCTTCTATCTATTTACAGGGGGAAACCTAGGCGACGTAACGCTTATTTCGTCTTTTCTATCGCTCGTTTCCTTTCTGCTTTTTTTTTCATTCTCAAAACTTATTTACGAGAATGTGCGGAAAGATGCTGCCGTATTTCTACAGCCTCAATGCCATTATGTTAGAGACATATAAGAGAGAGTGGGGGGTGTGTGTGTGTGTGGTTGTTCCTAGTGTTTGTCTTGGGGGCTTATACGCGGCGTATACGCAATACGTATGCCGCATACGAAAAAGAACGTCCATAGGCAACATCCCGCAATATAATTTTGCAACAAATTTCAAATGCCAGACATGAGCAACTTTTAAACTTATTCCCATACGCACACTCACACACGTATAACACACACACATATGTACTTACATACATATGTAGACAATCTATCCCCCTCCATTTGTTGGCCAAATTTAGGGGGAGGATTAAATGAACAAAATCAAAAGTAATCATGTTGCTATTTACCCAACGCACATGGATAATCTTTTAGTTTACCCTTGGATCGTTTAGTTTGATTTGACGAGACCCAACAACGTTTAACAAATAAACTTTACCTTACTTTAATGTCACATTTTTCCTTTATTTTTCAAGAAAATTTGCTCAAGTTAAATGCATCTATTTTAGTGAAATATTTGTAAAACGTAGCAAAAGTCGCCTTCTCAAAAAACGAAACTTCGCATGGTCATGTCAAAGGATGCTTAGTATAAATAGTTGTTTTAGAATAGAAAGGAATAGGTTTGTCTTAGAATTATATTAATTTTACGTTAATGGTTAAACTTTAATTAACATTCACAAATCAATGTCGTTATCTTGTTTAGTTTGATTATTCTGATGAGAAAGTATTGTTATCTATAAATTTATCTTAAAATAATTCTACCTAGAACGAAAGTCAATAGAAGCTGCCTATATCTATATATATACATACATTTTTATGTATAACTGCAGATATATGTAGGTATATAAATATATATGAACATCCTTTGTAGCAATGCGTATGTATGACTTTGTTTTGTTTGAATTACAAGTTGCACAAACGCTCCTGCTCGTACTGCTTCTCCTGCTCCTCCCTTGATGACAATGACAGTTCCTGGGACTTTAACAGAAGCCCATATCCGAGGCCAAGTTGAGTTGCTCGTTAGTTGAAAAAACACACAATCCTGATATATACATAAGTACATACTTGTACATATTTACTTGATCCGACTGATGGCAACTTTGACCTTTGATGCATCACACAAACAGTTGAAACTTCATCACAAATCCAATTCATATAATGCATTGCACTTTTCTCTGCACATGCCACAAATAAAACGATTGTTAATGATTAAGTGCTATTAATTAAAACAATTAACACTTAATTAACAAATGCCGATTCCACCAAAGACCTCCAGATTTCATTGGTTTATTAACAATAGCATTCAGAATACATACATATATTAAATTCAGATTCAAATTTTTGAAGTATTAGCTAAATTTTATGGACTCTAAGAATATTTTGATCACATTGAATAAATATTTATGTTAAACAAAGAGTTTTTAACTACCTCAAAATTTGTAATGAAATATGGAATCTTCGACCAGACCAGACATCAGTAGTAAAACCAAATAAATCTGATTTCTCTACATTTACCTGACATTTGCGTGGTAAACAAAATTCAAATTCCGCACAGTGAGTGCCTTCTTCAGTTCGTGCCGCAACTTTTGTCATTAGAGCAAGCCAAAAATTTGTTTTTCGTTTTTTAATTTTCAGCATTTTGTTTTTTTGTTTTGTAAGTTTTGACAGTTTGATTTATAAATCCATCGAAAAACTCAACCAGTGCACTCAAATCCTGCTGCTTGCCCACTGGTTCCTTAATAAATTGAAAATACCTTCAAGTTTTGCCCTAAACCCCAAATGCATAAATCACGCGAATACCCCAAAAAAAAAATCTTACCATTTAGGTGGGAAATGAAAATTCAATTTCATCCCCCACGTTGAGTTTTCCCTTTCACTCGCAGCAGAGAACTTTCAAGTCTCAGCTGACTCAGTGGCCCAGCAACTACTACATACTGCATTTGGCGCCAAAAACCTTAAGTACATATCAGCATGGCATAATTTATATTTAACTATAGCAAACAACCAAACAATTCTAGCAACCAGGCATTAGGGTGGTCCTTAACTAAAAGTGCTAAAGAAAAGAAGAATAAAATCTTGTTTTACTATTGAGCACCTTCTTCTTGAAGTAATTGACCCATTCATATTCATAATCAATCCCATCAATCTGTATCAATCAACTTGAAGCCTTATATAATATTTGTCTAATTTTAAATCACTGAAAACTCTGAAAGGCACAACTTTCGTCTACTTAGTCTGCTTAAAACTGTAAGTTGAATGTGTATTAAATTCATCACTAGTCCATTATGACCAAAAGTAACAACGATTCGTGAATCTTTCCGCATGTATGTAATCCGTAAACCAAAATAAAAAGCACACTTTGATGAGAACTAGTTCTTAGGACTTTCCAATATAAGTCCTGAGTATATTGGTCTACATATATATATTTGGGCTTGGATAAAACAAAACTGTAAAACAAATGCCATACAATTGTATTAAAAACATTATTAACTCTATTTACACAGAACATTTTAGAATTTCTAGGATATCTACAAAATATACTCAGTCTAATATAACAGCAATAGGCAAAGAAATGTTTATAAAGTCTCTTCGAATAAGTCTGGCAAATATATAAGTCAAGTTTAGGCCTTAGCCTTATATATAAGTCAAGTTTTCCATATAAGCCTAGGTCTTAGCCTTATAAGTGGATATATTGTCGGCTATTTACCTTTTACCTTTTATCCTGGAAACATTTTCGGTGCATATTCTAATGATAGCTTATACTGAAAATTTATGTAATATAATGGATGCTATTGTTTGATTTTAGGGCCACTCTAATATTCTTATGAGAGCTATTAAGTAAGTATTCGGAATACTCTTAATGGAGCAAGTGTTATCAGGTGCAAGCAAATGTGCAATGAACTTATATCATTATTTTTAAAAATTACTCTCTCTAGCATTTCACATTTGAACAAGGCCAAATGAGAAGTAAAACTATTTGAACTTTCATTTGAAAACACAGTCATCTGTGTATTGCTCAATGAGAAGATGAAATGAAGTCATCAGTGGCGGTGAGGACGGAGGGGGGTTAAGGACACGCACATAACCCGCGGCCAACATCTAACTTGATTACGCATACCCTTCGTGTTCCTTTTGCGGATGATTAATGCGCCATAAAATGAGATTTTCCAGGGTGCGCGTTAGAGGAACATTTACACGCAAATGTTTTGGTCTACGAATCAAAATATTTTGTACATTGTGCATACATTTATGTACTACATATTTTTTTATGGCATTTTTATGGCAACACGTAAAACAGAAATGGAGTCAAACTCAAGCCAGGATGTGCCAGAACATATACAAACATTCATACATCCGATACTGAGAATTCTACAATTGCGTGTGGCAATTACAAGCAATTAAAATGTTAAATGCAACACATAAAATACATGAAATGGGTTTTTAAACGGTACAAAAGTATTTTAATAGCAAATCAAATCAGATTATAACATCTTAAAACGGATCTAACCATTGGCCGTTTAAATTCAGACACTTGTTGCTACGATAAAACTCCTCTAGCAATCTCAGTCTCTTTGAGAGGAGTTTTCCCAGTGGAGTTTTCATTTGAAATGCAATTGGCTGTCAGTTGGTTTATCTTGTGCAATGGTCGAACATTTCCTTTCAATCACGTAGACAATGAAGGACATCCGTGCAGTTATTTTTGCCGAATGCTCGTACGTCATGCACTCCTTAACATTTTCTTGACCATCAGCAGGATGGGTTATTGTCAATTTTAATGCACTAGAGATGCTTCAATTCATACAATAATAAAGCCGATTAGAGCAATAGCGAATTATCAGTCCATCGGTTTTCCTTTAAAATAAATTAGGTCCCTTACTTTAGAATAGACTTCGTACGCCTTTTAATCTGAAGAAATAATAAGAAAAAAACATTAAATAAGATAATTAAACATCCTAATCCTAAATTTATGGTGTCCTTTTATTCAGATTATGAAACGTTTGAGTAAAAAATTTCTTTGACTTTTCTGCATACAAAGCAACTAAACAAGTTAGGGGTCTGTTAGCTTCTTTCCATGAAATGAATATAAAATATATAAAAGTAGATCCTATAGTCTGGTGAGATCTGTAGGGCTGTAGGGCCAAACCTAATTCTGTCTCTGAAATAAACCACGGATGTCTTCCGAAATGAAATTCACAATAGTAGTTTAATAATAAATCAAACTGAAATACTTGCCCATTTTTTAGAGTTGTGGATTGTGAATCTAATGACTGTTTCTAATTTCAATAACATATAATTTATTATTATTATTATTATTATTATAGTATAGGATATAGTTGTAAACTATCAACCTAACTATATTTTACAAGCACTGGAAACTAAGGCCTTCGGCTTATTGTTAGACAAAAACTACATCCATACACAGCCGGGACTCCAACCCGGATCCTCATTGTTCAGTTGCCGAAATGACTGGGCCACTTAGACAAACCATCTACCGAGGACTGCCAACATATACATAATTTAATCGGTATATAAAATAAAAATTAGAGTTTATTTTACACCAGGTTAATTTTTAAAATTTTTCCTCTACTCGTTCATTGTTTTCCGAAAAAAAACGCATCTCAGAATGGCTCATTTGGATAATCCATCTTTAAGTTATAGACTTAAATCTTATCTTTGGTTAAAAAGTTGGAATTTTTATATGTGTATTAATAACCTTAGTTGACCAACTCTCTTCTTTTTTCTACCTTTTTTTAGTTTGAAAGGCATCAATTTGTTAACAAGTTAAGAAACACGTTGTCTTCAACTTTATATGTATGTTTGCTAAAAATTTTAAAAATACTTAGAATCTTTTATTTATTGAATACATTTTAAGCAAATTCAATTTAACATATCGTTTTTGTGGAGCAATTTCGTAAATGCAATAACCGATAATTATCGAATATTCTAATTATCGAATGTACTAATTATCGATATATTTAGACCACCGGTATATCGCTGGCAAGCTGATGAATTTACATAACGTGCTCTACCTTTTCGAGAGTATGGTAGTTATTCTCATGCCGTTTGTTACACATGTGATTAGGTATTGGTTAACAGATTCACCCAAACTTGGTAAATTTTTTGTATTATTACTGACATAATTGTCAAAATGAGCCATTTCATATCACTGCTAGGAAGATATCAGCATAATTTAAAGATAAAAATACATGTGGGATGCAGCGAGGGTATCAAAGACCGGCGCACGTTAAGTTGGGAGCTGCCGTCAGTATTTTTTGAGTTGTGCGCAGGCCATCCGTGTACGGTCACACTGAAGATACCATTTGTGCCGCCATTAGCGTTGCTGATTATGCAGGCTTGTTTGTTTTCCCTCCAATTTTGTGTTTTGCATGTAGTGGAAGGAACCCCTACATTAAAGGATACCTTAAACTTAGTGAGCCCCAATGACAACGGTGTTGGACAATTTTCAACGCGCAGAGAAAATAGGCGAGGGTACCTATGGGATTGTTTACAAAGCGCGTAGCAATTCAACTGGCCAGGATGTGGCGCTAAAAAAATTCGTTTGGAAGGGTAATTAGTCCAATGCAAACCCGGTGCCCCGAATCAGCTCATACTGCCATACACTTGGTTGCCATCTACAGGGGACTAAAAAGTGGACAATTTCCCATCGATTCTATATTCTCCTGCATTTACATATACCGTGTCCTTGACGAATGTCAAATTTTTTGACTCCTGCAACTCATAAGGCTTCACCAAGCAGCCCGGATTCTGCGAGTGCTGCGCTACGACAAAAACTAAGACGTAGCACCACATGATTCGGCTTCATGGTGAAGTAGATCGCAACGTCATGGTGTTGGAAACTTAGTTTTATCCATAGAAATTGTTTAAGCCACTTAATCCCTTTTACCCTCTTCTTTTAGTGAAACGGAAGGTGTTCCATCGACTGCAATTAGAGAGATATCCCTGCTAAAGAATCTAAAGCATAAGAATGTGGTTCAACTCTTCGACGTGGTCATTTCTGGCAATAATCTCTACATGATATTTGAGTATCTCAACATGGATCTCAAGAAACTAATGGACAAGAAGAAGGATGTCTTCACACCGCAACTAATCAAAGTAATTCTAGTTTAGTCTGGTATACTGATGAATGATTCAAATATTGTCTTTCCCATCAACAGAGCTACATGTACCAGATACTTGATGCCCTAGGATTTTGCCATACCAATCGTATTTTGCATCGTGATCTCAAGCCACAAAATCTTCTTGTAGATACGGCGGGAAATATAAAGGTAGCTTCAGTACTTGTCCTACAACTAGAACCTACAATACGAGACTTAATGATAACTTTCCTCGACTTACTTCAATTGCAGCTAGCTGACTTTGGTCTGGCGAGAGCTTTCAATGTACCAATGCGAGCATACACCCATGAAGTGGTCACATTATGGTATAGATCACCTGAAATTTTGTTGGGTACCAAGTTTTATTCTACAGGCGTGGATATCTGGAGTCTGGGCTGTATATTTGCCGAGATGGTAAGCCTTAAAACATTTCAATTCAATTGAATATGCATTAAAGTCACCGTTTGCAGATAATGCGTCGATCTCTGTTTCCTGGTGATAGCGAAATCGATCAATTATATCGTATTTTCCGTACCTTAAGTACACCAGATGAAAGCAAATGGCCAGGAGTTACACAGTTACCCGATTTCAAAGCCAAGTTTCCCAAATGGGAAGCCACCAATGTGCCTACAGCAATACGCGAACATGAGGCTCATGATCTGATAATGGTAAGCGGATGACATTCGAATCATTTTTAAACGCTTTGCCTTATACAACCTGATTTTCTAGTCTATGCTGCGCTATGATCCCAATTTACGTATCTCAGCAAAGGATGCGTTAAAGCATAAGTATTTCCATGATGTCCAGCATGTGGATAATGTGGCCCTGCCTGTCGATCCAAATGCAGGCAGTGCTTCACGTATGACCCAACTTGTCTGATCACCCTTAGCAAAATTTTTATAACCATTTTGTTAGTAAAGTAAGTCAACCGTTTGTACCTCATTTAGTCATTAAGCTGTAGTGCAATATTCTTCCATTTTTTTGTATTAAACGACTTGGTCTAATCTCTCTCTTACAGCCCACTGCTGCTTCGTATCATTGTCCCGCACATCATGTAAAAATCTCATTCACAACATAAATACACCATTCATGCTATTCTAAATTATTCGTGGAGTTTATTAACCATGCATTTGTAAGAATTACCAGGCGTGCAGCCGAAAATAGCCGTGTCGACGACGTGGGGTGACTGCAACTGATGAATCGTCCGCTGCTGCTACCTCATGACGTTGACGCTGACGACTAAGGTGATCGTCGCGCATGTACGTGCCCAAGGCATTGCGCATGCTCTCAGAGAGAGATGAGTAGCTAGCCTCAGCGCCTTCACTGTCGCCGGCTGAAGGTTCAGTCGTTGTGTTGTCTTCATTGGATGCACTTTCCTCAACTGTAGCTGTATTTCCATCGTTTTTGTCGTCGGTTGTTTGGACTAGTAGAGTCAAGGGTCGCAATAGCGTCACTTTCTTTGTATTCAGTTTAGCCAATGGTTTGGGTTCTTCGTCTTCGATTTCGGGTTCTTCCCCGTTTTCTTCGTTGGATTGTGCTTGCGGACCACTGCCATAGAATTGATTGTAGTAGTGCCTTTGATCGTCAAAGTGTTCTGGACGGAAACGCTGCACTCCGTAATAGCTGCCCGAATTGGTATCAAAGAAAAACATTGGTTGAGCCTGAGGCAATAGAGATGGTTGTGCTGGTGGTGGTCCATAATAATCATATGGATCATAAAATTCTTCTGAATCAATGACAGGTCTTCGCTTCTGCTGCTTGCGACGCTTACGCTTCTTTTTATTCGAACTCTGTGGACGATCTACTTCAATGTCTTGGAATTGTTGCTGCTCCTCAGGATTAATTGACTGGACAAACACAGGCGGAGTTTCAATTATATTGGCAGTGCCATCGTTAAAAAGATTAACCAATGGATTGGTTAGATTGCGTAAACTAAAATTGGGTTGCACGCTGCGCACAAAACTATTCCAGACTCTAATGAATGGACGCTCTGTTGTGGTTGTTGGTGCCGCCTTGCCACGGCCATGCAAACGTTGCCTCTTGTAACCTCCATGCGGAACATAGGTGTAACTAGTTAAGTGAGATCATATATTAGGATTTATGCTATTGTAAATAGTGTATAGGCCCTATCAATCTTACCCAAAGTTGGTTTGCTCTTTTGGTATCCAGTTGTTGTTTTCCAAATCGACATTTGTAATTCTTCTTCCTAAAGTTTCCTCAGGATAGCTCCATGCTATGAACAATGCCAATGATATACACAATTTTAACTCCATAGTGTTCAACCGTTGCTGTTCTTGGCTCGGATCACACTGATGAGATCTTCATCTGTCTTTCGCGTTGTCGCCAACAGCCCAATTCATCATTGTTTTGTAGTCTATTGTCTTGTTCTTTCTAGTTAAAATTTATTCGAATTTTGCCAAATATCTAGCGAAAGTCTTAATAGATACATATTGATTTGTATTGGCATTGTATTAACCCTATAATTCTTAGTATACATATATGTCTAAAGCAAACTAATAACCCAATTTTAAGAGTGTCGAAAGACTTTCCCCTCGAGCCATATTGGCAGCTGCCAATCCCGCTCTATGCATATGCAAATTCATTTTTATTGATTACACAATTAATATGCCATTTAAGGTGTGCTATTTGGCGACAGCAGTTTATGGCCAATTGGTTTTCGATAGTGCCAAAACTGGTTTATAACAAGAAGTGGCACAAAATGATTTGATTTGATTTCCATAACGATAAACTGATAATGACTTTGGTTCCCATGTTTGTACATTTTACGATTGATTGATCTAAGTTCAGATGATTTAGAGAAAATATCATTTACAAGACCATTGACTTATCAGTTTATGTTAATTTCACATTGAAAAGAAATTCCTCGTTAATTCCAGACCAACAGACCTTGTTTGTTTATAATACTTAGTTTAAATTCTCATGTCAAGTTTTTTGCAGCAACAAAAATGCATTTAAGTTTGACTTTCTTATCATTGAAAATCTTAAATATTGTGGTTGCCGTTACCCAATAATTTATTGAGTCCTTCGAACTGCCTGAGCACGGACACAGACAACGTGTCTGCCTCAGACCACAGACGTGAAACAACATCAGGCAGTAATGTCAGAAAAACAAAACAACAAACACCGAAACACACACACACACACCGACGCATACACAAACAACAGTGTAAAGAAAATTCCTAACAAGTGTTTTTCTTTACTGTCCCACAGAGAGAGAGAGAGCGCGAAAGAATTTCTGAGAGAGTGCTTTCACACATGGCAAAAACGAAAGCTTTGACTATGTCTTCTGGCTGTGCCTGAGCTCAGGAAACTCTGTGTTGGTTTTCAGTTAAGTTTGAGTATCCTGGCCAGAAAGTATGCAACATTTTCCACGGGCCTTTACGCGCGTCGAACAATAAGAAAAGCTGGAAAAACGCCAGCAGCAGCAGCAGCAACCAGCACACTATAACAAGTTTTTCTTTCCTTTCACACAAGTCTAGAAAAAGTAGTGAAAAGGCAGCATTTAAGTGGCAGTTGCGTTTTTTGGGCTAAGCAAACGGATTCGTCGCGTGCGTTGGTATAAGTGAGCCTTCTCTTCACGTAAATTTATACACATACACACGCACATGTCCTAGTATGCTTAGCGTGTCTGTGTTTGTGTGTGTGTATCTGTGTGCTTTTGTGTATCCGTTCAATGTTCAAATTTTTTGTGAACTTTCTTCAAAAAAAAATAATTGTAATACATTTAATTGAATTAACTTAACAGCTGAACCACCGCAATTGAAAATTTATATAAGTGAAAGAGTAAAACTAAAGGAGAAAAAAAAAACAATCGACCAAAATCCAAAGAGAATTGCGTAAAATTCTGCGGTATAATAATGTCATTAAGTACTTAAGTAAATTATATAAAAACATTAAACGCCTCACCGAGCAATTATCACAAATTTCAAGCAAGTCCAGGAAAATTTCATTTTTCCCCCCTTTGCTTGGATATATACAGTATGTGTGTCTGTGTATGTGTGTGTGTATATTTATATATGTATTAACGGATATGTGGCACAACTGTTGTTCACGGGGCTGGGCTAGATTTTTATTTTTGACACGGCCTATTGTCAAGGTACAAATAGGAGGTAGGTGCCCTCCCTCAAGGTCTGCCAACTAACTAACCCTAGCTCACAGTCATAAAATTACACACACAAACACACACACACACACCACCCACACTCACAAAAAAAACAAGAATTGAAACATCTTGGCGGGCGTTTCGTTGCCATTTTCAAGTGCGCGCTTTGTGGTCGCCCAAAAGCCAACGCTTCGCCTTCAACACCATCTACCACACGTAATTTTTGTACATAGTTGTTGTTTTTGTTGTATGTAGTTTCAGGTGTCTGACTGTGTTTCCTTCTTGTTCTATTTTTTTTTGGTTTTGCCTTTGCTGTTTGCCCATGTGCCCTCGCTCAAGTGCTTGTGCTTGACCATAACCACTAAAACTGTCACATTGCGTATACGCCGCGTGTTGCCCTCGACCGTTGTAAGCTCATTTACTTGTGTTTTTTGGCACCCACGCAAAACAAGAGAGCCCAATGTTTTCTCTCTCGGCGAAATGTGTGTGCTCTCTCTCTCTCTCTTTATCTGTGGCTTTCTCTATTTCTCTCGGCTTCAGCTGTTTGTTTTGTTTTCAATAGTCAAGAACAACAACAACAATAAACTTTCTTCCTTCGCCCTCGTTTCTTATGCTACCATTTCTGTCCGTTCTTCACGTTCCTTTTTGTTGTTGTTTGGCAATTGAATTTTTATTGTGATTTTTTATGCTTGACAAACAAACAAGAACGTGCTGCCATCTTCGGCTTTTATAGAGCAATTTAGCGCCTAAAAGAATGCAATGGTCTAGCAAAACTTTGAAATTCTTGGTCCATTCGCAGTGTTGAAATGTATAAAAAGGGGAAAAGTACATAAATAAAATGGTTCCTAATGGTTCGCTTTATCTTTAACGAAGGTAGTCCGCCACTTTTGTTTTCATTCTTATTTCGTTTTTTAAAATTAAGTTCTTCAAGCGTCAAAAAACATTTTCATGATATACCCTGCACGAAAATATAAACTTAATTACATAAAATGTATTAAGAAGACCAAAAAACATGTCACTAAGATATTCTTACTTTATTTAAGGAGTTAAAAAAATAATTCAAAAAATATGCTCTCATCATTATGCAAATTAAGGTACTTCTAGACTCTAAAGTCTATTTGCTTTCCCAAATTACCAAATCAATTATGTTTATTGCCACAAAAATAAATATAAAAGATGCCAACTAGCAGCTTAAAAGCATTCGAATAGGTAAACATTTTAAGCACATTTTAAGTATAAAAAGAAAACGTTGATTGTTTTCTTTTTCTTACAGATTACATGGTTAGCAATGCTAGCACAAAGCTTTAGTAATGTAAAGGTCCTTATGTTCATACACACATGTGTATACAAACAGAAAATTATACGACTTAAAGGACTTTTACCTAGACATAGAGAAATGTGCTCGAGATTTACCTTCAGATAGTCGAAAGTGGCTGGATCAAGTATGCCCATGATGATGACTTTTTTCATAAATACTGTTTACCCTTGTAGAAATGCACTTTTATATTTGAATGAATTTCATAATCATAGTTGAACTTCTAAGAGTATCGAAAATGCTAACCAATTATATGTAGTGAGAAATCCTTCCCTGGAACCGAAAATGATTAGAAATTCTTCTTACTTCAATGGCTTGACTAGAGTATTTGGCGGTCTACTCAACAATTTTACCACAGCCCTGGCTTGGCATAATTCCAATAGCTTTTTACTCTTTCTCTGACTCTGTCAGTTTGTTTTCTCTCTCGCTCTCTCTCTCTCTCTCTCTCTCTCACTCTCTCTATCCCTCACATTTAATTAGCCTTCAGCTTTGTGGACTTCCGTTTCCCTTTTGCATGGCAAAAGACAACATTTTGGCTGTCGCCTTGGCGGCTTTGTCGTCTGTCAGATTTAACATTGTCATAGTTTTTGCTTGTTGTTTTTTCCTTTTGGTTCTTTTCGTTGGTAAAACAAAAGTTTTTTGCTGAAATTTACATTTTTCTCACATTAGCCAACCAATGGCGGCTTTGGCGAGGTTGACTGCTCATTAAAATGCCATAAATATATGAGCAATTTGCATGTTGCATGAGCACAGGCCGCGAAAGCTCAAACTGAATAATTAACACCCCAAGACTACGAGTCACGACTCGGTCTAGGCGACCTGTTGTTAGCAGGTCCCATCTTTAATATGGTCTTTAAGAGCGTACAATTAAGGAATCGGAATTAAGTCTAATAAAATTCATATAGGGTTGTATATTCAGGAAGCTGGACAAGATACGACCATCGACACTGGTCCAATCATGTAGAAGGCCAACCAAATAGTAATTCTGCGGTGACATCATTCCTCACCTGCATGCCGACGAGAGAAGCGCCGGGATAATAGGTTCTGTCTTGTTCCTGGTAGCCACAAACCGTATTTTTGTTGGTCACCAGGGATTTGGCGCTGTTTTGGCACAGGGAACGACTTATGGTATTCACCCAAGTTTTGTGCTTCAGCTCTTTATTGGTTTGCAAGCCGGCCAATATAAATATCTGACTAACCAGCGACTTCTCGGCCAGATCTGGTGGTGGCATGCAAATAGGCATGACATTTGGTGTGAACTTGGCATCCCTCAGCAGCGTAAGGACGGCCAGACTGTTTTTCAATGTCAACGCATCGTATTCCGGATGAATGGCTATTTCGGCCAATTTAATTTCCTGTGGCGGCAGTACACAATAACCATCCGACTCGCAGCTAAGCTCGTTGGAATTCCGACTCTTATTCCACACACCCAACTGCACACCAAACGCCTCCGCATGTCCGTTGAACCTGACAAAGCAATGGGCAGGTGCTAACACATTCCTTTTAGAGATTAGTGCACCCAAGCAGCCAGTAGTACCTTTGTAACAAAAGTGAGTAACCAATGTATGTACGTGTGTCTGTACCCACCATTGACATATGTGATGCGGGCCAACCACTGATGCTCTGTGGGAATGGCATAATCATCCTGCTTTAGAACTTGCTCATTTTTAAATTGTCCACATTCCGGTTCTTTGGCATTCGTCAATTGCGATATGATCAGCAGCAATGGAATTATTCCGTAAATTTGATGCATTCTGAGAGCCGATTCATGAACAACTGAACTTGAGAATCTGACTAAAACGACTTTTATATACATATATTAAACATGGTACTAGATACGCTGATTAGCTTTTGCAACTACTGCTTACTATGAATCTGAGAACCGGTCTTAAAGGCGGAACTGCAAGTTATGATAATTGATACTGGTTAATTTTCCAATAAATAACTTCAAGGAAAGTCATGTGTATTTATTTATTTGTAGAAAAAATGCATAAACAATCTTGATTTTAAGATGATTTGATATTTTCTTTAATCCAATCGCGCCATGGTCGCAGATCTTGATAGATCATTGTATTAGTATCACCTGACTTATACATTTTGGCCAAAATTGCAACTAGATAGAAATTTTCGGGTACATCCTTTACCACATTGACACCCATCAAGGCGGTTGCCTCGTAGAATCTGGTCGTCTTTGGTGGGAAACCGCAGAATTGATTTTGCGGCCACGGTGTCTTTGATGATGTCAACAAATTGCAATGCTGCCGCGATACAATGAATGCCGTGCCCTTGCCTCTGAGATAGTTGGAATGTTGAAATCCGGAAAATGGTAAATTCCGACTAGTCAGAGAATCGGGCTCGTTCGCCCCTTGCAAGCAAATGGGCAGAATATACGGTGTATAGTTGATGGATTCTGTTAGTTTCAAAATGGCCAGATCATTGTCACCAGTATCCTTGTCGGCCAGGGGATTAATTTTAATATCGGCCAATTGAAATAGCAACGGTCCGGGTACACAGAATCCCTTTGCATTGCATACAAACTCGTTATCCGGTGTATGGGTCTCATTATATATGCCAAGCAAAACAGCGGCATTACGCGGTTGCTTTTGAAATTTACGTACACATGCAGCTGTTGTCAGGACATGCAACTCATGGATAATGATAACATTGCAGCGAGTATGAGTAAGTCTACCACCTGCAATGGAAAGAAATCAATCCTACCGTTTCTTTCTCTCGATTCAAATGTCATGTTACCTACCTTCTTGACTCATTAGTAATCCCACCCATGGATATTCATTGGGATATGTTGTTTGATCATTGTCATGCAGACGTTTTTCATCCAGTACCCCGCATTCCGTCACGGCCCTAACAGTTCCTAAACCAGGCAACAAATCTAAATATAAGTTTTGGTTTCTCATTAAAATAATAATCATTCACTTACCGATCACAAATATGAGAACAACAAGTTTCACAAACATTTCCATTGCACGATTATCCGCTTGAAATCTCGTCTGGCTCAGTGTTCAAAGCAAACTGGGCTCGATCTCAAATGCTGTGCCTTTAACGAGAACCGCCAATGCGAAACCCAAATCAAAATGCCGACTTGCCGATACTCTATAGACATGTCACCTCAACTATGGCAAGCATTTACGGTTTCAGGTTTTAACACAGAGAAATTGAAAATAGTAATATTTTGTTGTTTTAATGAAGAAACTTTATAATTTCTATTTTCTAGAATTTGAATCATAACTTAAGATTCATTATCATTGACAAAATCAAAAGAAAGATTATAAATTTCATTCAAATGACTTGATGAATTTGGTTAAACGCTTTTATTAACTTCAATTTGATAAGTTGAATTAAAATGGCATGTTTTATCTTGAGAGAATTACTTTCTAGTTTTGTATTCTTTAATATTGAACCCCAACTGAAAATTACCGAAAGTTTTATTCATCATTTATCCATTTTATAATGTTTTAAAGTTTGGATTCGATCAGGATCTAGCTCATAACATTGATGGGAAGCAATCGGAGCATATCGGAGAAAAATTGATAATTTGATTCCATTTCTTGTTTCAATATTTATTAAAAACTAAACGGCCTTAAATAACATCTAATTATGGTTGATCATTGGTTAAATCCTGGCTAATCTTTGCTCACCCCACAAAATTTTCTTGTTTAAATATATTCGACTTCGATAAAACTTGCTAATTTGCATAGAACTATTTTATTATGCCCAGTGTAAAGTGGGAAATTTTCTCAAGATTTACATAATTTAGATATTGCGACATAACAATCCATGTCTTTGTATGTGTGTTTGTCTTTGTATGTATGGTTGTTGTTGGTTGTCATTTATATTGACTAAAAATCGCCATGTTCTCCCCTTGTAAAATGCATCAATTAAATAATCAATAAAAGAAAACTATCTATCTTATAATTATTTGAATATTTCTGCCAATCAATTCCTATTTGTGCGAAATTCCAGTCAATTATATTCAACTGTATAGGTTAAAAGGACAATCATTATATAGCTATTAACTTGTTCAAATCAGCAGTTTGCTTCGTTTTTCCGCCTTGGTCTTGCCTAGACCCTCGATCTGAATAATTAATGTTTCAATTAGAATGGCATTATTGAAAGCAAACACAGCCAACTGTGCCCAGTGGGATGCCTGGATTATTGAAGGTGAAGGACATAGAAGGACGACAAGTGGACAAGTGGGAGGGAGTGGGTAAGGTTTACAGGGTTAATTTAGCTATGCAGTAAAAAGGCTTACAAATTGCCCAACCGGATCTGCTTAGGTTGCCATGTTTATTGTCCACATTCTCTCTCTCTCTCTCTCTCTCTCTCTCCTTTTGCTTTCTCTCTCTGACAATATTCAACTTGACCCAGCTAGCTGAGGCGTTCATAATTTGCATTGTTATGAGTGCCTCTTCTACAGACCCCCCAACACATATGTTGGTCATCCAATCAATGGACTGGACTTTACAAAAACAAACCAAGCCAGCTGGTCATTTAGCCATGAAAAATGTTTGACTTGCTGTACCTTGCCTTGAGTTTAGCCTGGAGCTTTGTAGGCTCCAAAAAAAGGGTGTTTTGTGTGTGGGTGAAAGGGCTTGGGTGCTCATGCAAATTGCGTGGGTTATTGGGGAGTGCCTTTTGCCATCAAAAAATTGGAATTCGACCTCCACCTTGCGTGTTCTTTCATCTCTAATCGCTGCCAGCACGTGAACAACGGCATGTTTCTTGGCTAATCGCACTCCGATTGAGCTTTAGGGTTATATGGAGAATTGGTGTCGAGTGCCTGAAGTTTAAAGTGAAATCTAAAAAGTCAATATGGTGCACCTTTTTACACTCTTTGCAGGCAGCAATCACTATGAATGTGAAATATCTATGTGAATAGTAGGATGACGCGAGACGGCGAAATTCCGGCCATCTTCAATCCGAAACGTGTGCGCACCCCATCTGTGGTTGTCACTGGCGATTCCTCAACGAATGGACCGTCGTACAATAGCAACAACAGCAGTGGAGCTGCAGCTAGCAGCAGCACTGTCGGTGGAGCTGGCGTTGGAGGCGGCGGCCCAGTTGGAGGCCCAGTGGTGCCTGGGACAGGCAGTTGTGGGTTCAGCAACGTCCTTAACTCAAGCAACCCACAAATAACCCACCAAGATTCAATATCATCGAGCCAACAGGATCCCAATGAGGTGATTATCATTCAAGCGGATACACCGACAGGCACACACAACGCACAACATCATTTTGGAGGCGACTCCAGTGATACGGCACACAGCGCTGGACACGATCAACAACAGCAACAGCAGCAGCAGCAGGCAAATGGCCATGGCGAAGAGCCAGAATTACGTTTTCGTAAGCTGCAGGCCTGCAAAGAATCCTGTTGCTCCGAGCTGGCTCGGAAGGTAAGTGTATCAGAGTTTTCGAGCTGCTCCAAACAGTGACTTAAGTCGCCTCTCTTAATCCGCAGATGTACTATGGTGTGTGCGTGACCATTCTCGTGACCGGGTCATGGGTAGGAGCCACACATACCATCAAGTATATGTACAAGTATCGAGCTCCCTACGATGATGTACTGAACGATGATCAGGACACCTCGTCGAGTCGCGCGGAGTTGAGCACCGAGCTTGAGGATATACTGGCCATCAGTGATTCATCCCTGCATCATGTCGAGGACGCCACCGAGATGTTCAAAATCCCACCACGCCAGCCCGTCTACTTTAGTGCACCGTTCTTTGCTGCCTGGTTTTTTACCAATTTCTCGTTACTCTTTTTCCCCATCTATGTGCTGGGATTGATCTCGGCCCGCAAGTATGATAAATTAAGTGAAATATTGGGCGATGTGCTGCGTGGTTTTCGCGAACGAGGTTTCACCGTAGGTAAGTTCCAAGCCAAGAGGCGACCATTCTTTCCCATGTGAATACCAATTCACTTTCCATTTCCGCTCTGGGCTTGATTTTAAGGACGCTTTCTGAATCGCTGCCTCTCATTCTGCATACTGTGGCTGGTAACCACATATCTGTACACGCTCTCCCTGCATGTCCTCTTTGCCACAGATGCCCTGGCCCTGTTTGCCACAAATGTTGCCTGTGTCTACTTGTTGTCCTGGGTTATTCTGCACGAACAATTTGTGGGCGTACGGGTAAGTGAGGTCCTCCAAAATCTAATCAAATCGTATTACATGGCTTCCATTTTTAGATTGTGGCTGTTATCCTCTGCGACACGGGCATTGCATTGCTGGCCTATATGGATGGCATCACAGAGAGCCGCACACTTGGCGGCGTTGTGCTGGCCACATTGTCCGCTGCCGGTTATGCTGTATTCAGGGTATGACCTGCGTGTCCTTTTGCTCTGTTTTCTCTTCCCCCTTTTAGTGGTCGTGACGTTTCGTTCTCATGTTTTGCCATTTGCTTTTTTGGGCTTTCTAGGTTATGTTCCGCAAAGTAATGGGCGATCCGCCTGTGGGCCAAATCGCATTCACATTCACAGCATTGGGTTTCCTCAATGCCCTGCTGCTGTGGCCCGTTGTGTTGGCGCTTTACTTGACTGGCACGGAAAGTCTGACATCGGAGAGCATTCCCTGGAACCTGCTTTTTGCCGCCAGTCTATTGCTTTTAGGTACTACTACAAACACAAACTGCCCACTGCCCCTCTAGGCCATTACTTTCTATTCTTCTTGTTGTTTTCGTTATAAACTTTTATCGTTGTAATTAATTTTGATTGCAGTTTTCCACGTCCTGATGCAGTTCAGCGCCGCCGTAACATACAACATGTTTGTGACATTGGGTTTGATTACAGCCGTTCCCGTTTCAGGTGGTAGGTATACCAACAACAACAACATAGAAGGGCAACAACATTTTCTATTAGCCTTAGGCATTCCGTGACTATATATTATTTTAAATCGTCAAATAAAACTTTCAGGAAACCCAAATCGTTGCTACGAACAAGTTTTTTCTTTTCCTCAATCAAAATTACTCCTGAAAATGGCTCAAAAAATACAATAATAGAATTCTGGTAAAAAGAAGAAATAGAAATTTTATAACTTTCTTGAAAATAAATGCAGTAAAATTGTTAGACTCATTGCTTAGTTAATATCAAGCAATACTTTTCTTGAAATAATCTTTAAACTAGGAATAAAAATTGTTGCTCTAAATTGATAGCTGGAACTATTAAATTCCAAATTAATTCCAAACTCTTTCCTGAGAGTCTTTGTTTTTAAAGTTTTTGAATTGTTTTCAAGTTTCCTTTTAGCAGGTTTCCTTTTCCAGTTTTGGATGGCATTTGCCTTTTTAATCGTTTGAAACATAATAATTGCCATTTAATTTAGCAAAATGTGTGATAATATTTTCTTAATATTTTTGGAACATTCTTTAAAATGTTCAGAACAATAATAGACATTAGTGGTTGAGTTTGATTTCGCTTGCAATTCACAAGAATGTTTACCTAGCAGAAAACGAGAATTGAGTTCCATTTAAATGATTCTAAAAATGCTCAATCGAAATCCCCATTAAATAATTTATCTATGCCAACAATTGAAAACATTTCTATCTTACTATTGAATAGTTAATCTATTAAAAGAGAGGAAGATTAATGAGAATAGTAAATCTATTAAAAGAGAGAATAGTAAATCTATTAAAAGAGAGGAAGATTAACGAGAAAATCAAGTTCTAAAACTATAAGAATTGAAGATGTTTTGATTGGGAGATCTATCAACCACTACATATGTAGATTCTGACTAACTTACAGTATATTTACTATGAATATTAATCGCTTTTACTAATTTACCATATCTAGCACTCGATGTCATATTGTACAGCGCCAATTTTGCTGGCATGAAACTTGCTGGGGTTATTCTAATTGGCATTGGGTTTTTCCTCGTTATGTTCCCCGAGAATTGGCCCGACTATATAACCCGATTGCTGCGGTAAGTACACATTTTCTTACTTTATTTTTCTTTCTTTTTTGTTTTTGTGTATTTTAGTTTTTGAAACTTTTGTTATTCATATTGCTAAAATGTTATACAATTAAATATGCTAATTTTCGTATTGTGTGAGTACAAAATAAAAGAAAAAAAAAGAAAACTCTTGCGTGTTTTTTCAAATAATTTCACTACATTTTCCGTTTTGGTCTTGTTTTTTTGTTTGTTCTTACTTTTCGTTTTCGTTTTCGTTTTCTTTATGGTTCAAGTTCATAAATTTTCTTTATGTTTATTGCTAAAAGAAAGTACCAACATATATAATATTAACTTGAATTTAATGTAATAAAAATCATTTGACTAAAACGAATAACACTTACACACAATTTACATAAATCTTTTGTTGTGAATTTGAAATCTATCTATTCTATATCCATATATATTTGACTTTATATCCAACCAAACATCTTGCAGAAAGAGCGTTCGTGCCATACTCCGTTACCAATGTTGTTGTGAATTAGCCGAAATTCGCTATGCTCATTCGGTAGGCCAAACACACAAACAACAATCAACAATATTTACTCGTATAAGTTGGAAAACACAAAATTAAATTTAGTTATAGTGCAAATTATTTTGAATAAAGTCTAGAATTTTAGGCCATGTAAAAAAGTATCTCTCAAATGATGATAAGAAGCAGTACATAAATACGTAAAACTAGCCAGATTTTTTACTGAACACCCAACCACAACTTTCTCTCTATATATATATATGTATATTCTATATGATATATATATTCTACACAGACATTTACATATGTGATAAATACCTACACTTTGGCTTCCAAAAACTTTTGCGCTCACCCTTATTGAAAGATATATACAAATAAATTGTAAATCCATATATATATATACACCCAACTATATACCATATCCGATATACCTACATATATACAATATGCCTTGTTACACCTATACAAATACAAGTACATATCTCTATATATCAAATATATATATTGTATGTATAAATTTTTTTTTTTTAATCACGACACTAACTTTAGGCTATTTCGTGCAGTTGTTGTTGGTTCAAAGTTTTAAACCCCTTCTGAGACCTTCTCATTGTTGTTGTTGATGTTCTTAACGTTAATTGCTGTTGATTTTGGTTCGTTCGTTATGATTTCGTTTGTGTTTCGGCAGATCAGCAACTTCATTTCTACCCACTGGAGCCAATTTAATAATATTAATAATAACCAAACATCATATCGTTTATGTAAAATACTTAATAACTTTGTACATGGATGTTGATTGCAAATGTTGCTGATGCTGAGGTTCGATCAATGTAGTTCTCACCCATGACATACACACACACACAGACATCTACACCCACACACACACATACATACACCCCACCTAAATATGTAGAGCTGATGTTGCGAATCGTGGCCTAAACAGGTTAACTTTCCAAAAAAAAAAAACAGATCGAATGATGACCACATCCACCCACAACACACACACACACACACGCCTTGTTTGTTATGTGTGTGTGTGTGTTCCTTGATTTTTCTTTTTAATGGCTGTTTGTTGTGCAATCTCTCCCTATCTCTTTCTCTCTCTCTTTCCTCTTCTAACCAAATCATACCATATAATGGCCGCTTGTAATTGAGTTTGACCAAGTTGTAAATAAATTTCAATTCAATTTATACTTTTTTTTAATTTGACCATACATATTTCTATTCGTGTGTGTGTGTGTGTGTGTGTGTGTGTGCACTTGGCAAGGGGTTTTAGCAGCAAGTCATGATATAGATATAGAAACAGATCGTTGCAGCATGATCAATCAAAAGAGGTTACGCCCTACCCTGACCCACACCAACCAAAAATATAAATGACATTTTCAGTTTAATTTTCAGCCTAAAAACAAAAAAGCCTAAAAATTCTAAAAAAATAATTAAAATTTATATATATATTTTATATGCATTAATTGTTAAAACTTTTCTTTTTCTTTGAATATAATCAATTTGGCCATACTATTCAATTTTAAGTTTCTGAAATAAATTTTCAAATTTTGTTTTCAGTTTTCTCTCGATTTTTAAGTTTTGATCTTTTCTGCGTGTTGTGTGTTCTGTCTCTAAATCAACTATTCCCCATATTCTCTATATATTCTCTCTCTCTTTCTCTCTCTCTTTCTCTCTCTATCCCTTTCTCAATCTTATCTTATCTGTCAACTATATATATTATATAAAACTCGTATCTCGACATTTCTTAATTATATTTTGCAGAAGCATCATTATGCTGGGTCACAATGCGAGGTGAGTTTCGTGAGGTTTACAGAAACGAAATGTCTTTTATATTTTTAATTTAAGAAAAACAAAACCAAATACTATATCTCACAATGCCCAGGAATATCTTAAACTTCTATAGGATATATATATTTATGCAATATATATACAATACTTAACAAAAAAAAAACCTATTCTACCGAGATTCAAATTAAAATTATAAAACTACTCTTAATATTATACATTTTTAAAAACGTAAGCGAAGTATGTTTTTATCAATTTCGAAACTTTGCCTCTTTGCTATAGTTTTTGTTATTAACTAAAAGGGTAATTTAATAATTGATTGAGGATTTTGTCATGAACTTCAATTTTTATTCTCACTTTTCGGCTTGCGTCTCAGTTATAATTTCGTTAATTTCTATATTATTTTCTTAGATTTTCAAAAAATAAAAACTCTGTAGAAGTTCTAGGTCGAATCGTAGTATATATAATATATAATTTTCAAAGCATTTATTTCAATAAATAAGCTAAGGTAAGTCCATTTGAGGGTCTCTTTTATTGCTGCCAGGCACTTTCAACTCAATAATCACATCACAAATCACAATATTTCGTTGAAAATGAACGAAATAAGGCTAAATTGATCATATTTTATATAACTTTAGTTTCTTTTAGGGGGCTATACCAGTAAATTCTTGAAATATCCTATGAAAATTTCAATTTCAAGCCTGTTTAGTGAATACTTCCCTTTTAAAATCAACCCCCCGATGTCGTAATCCTTCCTAACAAAAGCTTCAAAGTTTGTTTTTCTCAATGCCAATTTAGAATTTCATCTAACCGTTTGAATTAAATCTTGAAATCAATATGTTGTCATATATACATATGTATGTAGTATATCTAGCATTTAGAACATTAAACACCTTGAGCCCTTTTATTAATTAAAAACCAGAAGGCCGGGGCTAACTTCGACCGCGTCAAAGTTTGTATACCCTTGCAACTTTTTGGGTTGCTCTTTCCTTAGCTATAGCCATCAAAGTGAAATAGGTTTTATCTAAAAAGGCTAATATTTGCGAAAGAATGGCCTACAATCTTAGCATACGAAATAACGATCAAAATCACTGTTTTTCACCGATCGTTCCTATGGGAGCTATATGATATAGTCACCCGATCTTTATCAAATTCGGTACTGTCACTAACAAATTTATTAAACTAAAAAATGTTTCATTTGAAAGCAATCGCGTCATTAAATTTCACGACAATAGCTATATGATATAGTGGTCCGATCCGGCTGAATCCAAGATATACAACCCCTGCAGTATATATGTACAAGCCTACATGCAAAATTTCAGCTCTGTAGCTCTTACGGTCTAGGGGGGTTCGCGTTGATCCAGACGGACGGACGGACGGACATGGCTATTTGAACTCGTCTCGTCGTGCTATGGTCGGAGATGCTTCCTTCTATGCGTTGCACACTTCTGACCAAAATTAATATACCCTTTTTGCAAGGGTATAAAAAGAAACTATTTACATACTTTATTAAAAGAAGACTCGAAAACGATTATAAAGTAAGGACCCTATAAGAAGCTGAAACTGATTAAAAGGGATATTAAAGCTTGCCCGTTTCAAGAGGTAAATTCTTAATTTTGGGGTGAGAACTTTTCCAAATTTTCAAATACATATATGAGAAAGTTACAAAACATTCCGATTCATTTCCATAAATAACAATTTTTTTCTTTGCCTAGCAGGCAACTTGCAAGGATATGTAAACTTCGTCCAGACGGAAATTAACCTCCCCCTCGGGGCTTTTATTTCAAAGTTTTAGGCTTCATGTTTGGTATAGCCCCATTACACATATATCTTTTCTATGTACATATATATATTTATTCTTGGAGGCGACATATCTTAGATATAGCAGCTCAATAGTAGTAAAAACAATCTCTAAAATTGTATATAGTAAAACACCGCTAATCTGTACTATTGCTTCTTTTTCTTCTTGTTTTCTCTTCTTCACCTCAAACACCTGTCTCTCTTTCTCTCTCTCTCTCTCTCGTTCTCTATAAACGACTTTCTCCTTTCTTTCTCTCTCTCTCTCTCTCTCTTAACACAAAACACAATCACGAAATTCTCATTTGATAAACCGTATGTACACGCTGCTGCAACAAAAAAAAACATTGAAAAATTTAACAATTTGATATATCATATATACACAAAAAAAAATATAAACTGAACCATGTAGCGGTAGGCCAGCGCTTTGTAAACGAGATGCTATAGTCACTGGACCCTCCACACGATATGCTCAGCGGCACATCACGCGAACTCACCACATAAGCTAAAAGTTGGACAAAATCACAGAAATTGTACAGAAAACAAGACATGAAACAAATATATATATATATATATATATTTGTATATTTTGTAAATGATTTTCCAAGACAAAAACTCAAATTGCACCATTAAAAAACTTAAAACAAAAAAACAAAGACCGAAACCGAAATGTAATCGAAACCGAGCCAGAGCCCAAGTCTTAGGGGTAAGTACAAAACCATTAGTAATCCCCCCCTTTAATTATTTAAAAATTTCAACTAAATTAATTATGTATATAGAAGATATCAGGTACAGTTTGCTTCCTCTTGTAGATATATACTTACAATTAGTCGAGATTGGAAGATTGGGCTCATCGTAAAATAAGTCTTAGCAATTAAATGTCTCTGCTCCTTGTCATCTTGTTTATCTATCGTATTCTATCTATCTGTCACTCTATATTCTTTTTTCTCTATTTTTTGGAATTTTTGTTTCGTTTTCACAGATCGCAGCATATTTATGCCTCCCATTACAAACATAAACGAAAATATTATGCTGTCAATACAAACTCATATGTTGTTTGAGAGGCCTCATCTGAGAGGCCAGCATGGCAAATTGTATTAAATAAACCAAAAACTTTAAGAACTAATTATATATATGTACTTACTATATATATTTAACTGAGCCAACCAACCAATTAATTGATTGATTGATTGATTAACTAGCAGGAAGCGTGGGCGAAATTTTTGTGTTTAAATCGCCCAATTGCCAACTTAAAACCAAAACTAAATGTGTGTTTTTGTTTTGCCCTATAAATGTCGTGTAAACGTTGAAAAATGCATTTTTGAAACAAAAAAAAACCCGATATATAAATAAAACATACGTAGTTAAAATGAAACACGAACGAACGAAACGAACGATGAAACGGTGAGCGCTCTTAATAAACAAACATAATTTTTTCTGCATTTTGCATTTAGTTACTATCATTAGATTAGAGGCTAAGTCACAGAGCTTTTTAATTATTCGCACCGATGCTTAAAACTTATATAAAATTTCAATTTTTATGCCATGTAAATTAATCGTAAATTGTATTCAATGTTGTGTTTTGGCACCTTGCCCCCCCCTTCCTATAAATTAAGCTTTTGAACTATTCTGCTTAAAACTTTTTACCTATTCACCCCTCCACCTAAAACAACACACACACACACACACGCTGACACTTACACACAGACATAAATTTTGTATATAAAGAGTACAGAAAAAAATAACAACCAAAATTAACATCAGTAAAAAATCCGTATAAATTTTTAGAGTCAATCAACATATTTTAGTGCTTAGATCTAAATGAACTGAAGGCCGCAATATACATATATACATAAATAATACATAGTATTAGTGGCCAGCAGTTAGTGGCAGATCCACAAGGAAGATAATGATAAGGGAAAACTGAGAGACATATCATCCGACTAGAACTGCCATTAGCTAATGGCAATCTATTGATGTGTATATAAAAACTGCATTAGAAGACACAGAAAAAAAGCCTAGACAATAAATGACTATAAAAGCTTTTCATAAGAAATGTGTAAATGAATTAACTAACATTTGAAAAATTTTACATTCAAACACACACACACACTAACACCTATTTAGATGGGGTCGCGGCCCTCGGAGCGGTACTTCAACAGGTCAGCATCCCACCATTATCGATTATCGGACGGGATACATAAGGTCCCATCTTCGTTCACCCTCTGGCCGTGTGAGATGACTGATCTATCGCCAACTACAACTGGGTTTCTGCATGGTCATGGCGGCTCTAACGCACAGCATCATCAGCAACTTTTACAACAGCAACAACAACAACAACATCACCATCCTCATCAACGACATCATCTAACGCATTCGTATTCCCAACAGCAACAGCATCATCTGCAGCGGCAACACTCGCACACCTCGCTAACAATGATCCATCGTCAGAGTAGTAGTCATAGTGTCCATGGTGGACGTGCTGGAGCAGCAGCAGCAGCAGCAGCGGCGGCAGCCACTGGAACTGGTCGTTTATTCTCATATTTTGGCAACGAACACGATCATGACCATGAGCGTAAGAAATCGGAGACATCATTCTTCAATTTGGGCTTCCGACGCAAGTCGACAGTTGTCTATTATGCTCCAACCGATTAAGAACAGAGGATTTCCAAAATAACACACAAATTGCAACTAAATACAGTAAAACGAAAAGTAAAACAATCATGAATACAGAAGAAAATGAGTTTATCAGAATTTATTAGGATTTGCACTCTTAGAATTTATCGAGAAAACAAATATAAACATATTATTATGAATGTTGTTGTTGTAAAAGTTTAGTCACTCCATCACTTACACACACATATGCAGTTACAAATTTGCTCAAATGTAAGACACACACCCTCACACACACACACACACGGACAGACCGTAATGCTATGCAAATGAAACCCATAAACATCATGTGAGAAAATTCCCAATAAATAAACGAAAATTAAAGTGCCCCAAAAGTTAACTAAACTATATATTTAAAAGAATGCAATAAACTGCATAATTCTATAAGAAAACGAAGCCAATTGTTTTTAGCAATTATATACAAAAAAAAAAACAAAACCATCTCATAATATATATTTTAAAAACCAAACTAATTATTAAACTATGTAAAACCCTCACTCACTCAACAACAAGAAGGCACCTCACCCTACAACGGCAATGAGAGATACATATATATACAGTAGCGGACAAAGAAATCCGGACACCTCGGTATGGCCTCTATATGCAAACTTTGAACGGGCGTAAAATATGTAAAAAAGGTTCAATCGGTTTGGATCTTTTTTCGCGTTATCTATTAAGTATTTAGCTTTAAAATACCGCCTAGTTTGGTGTAACCTAAACTTTTGAAGTGAAAAAAAAAAAAAACGTGAAAAATGTCAAAAATGACTGAAACTGATAAAGGTGCCATATTGGCTTTACGATCGGAAAATTTAAGTCTTCGCGATATAAGCGCTAAGGTTGGCTTTAGTAAATCTCCTGTCGGGGATTTCTTAAAGAATTTTGAAAAAACCGGAACGCTAAAGCGAAATCCTGGGGCAGGACGAAAGAAGAAGACCAATGACCAGGAAAACCGTATTCTGAAGCGCTTAAGCATGGCCAATCGATTTAAAACTGCAGAAGATATTAGATTCGAGTTTGTTCAGTCGGAAGGAGTAGATATTAGCACTCGAACAGTACGAAGACGGCTTCAGGATGCAGGACTTAATGCTCGCAGACCAGCAAAAAAACCGGTTTTGACCGCTCAAATGCGCAAAAAACGGCTACAATAGGCGAAAGAGCACGAATCTTGGACCTTAAAAGATTGGAGAAACGTGATATTTTCAGATGAGTCCAAAATAAACCTTTTTGGTTCCGATGGTATGGCCTACGTGAGACGTAAAGTTGGAGAAAGATTCAAGAATGAGTGCCTACGACGGACGGTCAGGCATGGTGGATCCCGTATGGTCTGGGGATGCTTTTCCTACTTTGGAATTGGAGATCTGGCACTAATTGATGGAACAGTAAACGCCGAAAAATACCAACAAATTTTGGACGAGCATCTTGTACCATCAATTGAGGAGCATCTTTCGTATGCCGATGATATCATTTTTCAGGACGATTCTGCTCCTTGCCATCGTGCAAAATTGGTAAGTCAAATTTTTTTTTAATTCCTTTATTTATTGTATAAATAATACCAAAACTTTTAAATTTCTAATATTTTTCTTTTTTTTTAGATTACAAAATATTTGAACCGAATGGGAATATCTTCATTGGATTGGCCAGGCAATAGTCCTGATTTGAATCCTATTGAGAATCTTTGGCATATTTTAAAGGTTAAAATAACGAAGAAGAAACCTAAAACTGTAAAACAGCTCAATTTAATTTTGAAAAATGTTTGGTACAACGATATAACCCTAGAAACAATTCAAAATCTAGTGGATTCTCTTCCGAAACGTATAAAGACGGTAATAAAAAACAAAAGGAGGTCCAACAAAAAAATGAAATCTATTGTTTTAAGTAGAATAATATTCAATAAAATAAATAATATTTTCAAATAATTTGTAACTCACTTAAAAATAAAAAAAAAAATTTTCTTTGTTTCCCTTGGTTTTTGAAACACTATCAATAATTTTAATTTAAGACTTTTTCTGTAAAAAAAACATCACTGAAATCTAATAAATATTTGTTTTGGTTAGCAAATACATATATATAATAAGTTTAATACAAATTTTCTCGAATCAACAAACACAATTTTTAAAAACTTACGAAACAAAGATTTTTTTGCCTGTCCGGATTTCTTTGTCCGCTACTGTACATATATTAAATAGTTCTCACCGATTCTCAGATTCAAATTTATAGTATAAGCTCATCTTAGACAAGTTAAGAAGAAGATACAATTGAAATGGAGTTAATAAGTATTCAATGTTATTGTTGTTGTCTCAATTGATTGATCTGTTGTTACCCCAAAACATTTATAATTTAGAAGAAAAGAAGAAAAAGAAACCTTATCAAAAGTATTTGTATATTTTTAACAACTGTTTGTGTGTCGTTTTTTGTGATTTTAGACCACTGTTTTTATTGTTATAGAAGTGAAATTCCATTTTGTGGCTAGAGAGAGACTATAAGCCGCTGTATTAAACAAACCAAAACAAAAAATAAAACAATATTATGTCCTTGAAAAGAAACTGGGCAATTAGGGGCATAGTGGAATGGCCCATCTTATGTATTAAGTTATGTAGCCACATCCAATAATTGATTTGTGATAGTTTTTACAAAAATGTTTGATAACCAACTACACACACCTACACACACACACACACACACACACCCATATACATGCCCTCTACCTTAACCTAAACCTAGGCAAATGGTAACAATTTAAAGAGTGTATTTAGGATCACACAAATATAATAAAACTAAAAACCAACACTGAACAAAAATTATAAATATAGCCAAATGAAATGGAAATAAACCTAAAAAATCAAATGTTATTAATGTTTTGTTTTGTTTTTTTACCATTCATTGCATTGCATCAGGAATCCTTTGGTTTTTCTGTCAACTGTCGAAACTTGAATCAATCGACAAATTTGTTGTTAGTACAGATACATACGCCCCCAGACCCCTCAACTTTCAAAAATTTTGTTAAAATTCTAAAAGGATAAGAAGTAAATCAAAGTCCAATAATTGGAATCAATTCTTGAATATTTCGTGAATAACCAATATCTAGTTCGATTACGTAACCCAAACAGTATCGTAATTGGACAAGTCGCGAATATATATCGACAATCGTCCCGAATAGAACTTGCGACGCTCGTAAAAACCCCCCAAAAAGGGAGAAAAATCATTTAACAAAATATATATATATATAAACCTATATCTATGCAAAAGAGAAAGTAAAGCTAAAAGAGCAAGAACGGGCGGCGTCAATCCATCTACTTTTTGGTGTTCCAGGATCATTAATTAATTTGATTTTCCATTTCGTTCCATCCTTTAATAATTGTGAACTTTATTTATGATTTAACTTTTTGTTTTTCCGCAACGCATAATTTGAAAATCCCAAAACCTTGAACGATTTTATTTGATTTGTGCATTTTGTTCGTGAGCGTATAAATTTTAAAGCATAACCTAAAATTGACGTTTCAAAATATTAACCATTTGACTGGCGTTTGGGGACCAACATATCCAAGATGAATAAGTTTGGTAAGTTATATAGATATTGTGTGTATATAAAAAAAGATTTATTTGAGTTTAATCGTTAGATTATTGAGGGGTTTTCCATCTTAAACTCTATATATAAAAAACGAATGAAAATTCCGGCACTTAACATTAATATACATTAATAGAATATATTGAGACTCTACGTAAATGGACGGACATACGATATAGTCATTATTATTATTACAAATATATATGAGTGTGTATAGATATTCGATCATGTAGTAAAAGGATTTGTTAAGGCACATATTTGGTTAACACACTTTTGTTTGGGGGTTCCTTCTATTTTCTTTGTACTATTCTACTAAGTATTGCGAAATATATAAAGGCCTAAAGACACTCTCGATAAAGTAATAAACAAACAAAACCCAACTTAAAGCGGACAGAGACAGCCGGCAATTGAATGGCTACCCGCAGCGAAGATGCTTTCAAATTAGAAATGGAGGAGTTGCCCAAAACGCAACGGCCGTCACTGCCCACTGCCCTGATATGACTATGAAAAATGTGTGAAAATATTTTTTGTGTCCATGTTCATGTCCAAGTCCAGCAGTAGCAGCGTCAGCAGCAGCAGCAGCAGCAGGATCATCATCAGCTACCTATAAGGCCCTATAGATTTAATATAAAAAAAAGCAGGCTGATTTCTTTTTTTTTCTATGCCCTGGCAGGAGACCAAGTGGCTGATAAACTGGTTCCTGCGGCGCATAGAAAAAGTTCTCAGGGTACAGATAATAAAAATTCAAGCGCATATGATAATCAAAGGAGAAAAAAAAAACGCGAAGGAAAAAAAACAAACGATGGGCATATATTTAATTCAGGCAAAAAAAGTAGCCAACGGACCACGGATGATGACCATCGGACGCAGTGCCGACGATTTAATATAAGAAAAACACGGCACAAACGCCACGGCAGGCGTTCATTCAAAGAAGCAAAGTATAGAAGAAAAAAAACGACAGGAGAAGGGAGAGAAGAAGGGTGTGCGTGCGGCACAAACAACCCTCAGCCTGGACCGATCTTCTCGATGGGTGTAGGTACCACACAAACACACAAGCACACATACCGATGGACGATGGCTAACTGGGTTTTGATAGTAACAGGTTTGCTTGCGATCCTTGCTCTCTCTCTCACACACAGCTGTGCAAGGACTTCACGGACATTAGTGAGGGACTCGTCAGCATCGTCGATGCTTCCGTAATCTGAGCGCAGTAGGCGCGGCTGTTTGCGCTTTTCTGTTGCTCCTGCTGCTGCTGCTGCTGCTCTTGCCGTTGCCTATGCTGCCGCTTTTGATAGAAATGACAAATAACCAGATTCATTGTAATAGATTATGTCTACAACTTAATCGCCTTGCAGATAAATGATGACAATGCTCAAAGAGGCGCAGAGAACTGGGTTGCTATAGATGGCATTGGCATTGGGTTTTTTGTTTTTTGGGTGTCAATTTTGTTTGTGTCTTTGTAGCTGTCTTTTTTTTTTTTTTACTTTTTTGTCGCCAGAGAGAAGGTAGCTATGAAGAGAGACAGATAGTGAGAGGAAGAGAGTGAAGTGAAATAGTAGGGATATTTCATGAGATTTTGGTTTGGACGGAAGTGTTTGTGTGAGGTTTTCTTTTCGTTTTTCGTTTTGGCGTGCGACTATTTCCTCTTTTCCTTCTTTTATCTAAACCTATAAAGCATAGTGAATACTAGGCCAATCAATGAAATGATTAGCCCCAACGCCGATTGCAATCCCGATGCTCCTGCTAATCTACACTTAAACATATCATAGCGAGTTTCCTTATCGGCTACAATGTTCTGATATTCGGCCTCAACTAATTGGCCATCGTAGTAAGTGATTAGATCCTCGAAAGGATACTCAAAGCCCTGTAGACATTCACACTTGTAGCCACCAGTCTCATAGCCACGACCCATAATTGGCACGCACTGAAATATCAAAATATTGTTAGAATAAACTTAACAATTACTTAAGATAACTACTACTTACATAGGATGTCAAATCGTCACATTTATGTGTATTTTTATAGGCATTCGGCTCATAATATCTATCCGGGCACTGATTGATATCCAACTGAAGCATGTCCATGGACACGGCAACCACACCCCTGCGCAGAGATTAACAGAGAACAGAGAACATAGAAAGAGAGACAGAGTCAAACAAATTAGTCAGTTTAATTGCCCACATTTGCATGACAATTGCATGACAGGACCCCAAACACAAAAAAAGTCACTAAAAGTCATGTCAACACTTAAAAATTAAACAATCAACAAAGCCTGAATGGGCCTGGGACTGTGCCCGAAAAAAGTGGTCACGGCCCGCGACAGACCGGCCCAACAAGTATTATCGTACTGAAGCAACCCTTCATGATATCATCTCATGCCCATTTCAATCCCATTTCCCCCTTTTTTTGTTGTGTATACTCACTTGAATTCCAGTTTGACTCTCAGACTGTCCCAACCAAAGAAGGGCACCGCATAGGTCACAAGCCATTTCTTGACATAACCATCGCAATCAAAGTGCGGCTGCATCCAGTATCCGTGGTTTATATTCGCCGCTCTGTAGGAGTTGGGATAATGCTCGTACTTTTGCTGGTATTCACCTGTCTCATTGTGTCGTATCTTCATCTTCATGTAGAATGTCTCGAGATCGTCGAAATTGGTATTCCAACGTTGCTTGAGGAACTTGAAGTATTTCTTCTCCGTATACAATTCGTGCGTTTTGTTGAGACGAGCCAGATCCTCCACCTTGAACTTGCGCGTGTTGAGCTCTGTCTTGTAGGCATAGGGTGCAAAATAGGTACGATTTGTGAATTTATTTCGCTCCCAGAGTGTTGTGGCCGACCAGACTTTGCTGTCACCTAGGACAATGGCCAAAGTTTCGCCAATCATTTGATCCTCGGTCAGTGGTTTGTCCGCCACACGTTTGCCCGAATAGACTTCATTGGGATCGGATACCTGGCAGAGAAGAAAGAATAAGGGGTTCATAATGTGTTTAATGTTGTGTGTGTGGGGGAGCTTTGAAAACAGCTAACGACTTGTGTAAATATAAAAAGAGCCAAAGAGAGAGAGAGAGAGAGGGAGAGAAATGGAGAAGCATTAAAAAGGAATGGGGGAGACTCTGCTTCCTATTCTCCTCGCTCTCTCTCTCGCTCTCTGTGCGTTCTTGTGCTCTCTTGTTCGCCTTGTGGCGAACTCGTTTTTCATGTCTCTCAAACTAATGAATTTAGCATTTTGGTAATGGTTTGACACTGAATATTTAATTCACGCCATGCGGCTGCAAACTGAAACTACTGAATCTTGAGTCTTGAGACTGAAACTGGCATTGCAGGAAATTCGAGAAAGTTGAATTACGCGTGGAAAATTATAATTTACACTTGAGAAGATTTCAAGAGGCATCGTTGTCGTTGCCGTTGTCGTCGAAGGCTCCTCTTAATAGGTGTCGGGTTATCAATTAATGCTCTTCATTTAGCGTGAAGGCGATGCCTTGCCTTGCTTCATGTTAATGATCATGATGTTAAATGCTGGGAACAAATTTGACCATCTGATGATGCGTTTACGTACCTGCAAGAAGGCACTAATAAAGTTGGCCAAACGCACAGCCATTTTGGCTTCATTTTCGAATTGCTCCCGAGCTCCAAAACTCACATCACCACGCAGCACCAAATCCTGCGGATGGAAGCTGCAATGAAATCACAAACGAATTAATAAACAGTTCAAAAGATTTGCGGATTTTACATACTTTTTGCATGTGCGATAATTGACCCCATGGATAAATTTCAAAGCCTGATCAATATTCAAATTTGGTGTATGCAAAGATCTGGCACCAGTTGTGTAATTACGATATTCGGGATGCAAATCCAAATACTTCTGTCGCACATAGTATGGAGCTTGCTCCCATTGAATAGGCAACTTTTGTATCCCTGCAAGGAAAGGCATATTATTATTATATCAAGTATTTAGCATTGATTAAATCAACCCACATCCAATCTTGAGACAATCGTAATCGTTGTAATATTGTTCGGCTGAGGCACGTTCCACAATTTCACCTAAGTAGGGTCGCCTCACAGTGTTTGGCAGTCGAAAACCTGGCTTGCAACGACATTGATAGCCGCCCCGCCTAAAGCCCCAGCCATGTAAGGGTTCGCACTCCGTGGTCTCTTTTTTACAGCGCGCCGTGTCCGCAAAATGATTGGGTCCCTTGTTTCCTTCGCCAATTGGACACTGATTAATGTCTATACGCTCAAAGTCCATTTCAAGAACCGAAACTGCAGTATATCTATAAAAGTATTAAGGATAACATATTTGTTTGGCTACATAATTGGATTCTCAATAATTACTTGGGGTATTCAATGTGCCGAAACTGGGTGTGGCGTGGATAGATGTCTGCTATGGGTACCACAGCTGCTACCAACCATTTGTTCGAGCGTCCACAATCAAAATATGGCCTTGTAAATTTAATGGGTCCAGGATTCTCTTCCGAGCCAGGCGGTCCATGGAATGTATACGTTTCATTAGTATTATTCGCATATCGTATTTCAACTTGATAGGTGATCTTTGTGTCATGACGACCGGCAACGTTATCGGGTAGCCACGCCCGATACCATTCGTTTATCTTGTAAAGATCGTGCGTGTAATCCTTTGAAATGGAGTCCGGATGATGGGCACCCAAGTCCTGAACATCAAAGGTGTTCCATGTGGAAATCTTTTGCAGATGAATCGGGTCATTGAAATCGTCCAGGCGGAAGGTGCGAGGACCAAAGCGGGGAAACGTCTTGTTGAAGAAGCCGCGATATGATGATGAGTACGAACTGTTGGGCGAAAAGTAGACTGCCGAGGCGTTGATATACGGATTGGAGGAGACGTCGGCCACAGTGGACAGGAAATAATACATCATGCCCGGATCGTAGGTATCATTAATGGCCGGTCGTATGAAACGGGACTGCAGAATATAACTCCAAAAGAAACTTCTACTCAGGGCCATGTTCTGCAGATGCAGCAGAGCCGTTCGATTTGGAAATACAGGATTCACGTTCACCTCCTTGATATCCGGTTTGTGGGACACCACATCAGCGGGCATAAACAGATCCGAATGATGCTGAATGGGACAGTTGTCGGCATTAACTTTATCAAATTGTATTTTGATCTCATCGAAGGCATCCCGAGCCTGCCACTCATGCTGGGCTAACACACCCACAGTCAGCACCAGCATAAAAAGCAGATAGCTGCGCCCTAAAATAGTTGAGGGAAACATTTTGTCCCTTCCCGTCGTTCACAATAACTCTCCTTCTCAATCAATGAAACTTTACTTTAAACTTGTAACTAATAACAATAGTTTTAAATAAAATTCAATCTATACACGACAACATTAGTAATACAAATTAATTCGGGCTTGCTTGTGATTGCACTTGTTGGATTGGAACTACGCCCTCTTTCTGGTATTTTTGGTCTTTCTAGTATTTTTGGTATGTGACATTCTGGTATTTCTGTGTGTTTAAGCGCGACTTGAAACAGTGTTGCAAAATGTTTGTGTGGGTGGCGCAAATTATCGATAATATATCGAAGTGCGCGGGATGATTTG
Source organism: Drosophila equinoxialis (assembly GCA_018150345.1). NCBI lineage: Eukaryota > Metazoa > Arthropoda > Insecta > Diptera > Drosophilidae > Drosophila > Drosophila equinoxialis. The sequence goes on along the minus strand of JAECWI010000005.1, from coordinate 1,305,648 downwards.
AAATGCAACCACATTTACATAGATTTTTAAAGATAACAAATATTATTAATAATAATAAAATATTTTACAATTTTCTCAGAAACATGTAAACCATTCTTATTTTTTTTCTCTTAACTGCAAAAAAATTATTTCTTCAATTTCTGGTATAGAAAATTTAAGCGAATAATTATAATTTTTAATAGACAATGTACAAATGTCGGTGATTATTATTAATAAAACAATAATCATAAATATTGTTGTCGAAAAGGAGAAAGATATATTTTATATAATTATGGACATATATCAACGATACATTCTGTAAATACTTTAATAAATTTGGCAACAAGAGGCGCCAGGTATGACTGCAACATACAATTGGATGAGTGCCAAAAATTCCGATGTGGGTGGTGAATTTGGGCCTGAAACTCAATCTATGTATGTAAATGTAATGAAGAGACACCGCCTGTATTGGTATCTGGTTGGCCCTTCTACATTATTGAAGTGTCCATTTGCGGAATCGTCCGGACCCTTTTCATCACCACCACCACAGTCATCATATGGGCCATTAAAACCAGAACCGGGTCAGCACAGATATCTTTTTGGGTTCTTTATTTTGGTCTTTTTGGAAAACTCTGTGGCTGCAGAGCAGGGAACCACAGAAACCATTTCCTGGCGCTATCACCCAGTGTCAATCTGCTGCGGCTGTGGCAACTTCTGCTGCTGCTCCTCCTCCTCCTCTTCTTCCTCTGTCGCCACCTGCATTAAATGACACAAATTAGTGGACGAAAAGACTGACCCTCCGACTCGGTTTTTGTGTCTGCCTTTACTTGACTCTCTGTGCACTACTTTTCATTACATCGAATGTCCTGACCATTTTGCTTGGGTTATTTATTACACCTGTCGTTTATGTTTCTCTTCGCTTTTTACTGTTTGCGGATGCATAGAATGAGAGAGACAGAGATGGAGGCTCCAGAGACAAGAGGTGAAACTAAAATTTGGCACAAACATAATTTCCAGTTTGTCGACTGACATTTCCGTGCAAGTGTGGGTGCCATCCTGTTGGGAGGGGAGGGGGAAATGGCATGGGAGGCAGTTCCCTGCTGCGAGCGTAATGCAGATAAATCTACGCGCCTCTTGCATTGTTTTATTTTGCACGTGGGAATCCCAAAACTCGAAAGCCACAGCCAAACAAAAACCCTGGCAAAATGGCAACACATACATACTTATATGTTTGTTGTTGTATGTGTGTTTCATAGTTTACTCTTATTTACTTTGCTTTTTGTATTTGTTGTTAGTCTGGATACTTCTGTAATTGATTCGTGTTGCAGTTGCCTGTATCTGTGTCCTAGATTGCCATGGCAATTGCCAAACGGAGTTTTATTTTGTTTAATCTTCTATTTTTGTTCTGTTGTTTTTTTTGTGGAACTGTTTGGGGATTATTGGGTTTTTGTAGGAAATTCTCATTTTGGCAAGTCTGTCTGGCAGATAAGGGATTGTATTTGAAAATGTGCCAAAGGCATTAAAAAGTTAAACAAGTTTAGATTAAAACGGCTCGAAATAATGGGAAAAACACACAAAATAGAATGAAAAAGTTTTGAAAACTCTTCGGAGATAACGACAAAATACTTTTACATATAATACAATGTTTAAACATGCTTCAGCGATATCAGTGATTAAATAAATGCAAGAAATTAGTGTTATATCCAGTTGTTGATTCCAAGTGTTGACAATTGCAACTTGTTGAAGCTTTTTTTGTATACGTGTAGATCCTTCTTTTATAGTGTTGGTAAACGTGTTTGTGTTGAAGTTATCAAAGAAAATACAATTTGCCACAAATTTAAATATTAAAAACATATTATTTTATTCATTTAAATTTTAAATACGACAATGGAAATATGAAAATACTGCAACAAATTTTAAACGCCAAAGACATACAAGTAACAGAAAAAGAGAGAGAGAGAGAGAGGGAGAAATAGCGTGTGGAAATATAAAATTAAAATTCCCCACACACACTCACACACACAGACCGTGTAATAGAGAGGCAACAATTTAAACAAATTCAAACAAGTTAAAATTAAAAAAAAATTGTTGTGCAAATAAATATAACAAAAAGCCCGCTGTGCGTAGACAAAGCCCGGGCCAGGACAATGACAACAAAAGCTAACGACAAGTTTGGACAGCCTCAGGACATGGCAGTTGGTGGAGGTTGAGGAAGGAGGATATGGACATCAGCATGGAGATATAGATATAAGTATATATGTATGTATGTATGTAGGTTTGGCTATACATTTGTTTGTCTGTGTGTATGCAAAGCACTCTCTGATCATTGGATTGCATTTTGGCATGGCTCCCAATAAAACAAAAACAAAAAACCAAAACCGAAAAAAAAAAAAAAAGAGTAAAATGGAATAAAAGAAAATGCCGAATGAAGCCCAAATGTGGATGCCGAATGTGGTGGAGCAATCGCCACCACTCGTGGTGGGGGCGGTGGCGGAGGATCGGAGGAGAGAGCTGGCAAAGTACAGCAACAAAAGCAAAGCACAAACAAACATCCATACATCCATATACAAAAGCGGCCTAACACAGCGCAAATATTTTTTTGTCAAGGGTGAATGACCCAGAATCAAAATTCACAACGTTGTCGTTGCTGCCGACGTTGTTGTTGTTGTTGTTGTCGCTGCTGCTGCTGCTGCTACCGTCATCCATCGCCTCCTCTTCATCGTGGTTGTTGTTGTCTTCTGCTTGCGCTGCAGTCGCAGCAAACAAAGTTGGCGGCATCTTCGTGCGTTCGCCTTATTTTTCGGTTTTTTCGTCATCCTCAGCCATTTGCCGCACCTCCGCAGCACCACCTCACCTCACCTTCTCGCTTTCTGCATCATTTTTTTATTTTCTTTATGTATGTGGTGTGTATTTTGTTGGTTCGGTCCGGGTCGTCTCTTCTGTTCCTCGGGCTGTTATGATTGCCGTTGCCAGACGATAACCCAAACCAAGCAATTGCAAAAACAACATACACCATACACACACACACACACACACACACACACACACACACACACACACACACACAATACATACACACGTATAAAGAAAGAAACGAATTTGAACATTTTTGCAGCATTGCACACGCGACTCTCGCACGCTCTACTCCTCATATAAACCACACAGAGCCAGACAGTCTGAGAGATACTACGACACGAAGGGTGGTAGGAGGAGGTGGAGGGACCCACTCACAGATAGCAATACACACGGGATAGAAATTCAGATAAAATTGCCATCGAAAAGCGTTAATTGCATGCCAGAGGCTGGCGGCCACCCCTTCGCCTACGTTTTGAATAGCTAGCGAAATTAATCTTCATTTGTCCAGGATATGGCGCTAGGATACAACCTTCTGATGTTGATGATGATATGCTCTTTCAGCCACACAAAGCAATTAAAGTTGACCCAAGAAACTTTAGTTGTTGTTGTTGTTGTCGTCGTTGTCGTTGCTGCTGTTGTCGACGACAACGACAAAACTCAAAACCTGAAAGCAGCTCGAGGCTCGTCCTGTCACCTAATTTCCGTTTTAGAAAACATGTCCTACCTACCCTCTCCGCATACAAGCCACTCGTCGGGGACCAAGAGCCACTTGAGAGTCCGCATGTCCTGGCACCGGTCTCTGGCCTACAACTAGCTTCTTGCAAGTCAGAGGCAGCTACAACAACTGAATATAATTTTGTAATTCAATTGTTGTCCTTCTTCTTTCTCTCTGCACTTTGTACATATGGCATATGTTGCTGTTGCTGTTGCCGATGTGTTGTTATTGCTGTTGTTATTGTGTCCTAGCAGGTTTCCCATGGCTGTGAGGCAAGTGGCAGTGGCAGTGGCTGCCGCCGGTTGGCTTTTGAGAGGACCTACGACAATAGCTAAAAGTTACCGAGCACACGCACACACACAAACCGGAAAAGGAATGGCCGACAAACTACAAGAATAAGACGGCAAGCAGCAGCGACCTCCTCCCATTGCCAGCAGCAACAGCAACAACAACAACAAGACGACTGTCAGGAGTCGTACTCTCAGCAAATTGCAGCCTGTTCGGAATAACGACAAAAGGCTTATTTCTCTTTTTTCATGTTTGTTGCGACGTTATCGGAAAATCCACAGAAATAAAATGAAAGCAACACGCACGTTAAGTTGAGTTGCCGAAATCGTTGTTGGCATCACAAAAAATATACAAATGCCTCTGTCATATTTTTGACTAAGCCTTGGGCATTTGAAAAATTCCTCTGCAATACTGGCACCGGCTGCTCCAAATGGTTATATAACGATAAAACATTGAAAATGTGTTTGGTCATATTGGTAGAAACTGAAACAGCCTTTAGACCAATCCAGCCAACAGTTTGCTAAGACTGATCCATACACAGCCAGGACATTTTCCAATACAGTTGCCCCACAAGCTTTTAGTATGATTTAAACAATTTCCTTGTCTATTTTTATATATTCTGACTGTAATTTCATATATGATAGAATGTTGACTACCCAAATTGGGCTTAACCAAAGGTTAAATCAATATCAAAATATGAGAACTTAGCAATGCTTAAAGAATTCTCATTACAAAAGGATAATGGCATATTCCTAAAACATATTCCGTATGTACCTACTCGTTACATATACATATAACTGCTCCTGATTCTTCTAAAAAGTCTTTTAAAAGCCTTTGTCATGAGATTTAAAGGATCTGTTTCCAGAAATCATTCTCCTCTTCATAAGTATTTTTAAAAGATTAAGTTTAATAATGAATGTGGCTATATGTGTCCCTTCAGATTAGCATTTTGGTTAGCTCGAATATCTTAAATTTGGCGGGGAAGATATTTAGTCTTCAAAGAACATGAAATTTTTTCTTAAAGCCTTCTTTTTTTTTTGATATCAATGCAATTAAGCGGCATATATGTATGTATTTTTGTCCGATTCTTTCCCATGAAACTTTGGTACTTAAATTGCTTTCTATCGTGCCAGCTCTTCATTTATATCTCTTTCTCTCTGGCTGGCCATGTAATTTATGCGTATTAATTTCATCTGTGGCCTATCCTGCTTCCTGTCTGCCAGTCAACCAATTGCACAATGGCAATTGCTTCATTCCTTGCCAACGATTCGCTGTGCGTTGCATCCCAAAGAGAAATAAGAAAAAACGAAGCGAAAAATTCAAAAAAAAAAAAAAAAAACATGTTGTTATTGACCAAGGGACAAAAGATATTATGGGGAATATTAAAAAGGATTCTCAGGCACAATGGAAATTGAAATTGCATCAAAAGCGAGAGAACCGAAAGCAACAGCAGCAGCAGCAATATTAATGCCATTTTGATAAGTAAATAAACAACAAAAGATTGAAGCCGGGAAGCCTCAGCGCGAAGGCATTCTAATTGCCGCCAAGGACCTGCCTGGCTGCCTGCCTGGATGACTGGATGCTCGAATGCTTGTTTGGATTGCCAACTGCCTGGCATCCTGCTAGGCTGGACATGCAATTGCATTGCAGTTGGCATTGTTTTTTCGCCGCAGCTTTTTAGGGGTTAAGTTTCAAGTTTTTGCACTCATCGGGGTTATCGGACGATTACAAAAGATTTCCTACTCTCTGGTCAACGTCGGCTGCAAGTATAGAACAAAAACAACAAAAATACAAAAAACTTGCAGCGGAAGTTGCTGAGCCGTCATCATCAGCTGCAAGCAGCAACTGCAAGGACCTATGGAAAGAAAAAGAAGGACCACTATCGTGACCATCGCGTGAACATTTATCTATGAGATACTTCTGGCCTAGCTGACAGCTGCTTTGGCTTTTCGCCCCTCTTTGCCCTCCCTCGCCAAACAGCAAAAGAAGCCACAAAGGCAAAACAAGACAAAAAAAAAAAACCTTCTGCTTGTGTTTTCTGTTCTTTTCTATGCGAAATCGAAGTCATACATCAGCGATATCCTGCCGTCATCCCACATGCACTTTCATCTTCAACTTTACACCACTCTTCACCCCTCTACAAGCATAACATTTGACCTTCTGTGATGTCATTGACCCCGAGCATACTGCAGGGCAGGGCAACTGCATCCATACCAAGAAGTGAAGTGAGCGAATGGTTAACACATTTTACATAATATGTATGTTTGGTCCTGCGGCCATGCTTTTGTTTTAGCTTTCAAATTATTTGCAACTTGCACTCATAAAAAAAAACTTAGAATACTTAACCGACCTCTTAACAACTCTCAAAAACATACAACTCACTCGGCCGTACTGACCTATTCCTATGGAAATGTTGTTGGTTGCCATGTCTGACAAAACGATTCGCAAACGGGTTAAGCCAAGCGTAAAAATTGTTCACTTTTTTTCTCTGCCATTTCTACGCTTTAGCATGGCAAATGTAAATACATTTAAACCAACCTTTTGCATTCGCCATAAAAGGATCAGCAAAAAGGACGTGGCCAAAGTCTTACAGTCATACCTTATCACCTGTCATTTATTGTTAGACAACTAGTTCATTTTTATAGTATCCTGAGGAGAAATAATATTTAAATAACCTGAAATTTATTACTTTTGTCTATAACATTATGAGTTTGTTAAGTACATAGAGAATGATCAAAGATTATATTATAAGAGAAACTTTGATTAGAAAATCGTTGGCCATCAGAAGCTGTGGGACTTCGGTTGGTTCTTATGATACAGACCTTATTCAAGAAAGGCTAAATTATTATAAATTACAAAGAAAATTCTAATTTAAATTTCAGTAAAATAAATAGATAAGATTCAATTTCTTTGAAATTAGTTTAATGATTTAAAAACCAAACCAAGATTCGATTCATATGATAATAAATCTTGTAGTTGATCAGAAACTGCAGTTTCGAATGCAAAATATGATCTTTGACTAGAGATTATTAACACTTGATTGCATAATATACACTTGTGGCCATTATTTAGTCGTCTTAAATCCCTTCACCGCATTTCCCCCACGGCGTCCTTAAGTCTTACAAAATGTTTTAACACCTCATTGGGCTTACAATGGATAATGATGATGATGATGATGTTGATTTGGAGTCCTTTAATATTAAGCCTCCAAGTTGAAAATCGATATTTTGGACAGAAGGTTAAAAGAAAGAAGACATTGAAGACGAAGAAGGCGAGTAACTGACTGCCAACACCTTGGCAGGCACAGACGATGTTGACGATGACGACGACGCGGGTGTATTGAATGTAATTAAAAGGAGTAGAATTACACGTGTTGTTGTGTTGTTGTATCCAGCACAAAAGAAGAAGAAGAAGGAGCTACTGCAATATAAAGAGAAAAAAAGAAGCTTTTTAAAGCAGGAGAAACCCCCAAGACTGTTTGAGAAAGGGGGAGAGAAGAGTGTGGCTGATATGGGGACGAAGACAAAGTTCTTCTTTTCACTTAGCTTCACAAGTGAAGTGAAGGAACTCCGAGACTCCCGGCGTTGGCAATGGTCTCTCCAAAATGCACTTTAAATGGCAGTTTCCGGTCACACACACACACACAGAAATGCTCACACAGCTTAACAAAATACAATGCAGAATGTTAAGAAGGAGTCGCTCTGCGGCAGTGCCAGGAGCTGCAATGCACCGCTTGTTACATACTGTACCTCCTCAACTCACACACAGACACATATACACGATATTGTTGTTGTTATAGCTGTTGCTGTCAGTCATGGGCTTTTGCAGTGCTTTACATTTGCTATATTCCCTTCGTGCTTAATGCATTCTAAGCTTTTCATAGGCCTACTACCCCTTGCATTTGCATCTGGATTTGCATTCTCAGCGGGTGTGTGTGTGTGTGTGTGTGTGTATATGGTCCTACATATATTGCATGCATCGTCCCCACAGAGGGTGAGTAAATAAATGAATGAGTGTGAGACACGGCATGCAGTCCTTATTCTTAGAAATATTAATTATTCTATATGAAAGAATTATTTTATGAATTATTTTTTTTTTTGCTTTTGCAAACTAAACTTCTAAACTTGTAACTAATCTGGCAAATTAGTTTTAGTTAGATCTGATTAAGACAGAAATATATATATAAAGCAGAGAAAAGCTTGTATACGAAAAGTATTGATCAACACCAACAGCCGAGATCATCTAGCCGTATCCGTCAGTCTGTTGTCCGGCTGTTTCAAATCCAACATATCGGCAATTACATAAGCTAGGACCATGGAATGTGGGAAATACCCTTGAGTAGTATCAAATTTTGACTAGCTCCAGCAACTTCTACAATGTCGTCCGCCATATTTATATTTGAGTTATGAAATTTAATCAATTACTTCATCATCAAGTGCTTATAAAAGTGAGCCAGATAGCCACCAATTGATCTCTCAATTATTAACCATTGACTTATTTATGATTTGTTTTCTCTTTCTTTTTGCAGTTACACACAGTCTTACTCGGGATGCGTATCGGGGTTATAATCCTGATATCTATACTAATTTACCCAGTGCAATGGGTGTTGGAGGTAAGTGGCAAAATATTTCCAATCTTACAAATTATCTATTGAAGTTATAATACAAAGGCTCTCCAGGTTTAATTTTGTGTTCCTTGATGAGGTGAGGGTTTAATATGTTTACTTTGGGAAGATCTCGCATCTGTGCTTCTGACTTAAATTGCAGACCCATGAGAGAATATTTTTTGTTGGTCTGCACCAAGTCGACGGCCAGTTGGTTTTCATTATGGCATGACGCTCGCTTGGGCCAAATTGCCCAGTCCCAGTCCCAGTCGCAGTTCCGTCACCCTCTCTTGTGGCTTAAGTTCTTTGCACTCCTTTCGTTTTCTGCTGCGGGCTTATGTTTGCCTTCATGTGAGATGTATGCATGTTGTTGGTGTAGGTCCAGTCGGTTATGTAAACCACCAGCCCACTTGTGTTTACATAATGCAAATGGAAGTACATAACACTTGAGCATGCTCTTCGCGCCATGTTTCGCATGCTTGCCGGCTGTATGAAGTTGGTTTTCTCTTGCTTCTATCCCCCCTCTCCCATTTGCAGCTTTAGCTCTGTCAGCACCTCGACTCATCTTTTTTTCCTCGTTTTTTTTTTTTTTTGACTGCTGCCACTGCAAAATTAATGGGTTAAGTAAATAGCCATGTTATATGTATGTTTTTTCAGCAGCTCCGGACGTTCCGACATGAAAATGCGGCTTCACTTCAATGACAATACTTACATTGAATAAAGCGCCGCCTTTTCGCGAAGTCCCACAAATTGTTTTGATCTTCTTAAGTAGAAAAGAAAATAACAATAGAAGTAATTTTGTGTGTAAATAGCTACAGATTCCAAATCTACAAACTGAGGACTAGCCCAGAGCTGGTTAAGTGGCACACACAGAAGGATAATGTCCTGAGAATAATAAGATGAGGTTTTATTTTATATAGGTTTGACCGGGACATCCCATTCACCTTTGCTAGTCTTTCACTTGGCTTATATTAGGTCCCAGTTCTAGCCAGTATAGTTTGACCATTCACCCGGAATCTTGAAGCATATACGGGTTTAGTAGTCAATGTCACGCCGTACAACTATAAATTGTCATTTCTGATTACAAATAAATTCAAATAACAATTCTAGAACTCCATAAAATCAAATTTAATACTGCTTAACAATCAATTGACTCAATAATAAACTAATACGTACTCATGGAAATATTTTGTCAATTAAATTTCTGTAGTATTTATGAAGTGTCAATTCAAAATCACTGTCGATTCAGATCAATCTCTGTTTTGGTCTGCTCATCCCATAAAACTAATTAAAGATTAAATAAATTGCAAAGTGAAGGCAACTCTTTTTCTATAATTTTTTGCCAAGTATAATAGAGAAGTAGCCTGTTGCCAGGATAGTTAAGTTTAATGGACGAAATGTCTTGACATCAAGACACAATAAATAAGATATTGCATCTTGGAATTGTAGTGTTCTTATTTCCATGTTTTAGATTTATGTGTAGGCATTAAATCATTTCGTAATTTTAAATTTAGTTCAACCAACTTACGATTAAATGGTATGTATTGTAAATGATGGAGTTGGCAAGCTTCATTTATGTATGGAGATATATGTACGTGAAAGAGATCTAAACTAAACCATCATGATGTGGCCGCCATGTGCGCGCGGAGATTGCAATTCAATGGTTTCCTCCCTGCCCCATTTGTCCTACATAAGAACTCTCTGCCTCCATGCTGTGTGTGTGTATGTGTGTGAGTGTGTGTGTGTTTTTGCCGCCATGTGCACAATGCATGATGCAGTTGCAGTTGCAGTTGCTGTTGCTGTTGCAGTTGCTTTGTGGAAGCTAAAAGCTAACGGCTGTTGCTCGCTAAGGGTCTTCTGACTGCCTTTGTTTTTACGTCGCAAAATGTAGGCCAAGTTAAAATTGATTTAATGCGTTGATTGCAGGGGGAAGTCGCGGCAGCTGCAATTGCTCAGATTTATGCAGCAGCAGCTGTTGTTGTTATGTTGTTTTACTTTCAATGGATCCTAATCTTGAATTCTCCTTGCTGCGTAGTTAAGATCCAGGAATCCAAACTAGTCTCTGACTGCAACAACATGTCGTATGCGCAATGTAGCACTTAAGAGAGCTTGAAACAGGATACACTAGACGAAGCTTGTTGAAAAATAATTGGAAAGGTCTGCAAATGGGTTTGCTTTTAATTGGAACACTCTTTCTGCTTAGTTCAACTGGAAACAAGAAACAGAATTGTACTGTACAGACATTTCTATACATATATACTTTTTCTTTACCCTTTTTGGATCCTGAATCATCATCGGACAAGCTGGAACAAGGAGGTCTTTATGTTTTAACACCTTCATCCAATTTTCCTTTTGTGTATGTATGTTGTTGTTGTTGTTCCACTTCCTGAATTGATGCTTGGCCGCTGTCAGCCCGCTGACACTCTGGGCTGTGCCTCTGGCTTAATTTATGGACTTTGGCCATTTGCTTGAGCATATAGTTTTTTTTTTTAAGTGACGACAAAACATTCCACAATATGACAAAAATAAAAAAAAATCATATAAAAAAGAAGCAAAGCAAAAGGAGAAAAAAAATAGAAGAAAGAGAAATCCTTTTTTGTGCAAAAAGAATCAACATCGACAATTTAGATAAATTTTCCCACCAGCCAATGGCCATAAAAACAAAGACCACGACCCAAGATCAACAGAGGGGTGCAGTCCTCTTTTGCCTAGGGGTGCTCTCTGAGGTGGGGTGGGGTGTCCAGGCGTTGCGGCACAGCGCTCTTGACCATCAGCTCTGCCATGCCCGCATTCATCCACAATATAATCATGCTGCGCTCGATATCAAATGATAAACTCGCAAGTCGAATGATTATGGTGCAGTTTCTCGGTCTCAAAACTCAACCTTTTTTTTATGTGGCTGTACCTCTTCTTCTCCGTGTCTCTGTATGCTCAACGGCTCAACGACGACGGCGCATCCTTCAGGTACAACTTACTCATATATCACAAAAGGATATCACACTCGCACACACACTCACACACTTTCCACTCGGCTGTGTGTGCTTTTCTGCTTAGCTTTTGTGTGTGTGTGTGTGTCTTGTCTTGTCTCTGGCTATTGCTCCGAGCTCGAAGGTGACACCGTAGCTTATACAATGGTAGGAGATGGTCAAGCGACCCCGCCTCTCACAAATAATAAAAAAAAACTATCAAAAGAAGAAGACGAAGAAGGTTCAAAAAAAAAAAAAACTTTGATTCAATAACTATGACGACTTTTAGATACCGTAGATTAGCTTTTATATGAGTTAATTCAATACAAAATTCGGGTACAAAGCCTGTTAACAGTTTAGAATTATATTTAATTTTATATTAACTATGTGGGAGAACAAATTCCGCACATTTTCCTAAAAGTATAAAAGTCTTAAATGTCATTAATAGCTTCAAATCCATATACCCTTACAAAACTTTTGAGTATAGAGTATTAAAATTAGATGACGGTAGAAAAAAAGAACTTACCCCGCAAATCAAAATCAACTCATAAAAAAGAAGTTTTTATATATGTTGGCTTGCATTAAAAATGCAAATGTCGCATTGGGTTTCCTTTTCTTCATGCCTCATTTTTTGTATTTTTTGCATGTCCTTACCCCACGGATGCCTGGTGGTCATTCACTTCCTGCCATTCTCTTCCTAAATACCAACTACTATGTGTGAGTGTCTTGTGTGCCTTAAGATTTTAGGTAAACAAGAATAGAAACTTGAAAACTTTTTGACTCAGCTGTGTCAACCGAAAATTTTGGAACTTTGGCTAATGTGCCATATTACATAGCAAAAGTTTTACCAAGGATTTGATGTTTCAGAATGAATGGCCAATAAAGTTTGCTCAAATTACAATTGTTCAAAGCAAATTGAGGGATAATGAGACCTGTTGAAAGATAGTTTGCCGAGCAAAAATCGATTTTATGAGAGTCGTAAAACGAATTTAATAACTCAATTAAATTGTTATTAACTTTAGTCTGTGTGCCTTTTTCTCTAACCTGTTTGTGCAGATTTTTGTAGGTTTCTCTCTAACCAATCTTTATCATAAGCTGATGGTCGTTTTTTCGTTCACTTTCTTCAAGTACTCTACATATTTAGAACCACCATCAACAGAGGAAAAAAGAAAGACAAGCAACTACAACAAAATGCTAAAAATATCAGCGCGCAGTGCTCAATAAGTTTCGGACCCTGGACATTGTCCATCCTTTTGAACATCATGAGTGCTGCTGAGGGTTCAGGTACATTACGAGTGCGACGACGAGTACCTACGTTCATTTAAATGCAGACAAGTCCTTGCGTCGTCTTCGATCATCCTTTGTGAGGCCAAGTGCGCCGTCGCTGTCGCTGTCGCCGCAGCCTCTGCCTCTGTCTCTGCCATACCCATTACCGGCTCAGAGGAAATGGACAAAAAAAAGGAAAAGTTTTGTATTTTGCGAGCGAGAATTTTTTTATATAAAAATATTTAGAACGGACTGCGGCTAGGAAGGGTGAGGGGTTGAGGGCCTCATCATTGGCATCGGCATAGTCACCACCACATTTGTATATATTCATATATGTATGTATATATGGGGGTAAGGTTAGAGCCCAAACAACCCATGGCTCGGCTTTTTATGCCTGCTCCTGGCAAAAGAAGTGTTGGATGTCATCTTATTATTTTCCTTCAGAGAGAGAGAGAGAGAGATAGAGACAGACCAACGGCAGAGGCAGAGGCGATCGTCTTGATGATGACCATGCGCCTGTGCTGTTGCCCCTAGAGAGGCTGTGTTCCCCTGTTACCCGTCAACCGTCCCCCGTCAGGGACGGCGCACAGATGTAAAGCCCTCGCAAGCGCAAGACTGTGGGAATAAAAACAGGATTCGGTTCCAAAAAAAATAAAACTTTGCGTTATCGCCACAGATAGTACGGACATTGTGGTTGTTGTTGCTCTTCACTTTTTTTGATGATGCCTCCAATTTTTTCGCTTTTTTTTTTGATGATGCGGCTGATGATGGTCAACATCGTGATCATTTGTGGCACTGGTCGTTATCCTCGTTGATATCCTCGTTGCAAATGTGCTTAAATTTTACTAAAATTGGTTATACGTAAATTTAACCCGGTCCTAGTTGAGAAATACCTCAATCCTGCAGAATATTGGCGGATATGAGTAAAAAATTAAATTCATTTTCGATAAAAACTGATTTTGAATATAGAATTCTTACTAATTTCTATGAGGTCATAACCCAAAAATCCCCAACTACTCCTATATACATATAAAGGAATGAGTGCGAAATCGCAGCCCTTGCTAATCCCATTAAAGAAGAGTGACGTGAAAGGATCAACCCACTTAACTTAATCCGATGATCCTATTGATCTGTCATAATTTTTGAACTTCTTGGCCCTACGCCCACTCTCACATTTGAGTCGTTGAGCACCTGTCAAATGATGTGCTGCTCTGTTGCCTAAACAAATTGAGTTAGCAAATCAAGAGAAGAAGATACAAACGCTCACATAGATCTTATCGGCGTATCTAGATACGTTTTACTTGTCGCTCGAGCATTGTCATAAGCCTTGAAGTTAATTAAACTTGGACGTGAATATGTCGCAGGCAATCAGGCAAGCGGCAAAGAGCGAGAGAGTGGATCAGAAGAATTGCAGTTAATTGAAATGTTCCTCAAGCATAACACACAAACACACACAGACATTCTAACCCGATATACGAATCCCATGGCGACAAAATGCTGCATCTTTAAGGGGTCATTCGACGAAGAAAGAAACCGGAGCAAGGGAGCAGAGACAAAGCAAAAAAGACCACAGAGCGAGAGAGCGTGCCTTTTGAGAGAAGAGAGTAAGCTTGACTACAAAATGTGTTTGACTACAAAATTCCGCTGGGTGGTTGCTAGCTGGGGTCTAGTCTGGTCAACAACGTGTGCAAAAACTACAAGAAAGAAGAAAAAAAAAAAAGTAGGAAAGAACACGAAAGCGACTACAATATGACGCTCCCTTGCTTGGGTGTGTGTCTTTGTGTGTGTGTGTTGTGAGTTCGAGAGAGTGCAATACAAATGCAATTGGCAAAGCGAACGGCAAAAACAAAACAAAAAGGAATCGCTTAGTACGCTTGTGTGTGTAGCTTTGGCTTCAGCTTTTGCCGGCTGTGTGTGGTGAGCGTCTCTCTCTCGCACTCTCTCCTGGTCACTCTCTCTCTCTCTCATGTGCTGCAAGCTTTTTTTCGTGAGTGTTTTTGTGGCTAGAAGGCCTGTGACTGACTTACCCTGCCGGGTAATCTGTATCTGAAATATTTCAAAAAATTTGTATCTGTATCGCATTGCCACTCCACAAGAAAGTATCGCGGACGCGCTAACGACCATGCGAAAATATCGTCACAAACAATCTGGAACTTTTTACACAAACGGTTAAAAAAACACAAAAAAAAAAAACAGCGAAATACAGAAACATCACACAAATTTTTACGAAATTTTATCAACAATTTATATTTGGCAAACACAATTTTTCGGCTGCAATAAATTCAAATTCCCCCACATAAAAGGCAAAAAAAAGGAGTCCGCGCATACTACGTCCCCATACACCCACACACACACACACAATTGGATTATATAAACCTATCAAAAAACAAAAAAGAAGATAACAAAATTATACCCTCAAAACAATAGCTCAACAAAATTGAAAAATTACAATTCTATACAACTTCATAGATATAACCATTCAGTCAACAAAAGTTTATATGCGACTTGAAAGTTTTGTTAGTGTTTAAACGATTTTTTGCAACTTAAATCAGTTTTTGTTTAAGTTTTTTTCTTTATTTGCAACCATAAAAGAAACGGTAAATCTAAAATAATATAAAAATTAATAAAGTAGTGTTAATAAAAAGCTCATACGCTTATACATATATTTGTAATAAAATATAATCCATGAATAATAATCGATAAACTACTACTACTACGCAGTCATATAACAATAATAAACAATTAACTATAAGATAAACTATCTAACGGATCTTAATATTATCATCATCATCATCATCATCTATGGCCAAACCTTAAACGCAAACACAAAATGCAGCGCCATGTTTGGAAATGCATTAAAATTAAATGTAAAATTTATAAATTGCTGACAAGTGAAACAAATACAACCTAAAGAAACAAAATAACCAAAATATCCAATTATAAATATAAACTACACGAAATAATTGTGTTTTTTGGTGCAAACTATGATCATCAAGTGAAAGGATAAAAGACAAATGTTGATTATTATATAATATATCCAGTTAACAACAAAAAAAAAATCAAATGAAAACAACTTTTCCAACGACTACGTTTACATTCACTTTTACAACACGCTAAGCTTTACCTGGATTGGCATTATAATTTGGATTTAACTGAGAGAAGGAGGAGATTAAGGAGCTACGATCAATCAAACGGAGTCATCAGAGAGTCAAATTAAATCTAAATTTGTAAAGTTCATGAAAATTGAAATCAAAATTTAAGCCCAAAACTGATACTATTTTTGTATAGTAAACGTGCCTCAAAAAGAATAAGAAAGAAGAAACAAAAAACACTAACTCCAAAGCATTTACGTAACTTGGACATATTCAATACATTGCAACTATATGCAATTACTAAGGAAAGTGCAGTCAAAGCTTGAAAAACACTAAGCTGGACCAATACTAGTGCATGTATACGAGTGAATCGATCAACGCTCCAAAGCTCCAGTGCTCCAGCAAACAAGAGTGACGACGACGACGACGACGCGGAACACGCCCCAGTGAAAACACAAGCGAGAGCAACGCACCGCAATTAAGAGAGACAGAGAGAGACGACACAGTCACACAAAAGAGCCGAGGAGGCGGCAGGGAACTGCAGCTAAGATACCGAATCGAAAACACACGATCATACGATCGTCGTAACTTGTTCTCCATCGCATCCGAAGCTTCGTGCACTTCCTGCGCCGACTGCTGATTCGCACAGCAGAAGCAGCAGCAGCCCCAGCCCCCAGCAACAGGGCAACAAGATCGTCAACGATCAGTTTGTTGGCGAATGCAACGCTGATTGCAATTACTGCAAGCGACGATCGGTCGGTCATTGGGCATCAGCTGCATTCTTTGCCAAAAAGTGAAAAACCAAGGGAGAGAGACAGAGAGAAAGAGAGAGAGAGAGGTAAAAAGAGCCACGTTGAGATAGCGGTGTCTGATTATCATCATCATCAACTCACTCACACTCACAGCATCTCTGCATCGCGTGCAGTGTCACTCTCAAGGGATCGCGCAACGTGTCGGAAAAGCGCGAAAAATACGAGAAGAAAAAAAAAAACCAACCATTTGTTGCAAAATACATATATGTACATATATTTATAGATGTGTGTATCTGTGAGAATAGCAAATGTCTTTTAATAAAAAAAACAACACGAAAAACGTAATAGATATTAAAAAGCTAAATTTGTTGTTATAATAAGTGTAGTCAAGTGTGTCCCATATCACAGTGAAGTTTTAAATAGTGCAAACCAAAAGGAAAACATAAACGCTTTCAGTAAAATACATACATTAAATATATATTCTAGTGCATATAGTTTAGTACATTCTTGGATTAAAACATCTTCAGCACCAATTTGGATACCCAACACGTTTGGATACGCAGCGACTAAGTCACGGTTTAAATTCGTTTGAGTAAGTTGCTAATCATATCATTTAAAACTCTTGTAAATTGATTCAAAATCGGGGAAGAGGTTGGATAAATCGCCCAGCCGATAGGTAGATGGGAAGGAATGGATATTTCAAGGATCTTGTTTAATATGTCATAATTTCTGAGGCATCGGCCAATGAACTGAATTTAATGGCACAAATTTTAAAGCTCACACTATAATTTGAATAGTTTCTTTAAAAGTAGGTTCTAATTTTAAAGGAGATTCAGTAAAAGAATAATAGATAATATCGTTTATTCCATAGAATAAGAGAAGAGAAGAATTTTAAGAGAATGTTTAAAAAGAAAGGATTGCCCATCAATTTCAGCCACCTTCAGCCCTTGGCTAAAATTAACATTCCTAACTCTTGCAACATACATATTCTTAACCTTTAAACTTGATCGCCAATATTGGGAAAACTCTCTAATGTTCTTAGAATACTTTCCAACATTTGTGACAGCATCTAAGGTTACCTTATCTGTTTCTCTTTTTACTGTTAGAGGATCCAGTTCAGTGTAGTCAGCATCATCAACATTCCCATGGTTTATATTTCCATATTTTGTGGTAACCTGAGATTCTTTTGACTTTTACCGACTTTTGCGTAGTATAAATAAATATTAATATTAGTATCCAATTTTTCGAAATTTTGATTTGTTTGTCACTTAAATATGTTTAATTCATGCAAAAGCCCAGCCTTATGTCAAGTAGTTTTAACCACGGACAAGGACTGACCAGCACACAGAAAACAAACTAACAAAAAAAACTGCCAGACTGAAGACAGATGACGGGGGCGACAACTGAAACCCACAAGTTCATGACCAAAAAGCCGACGATGATGGCGAGCCCACTAGCTATGCAGAAGATAGCGTGGGCGCTGCATTACACCCGCCGCCCCCCAAAAGGCAGGGCCCCTCTCCTAAACCTCCACCTACCATTGCAAAACAAAACATCAGTTACTCGTTCGGTCATCTCAGATATAAACTCTCTCGCTATGGTTTACCCTTGCTCTCTCTTGCTATGCGATTCTCTCAAAAGTTCTGTATGCGTGCAGTTTTTATTTACCGATTTCGACGATTTGGTTTCATTTCAAAGAGTTTGTATAAAAATTTACAGACAGCTCAGTTTCTACTTTTTTACACATACCAGCCCTTGCGGCATTTAGTTATTTCGCTCATTTAACCCCTTCGAAGGAATGTTGAGCAATTTTTTTTCGCCTAGAATTGTGAGTTTCAGTGTGTGTTTTGTGTGCTTGTGTTGTATTTGTGTGACTGTAAATGTGTGGATGGCATTGTGTGTGTGTGTGGAACGTCGACGAAAAAGTTCTAACAGATACTTTTTATTAGTCTCTTTTGCTTATTTTGTTCGTCTTTTAAGCTTAGCATATTTCTTAGCAATTTTCACTTTTGTTTGCATTTGGTTTTTGTACTTTGACAATTGGGGAAAAAATGAAACTTGAATTCCACACGCCACAAAATTTTTGTCCATAGATGTTTTTTTGTACACTTTTTATTTTATGCCCACACACAAAAAAAAATGATCTTTCAGGAGAGAGAGAGAGAAAGAGAGCGAACGAGCTTGCTTGTATAAGCAAATAAAAAGAGAGAAAACATGATGTTTTTTTCGCCATGCGTTTTGTTGTGCAAATTCTGCCGCTACTTCGCTTATCTTAGCTCTCTCTATGGTTCTCTCTGCTCTCAGAGAGAAGAGCTTACGCTCTCTTTCGATGCTGTTTGCAAAAGTTTTTGCCTGCCTCTATGTCTGGTTATAGCTGTATGTGTGTGCATTGTATCTGTGTGAGTATGCATGCGACGCTGCGGTCTCTCTCTCTCTCTCGTTTTTGCCTGTGTGTGCACTTTTGTCGCCTGTCGCTGCTTCTGCTGCTGCAGCTTTCTTGGCTGCGACACAGCGTTTGCGACTCCCCAGAGTTGTAGTTGTTTGTGGGTTTTGTTGTGCGACGCCAGTGACGAGGGAGGTGAAGACCAGGTAACACACAGAGAACAGTTAGAGCCACAGCCACAGCCAGAGCAGCGAGTGCGAGCGTCAGACGTGTGCGAAGAACCGAACCGAGAACCGGTGACGTATCCAGCCGTCCGCCATTGAAACAACGCTGCCTGAACCCCACACAAATCCACATACACATACATAGTCACACGCAATCCAATTCAATTCATATTCAACTTAAAAATAATAAATAAATAAATTGGCAAAGTGCAGTGTTGCAATTTTTTTAGCAAAATCAAAATAATAATCCATAATTCTTCTCAAAAGCTTGCCAAAAAGTATAAAATGATTGTAGTATATTAATAAATTATTATTATACCTACACTCGGCTAACAATAAAATAACAACAAAAAAAAATAAATAAAAACAACAAAGAGAACGCGCGCGCGGGCATGCAAAACGAAACATAACGTCAATGGTACGGCAGCGGCAACACGGCAACGCCAATGTGATCTCATATAAAACAAAACGGCAACAAATTAAGGAATTAAATAAAATCATAGAAATATTTAATAATTTAATATAAAATGCAAGCAACAAGAATTCAATATAAATAATACATACATAATATCAATCTAGCTAACCAATTTTTGTGCAAAACAATAGTTAAATTTAAACAACAACAACAAGCAACGAAATAATATTGTGAATTTCTTAGTGCAAGCTAATTTTAAATAAGGAAAATAAGCTATAATATATACATACATAATTTAAAGGTAATGTATCTTTGAGATACTTTTGCAAAACGTAGATTGTAAATTAGATGTGACTGTGCAAGAGTGTGAGTGAGTGAGTGAATGTGTGTGAGAGAGATAATCAAAAGGAAAGCAAAGGCATTTCATTCGATGCGTGAGTGTGTATGTGTGTGAACGATCTCTTTGTAATTTTTATGAATATTGTGATGATATTTCTAAAAAGAAAAATACAATTTGCACTGCAAAATATAAAATATATATTTGTTAAAAAGGCAAAAAATAGCGTCCAAGTGTCGACAACAGCAACAACAACGCCCACAATCTGCGTTGCTCAACACTGCTGCACACACATGCACGCACACACACACACACACAGACAGGCAGTCAGACAACCAGCCAGCCCCCGCTCCGCCCCATAACAAAAGCGCCCCCAACTCACACAAACTCATGAACATGCAAGTACGCTTGAATTGCTTCTTTTTTTTTATATTGCGCGACGCTGTGCTGCTTGTCTGTGCCTATGTGTGTTTCTCTTCGCGTCTGTGTTGGTGTTTGTGTGTGTGTGTGTGTGTGTGCCATTGCATTTAACATCGTCACAATCGCATTAAAAGTCGCGTCGCTGTCGCTGGCGCTGTCGTTGTGGTTGTTGGGTCGTCCCCCCTTTTGGTTCTTTTGCCTCTTCCATACATACATAGTACAACATCATCGTCATTTTTTCGTCTTCGGTCGTCGTCCGCGCCGCATTCTGCTGCCGCCTTTGTCCACCATTTTGATTTTGTGCCCCCTTTTGCTTTACTCAGGCCCCCCTCGTGCTCCTCCGCCACCGCCGCCGCCACCACTCTTGGCTGTGGCTGCCGCTTAAATCATTAAAAAGTGAACTTAAAAACTGAAAAAAAAAAAAAAAAAAATAAAGAAAAAGTCCAGACAAACTTCGTGTGTACCGCTTTCTGCATGTGCTTGCGATTGGCAAAACCGGTTTGTTCGGACTCGATTTCTGTCTGGGGATCTGACGACGATTTAGGCAACAAAAAAAAAAACAACAAAAAACAACAATTTTTTGTTGTATTCAGTTTGTTTGTTGCCTTGGTCTGGCTACTGGGTAAAATTTAGATTTTGCACTCTCTACTGTCTGCGCATATATTCAAATATCCTTGCAAAATGCTTGTCCTTATTTCTGGGCTCCAAAATGAACGGCCACGTGTCAACCAAATGGCGTCCACACACAGAAACAAGTTGAAAACCGGCCGGCAAGTAAAATGCATATATTGCGAGAGAACAGGAGGGATGCCAAAGCCTGCCCCCAAATCCCCCCCGTCTCCACTCACTCACTCTTGGAAAAGCTTTGGCTGCAATAGCTAAAGCTTTTGAGTGCAATGTTCTCTTTCAGTTGCAAATAGCTAGGCAGAGAGAGAGAGAGTGTGCGAAAAGCATAGAAAGAGAGAGAGTGAGAGAGGGAGAGCAGAGATGGCTGCAATTATTTGCAGTTGTTGTCTTGCTTCCGTTTCTGGTGTCTGTCTCATCCTCTCCATTTTGCCTCTATCTGTATTTTTTTTTCTTTTTCTCTTGACCATCCTATACTTGGGGCATGTGCGCATAATTTGGCTCTTCGCCATGTTTTCTTCTTTCGTCTTTTCCTTTTTATGCCTGCTTCTTTTGTGTCGTTTTGCTATGCTGTCCCCCTCCCCCTTTAGCACCCCTTCACAGATTTGGAGTATCCAGTTGGGTGTTGCATGATGCATGACATGGCGAGTGCATAGGGAAAGAAGGCGACAGGGGTTTGGGTCTCTTTACTTTGCCATCAAACACGTTTTTGCCTTTTGCTGCTCCTGCTGTTAAGTAATTTTCATTTTATCACTTTTTATTTTTGGAAAGTTGACAGAAGAAAATAATGCATAAACTCTTTGGGGTATAATCAACTTTGAAATGGAGGGAAAATTTTGCATTTTGAACTTTGTTTCTACAGTAATTTGCTGCTGCATTTGATGTTTGATTAAAAAATAATGGAATTATCTATAGACCATAAACATAAGAACAGCCCTCTGGTAAAAGTCAGAATATTTTCTCTAAGGACTACAACATCTAAATCTTAATTTGTTGATTTCTGCATCCTTTCACTTTACATCTTCTACAAGAAGGAGACAATGCACAGAGTTTATGCATCATTCGGGGCACTTTGCTTCCCTCCATTTCGCCTCTCAGCATGGGCCGTGCCAGTCGGAGGCATGCACTAGGATATTCAGCTAGCCTCAGCGGGATAGAAGGGCAGAGGAGAACCTAAGGAGCCTAATTTTGCAAATAATATAATATGCTAAATAAAAATGTCGGATACCCGCACTCAACTAGATACCAAGCCCACATGCAATTGAGCGGCGCCTGTACCCGACACTTTTCTAATTCGGCTTGAATGCCAAAACACACTAATACATACACATCATATATGTATATATGTGTATTAATGTATGGGGAAAAGGACCCTTCTACTATTCAGGCTCTGGTAATGGGGCTCGCGCGCGTTGCGCACACAAAAGCGCATATCATCCGCTTCCTTCGCCTGCAGCAGCTAAAGAAGAAGCACCCTGCTGCTGTTTTTGGCCCAATCTCTCCTGCTCCAGGGCATCCTTGTTGGCAGCCATTAAACCGAACGGCATAGCACGCCATGTTGTGTTCACTACTCTTGGCACTGGTGTGGGACCCAACGGCGGGAAGTTTTATGTAATTTTCATTCCTCTCTCTCCCTCTCTTTTTCTCTCTCTCCCTCCCTATTTTTTTCTTTTACTTTTGGGCTTTGCTCTTGTCGCGTGTATTTCTTCTTACATTGGATCGTTTGGGGTACTTGCAGCAGGCACGTTGTATTTTTTGGCACAACCAAACACTACAAACAGACAATGTTTTTGTACATACAACTCAACTCTCTGGGTTCGTCCTGTGCCGCATTGCAGTTGAATTTCATAGGGCCAACCACGTGACTGCCCCCTGCCCTTCATGTGCTGCCCTTTCGTCCCGTTACTGGGAGTGTGGGGTCGGCCGCCATTTTCATTTGTTGATGCCGGTCGAGCATCGTTGAGCATGTCCCTGCACTTTTGCGGCCACAAAATGTGAGCAGCATCAAATATTGAAAACTTTTTTACGGTTGCCTGGTTGACGTGGTCCATACAATCACAAAAGTCCAGACGCTTGATTGGTTTTTTGGCAAGGAAACTATATTTGTTTCTTTTTTTTGTTCATCTTATTTTGTTTTCATCCTTCAAGTCTCAAGTATTTCGTTGTCTTTGAAGTCAGACATTCACTGAAATTACATCCCAAGTATAAAAATTGTTATAAATCTTATTAATTGAAGTTGACAATGTAATCTATAAAGCTGATGTAAGGAAATCATCATGCCAATATTTTCGACAAAAAGTTTTTGTATTTTAGATTTTGATTACATTTTAATCAACACAAAAATCTTTTTATTTTTCAATTCATTTCCTATTTAGATCCTTACAAGCAGCAAGAGTATGATTCCTGGGCCAAGTCTCAATGGTTTCGGTTAAGTAATTCGTCTGAAAGCAAAATGCCTTTTTGGTTATCATAAATCACAATAAATTTCATTTATTTAAAATTCTCTTAGATACTTTTGCCCCCCTTTTGGCTAGTTGCTTTTGTCTGACTGCCTTTTCTAATTTGCTTTTTGGGGTATTTTTTTTTATCTTTTTGGCTTGCACTTTACCGAGAATTTGTACGTTGTCGCAATGCCATAAATTCTCGAACTTATGCGTCCAAACTACTGCTGCTAGACCCTTTGGTCCTTCCTGGCAAACAGCAGGACCTCCCAATCCAAACCCACATGCCGCTCCATTTCTTCTTCGGCTATAAATTACAACAAGCATTTGCCACACTTCCGCTTTGGTCGAACCGTCCGTCCGTTTTGTCCCCCACACTTCCCTTGGGCTATGCAGTCGTTGTCGAGTATGTGGCATGTCTGCAGTTTCTTATAGTTATTTTTGTGCCTTAAATCGGCTTATAGCACTCCTCTTTGTCTCTCTCTCGCTCTCCCTTTTGGTCTCCAGTTGAAGTTGGCGTCCGGACGCATTCAAGAAAATCAATAATAACACAAGCAGCAGCAGAAGTCAACCACTTTGCCGCCTCACATTGTTGTCGTTTGTTGTCCGTGGCAATAACATTTACTTCTCCCCACCTTCTCATTCTCCTTCGTCCCACAAAGGTGGTGTAACCCTTTCTGTTGCACCTTTGCATACGTTAGCTTCTTGAAAGGAACAACAACAACAAAAAAATATCAAAGAAGCTAACTTCGGCAATGTCGAAGTTTTTATACCCTTGCAGTCCTTGGCAATCATTTTTTAGTTTTTGAAATTTCTTTCCTTGCAACTCAATTCATCAATACACAAACAAAACATTCAAATTATTTCTCTTTTTACTACAAATTTTTCTTCCATCATTCCGTAAGCAAAGCACAACACGCATACACATACATACAGTTCGTGTAGCGCTACGTCTGTGTGTGTGTATGCATGTGCTCTGTTTGATTTGCTGATGACGTAGAACCGATTTGTATTGACTGTAACTTGTGTTCTATTTATCCGATCACATTCAAATTTTGGGATCTGAGATTTTATATCAAATTCTATTATATTGGTAAATTTCATGGGGATACTCCAAATTTTGCAAAAATTTTTGCTCTAGAGCTATATGATATAGTGGTCCGATCCTTACGATTTTCATACTTTATCATCTCCCGGCTAAAAGTAGCCCAAATATGAAATTTCATTCCGATAGCTCTTAAGATGCCAGCGTGAAGTTGATTTGCACAGACGGACGGACGGACGGACGGACGGACGGACGGACGGACGGACGGACGGACGGACGGACGGACGGACGGACGGACAGACGGACATGGCTATATCGACTCAGCTTCTCATGCTGATCAAGAATATATAACTTTATGGGGTCGGAAACGTCTCCTTCTGTGCGTTACAAACATCTGACCAATTTTATAATACCCTCTGCAAGGGTATAAAAAGTCCCTTTAAAGAGTCAGACAATTTTAGTGACAGGAAAATCAACCCTAGACCAAATGCCCGTCCAGCGACCTAACCCAAACTCCCCAAAACAGCCAAAGCCAAACTTTAGTTTCTGTTCCTGTCTGGCTTCGTCTGGGACACACACACACACACACACACAGTCATTGTAATTCTAGCCCTCAGACTTTTCAAATGGCGACGCTTTGTCTGTTGGTGGAAAAACGATTTATTTGGCTTTATCAGCAAAATTTTTGATTTTCTTTTCGTTTTACGCTGCAGTTATTCTCTTCCTCCTCTTTCCCCCTTCTCTCTTTTTGAATGCTTTTGGACGATTTGTCATATCGCTGATTTACTAACCTTACACCAGGCATTATCTCTTGGCAAAGAACAACGAAACCCACCCTCATTTTCAGTTATTGCAACATTCGAAGGGTGGGCCATCAGGACACATTCTCTTACTGTTGCTTGTGTTGTTGTTGTCGTTATTATTATGATGGTTTGTGTGAGAGGGTGCAACTTAAACCGACACAAGTCCAAGGATATGTACATACATAGAATGTTTGCCGTATGTGCATATCGCCGCCGTCAACATAAAATTTATTGAGGTAGTGAAGTTACCAACAAGCGTTCGTTCGTTGGGCCTGTTTGTTTGCCGTCGAGAGAGGCAAAAAAAAAAAAAACTTATACGTAGGTGGAACGTTCTATGGCAACGAAGTTTGTATACTCTAAAGGGCAAATATTGTTGTGTGAAAGGATGTTGCCAAGAGCATATACACAGCCAGTCAAATAGCCAAAAACCGGGTGTTATAGTCAATATGGTCAAAGTACTCAGAGCAGCGCCAACATTTTATGTTGCCACAACAAATATGCATAAAATATGAGGGTTTTATGGTTTTTTGTGTTAAAGGGCCGATAATATGCTGATAATGTTGCCAACATCACACAAGACAATATTGGATGCAAATGATGGCAATGCTGTGACAAAGGAAACTGACGTTAAATATAATTACATACAAGCTATCGATAAAATTCAAATTTTACTCCATAAAGTTGTCCGGAATTCTAATTGCAATTACCCAAACTCGATTCAGTCGATTTTCATGGCTGTTGGTCAACAAACAGCCGCAGGATATACATATCTCTCGTCCTCTCACCTCTGCCAGATTTTGCTTGATTGAGTAGCCAATTTTGTTTAAACTCTACTATGAAGAGGAGGCTTTGTTTCAGTGTTGCCCCAATACTTTTTAACCTGCTGTCATTACTGTCACTCTATCGATATATAAATTTACGAATTTATCGAAATCCAAGTAACCTCTATGTCTAATGTCAAATTCTCTTACTGGGCATTATTTCGAATCAACTACTTGTGTTCGTCTAGTCGGTAGTTTGTTCATTCCGGTTGTGTAGGTCGCATTAAAATTTTGTTTCTAAAACTGATTGTGAAAATTTTATTCGTCCGTTCGTAACATTTTCGGAACTATCAAAAATTTTGGGGAAAAAAAAGAAGCAAAACAAGGAATACCCTTATAATTTGCATCCGGAAAGGAGATATCTCTTCTATCGATATCGTGGATATCAAATAAATTACCAACGAGCACCACTCTGCAGAGGAGAAAAAAAAAAAAGGTAAATAATTAACGCATTCAAATTTCAAGTCGACGAGGAAATTTTGGAATTTTTTTTATTCTTTTTCGTTATAATATTTTTGGTTTGTTCATTCGTTTCATCAAACGATGATTGCAAATTTTCTTGGGAATAGTTCAAAAGCAGCAGCAGCAGCATCAGCAGCGGCGGCGGCAGCGGCAGCGGCAGCAGCAGCAGCGGCAGCAGCTTCAGCTTCAACAACAACAGCTGCTTCGAATTTCTATAAGAAGTATCCTTTGACCCTGGAATTGAGTGAGTGTGCAAAATGTACTCTAAAAAAAAAAAAAAAAAAAAAAAATGCCAAAATACACACAGACACAACAAACGCCTCACACATCACAAAGATGTATTTCAATGTCAGCAGAAAGCAAAAAAGAGAATTGCGGGTGAGCGAACGCGCTCGCTAGGAGAGGCAAAAATTCGCAACTCAGCAACAAACAAAAAGCAGCGGTAAAATATCTTGGCAATGTGTGCTGCGCGACTCGCTCAGCAGCCCATAAATTCAACTGGGCCCCCACCGCATTCTCTTTGCGCTCTCTCATCAACGCTCTCTCCACCTCCACCGCCACTCAACCGACCGCTCTATTGACGTTACGCAATTATCGCTTTCGGTTTGCGTTTGCCTTTTGCTTTTGGTTCTGAATAATACCCTAAAGACAACCCAAGTAGGGAGAAGCGGGTATATTCGTCTGCATAATGTGCACATGTGCGTATACGTAATCAAAATACACTCCCCATGACGCCCCATAAAGGAGGGTATCAATCAGTTGGTATTTTTTATTTTTTTTTTTTTGCTTTGATTGGCCTGCAGCTTCGTTTTTATTTCATTTTTGTTTGATGAATATCACCATACATACAAAATACAATGTATATATATTTATATACAATCGGCACATAATACATACACATAAGTATGTATGTATAAGCAAACAAAACCAAATTCCACCATTTGTTACTGATAATAATACTCAGTTGACGTTTTCTTAATGTGTTTATGTATACATTAAGAATATGTGGGGAATGTTTAATTTTTTAAAATTGAAAGTTTCTTTATTTTCAGATAATAAAGCATATTACTCATACGACATGTATATTTTCCAAATATGCAATTCCGATTTCCATTAATTCCGACTATATATATCTATTATATATAAACACACTTGTTTGTGCGTATGTGTGTGTCGTGTGTGCGCCTTGGCAACAGTGGAAAATTTGCATTTTCATTATGAGGCGTCCATTCGTTTGAGGTGACTGCGCTTATCTTAGAACACTTGTGTATACATACATACATATATTCGATTATAGGTATACATTTGTGCCTCTCAATTCACTTTAAACACATACACATGCTTATGCTTAGGTATTTGGCCAATTGCTAATATGATTGCAATCAAAAGAAGGAAAAAAACCTGTTGAAATATGCATATTTCTTGAAAAGTTATTACTCATTCGTCATAAAGTTGCAGATAGTAAGTTCTATTTTTATATATTTAGCTTGAAAGCCGACTCAGCAGCAGTCCAATATATAGAAAACAGAATCCTAAATCAGACGTTTGTGCAAGTAATTTATAGAATCGAATATGTTGTGTGTGTGTGTCGTCATCAACTTGCTTATCTTTGGGCCAACGCAGCGTATACGCACTATGCGTAGTAGGCACGGCACTCACAACAAATCGCGAAATTCGTAATTCGCACGCCTCTCTGATTGTTTATGTTTGGGGTATTCTCTCTTTCTATTCTCTTCTCACGCACATTTGTGTTATGCGTAAGCGTTTTGTGCGTTTCTACTCACCCACTTCTCTAGATCGTTTGAACGCTTTGTTTTGTTTGGAGTCATTGAACTTTTTGGCAATATATTGAGCACTCTCTTTGTTGTCTAGTTAGGGCCACTCTCTCTCTCTATCTCTCTCTTGCTCTCTGTAACGCTAGGTGCGTGCCAGTGCGTAAGTTGCGAAATTTGAAATTCGCCAAAAAACATTTTGTCGACCCATTTTCGTGGAACGTTCATTGACCTCACTTGGAGGTGGTGCAAATGTGCGTTGACTTCGTTTTTTAAACAGATTTAATAAAAGGTTTTCTTTTTCAAATTGCTTACAGAAATGGCGGAAGGTAATGGCGAACTACTAGATGACATTAATCAGAAAGCCGATGACCGTGGTGATGGCGAACGTACAGAGGATTATCCAAAATTATTGGAGTACGGCCTGGACAAAAAGGTAATTGTGAGCTCTCAAATTTTCTCAATACTTAGCTAATAAATTGCATTGATTTACATACGAAAAGGTCGCTGGAAAACTGGATGAAATCTACAAAACCGGCAAACTTGCTCATGCCGAGCTTGATGAGCGCGCCTTGGACGCGCTCAAGGAGTTTCCCGTTGATGGTGCCTTGAATGTGCTGGGTCAGTTCCTTGAATCGAATCTGGAACATGTATCAAATAAGTCTGCCTACTTATGTGGTGTAATGAAGACCTACCGCCAAAAGAGTCGAGCCAGTCAGCAGGGTGTTGTGACGCCCTCTCCTGTTGTTCAAATCAAGGGACCGGATGAGGATAAAATCAAAAAAATTCTTGAACGTACCGGCTACACATTGGATGTAACGACAGGTGAGCTGTGTGTGGATGAGGCATTTAATCTCAATTTCTAATTTCGATTTCCCAATTCCCATCTTCAGGTCAACGCAAATACGGTGGTCCGCCTCCAAACTGGGAAGGTAATGTCCCGGGAAATGGCTGCGAAGTTTTCTGCGGAAAAATACCCAAAGACATGTTTGAAGATGAGCTCATACCCCTATTCGAGAACTGCGGCACAATTTGGGACCTACGCCTCATGATGGACCCGATGACGGGCACAAATCGTGGTTATGCATTTGTCACCTTCACAAATCGCGAAGCGGCCATCAATGCAGTGCGACAGGTAAACAACAATAGACTAGAAAATTTCCTGCATAGCCTCCGACTCAGACTCAGGCTAAGACTAAATCAAAGCCTTAGTCTAGCTACGTCAAACACACATACTACCCCTTTTACCAACCCCCTCTTTACCCAACCACTAGCCCAGACCCATAAACGGAAAACAAACAAACAATATGTTATAAAATTGCTTAAATGTTTTTACGTATATTATACATTAACTATATTTGATATATAAACTATTTTCAATATTCTGTTTTTACAACAATTATTGTGATGTAGGAACAATCTCACGGCCATCTCAAAATTGAGCAAATGAAAACAAAATCGACAACAGCAACTACATCAACAGCAAACCAAATTGATATATATATACATATATACATATATCTGTTCAAATATGTATATATGTATGTATGTATTTCTATATTCCCCCTTAAATTCGGTGCTTTCTAAAAAACATAAACAAAACAAAAAGAAGAAAAGAAAAAACAGGAAAAATTAATTCAAGTTTACAATTTTAGTTTTTAAAATTATGCTATAAAATGCTTTTTTTTCTCTGCTAACGCTATCTGTCGCTCTCTCTCTCTCTATTTCTGTCTCTGTCTCTTTATATATATATTCATACATATATATCCTAAGCTATTCTTACTTCTATTTGTAACTTGTTATGCATGTCCCGTTATTTCTAGCTTATAATTTTGTCTCTTGAAAAACGAAAGTTCAAATTGATCAAACAAACGATCGATCACTCTACGAAATTTGAAAAGAGTTCTCTCTCTATCGAACAATTTGGCTCCTTTTCCCTTTCCTCAATTACCACACACACACACACACAAAACAAATATATTTTATCTATTTATTTGAACATTTCTTGCAATAGACTGACTTTTTAGAGAACCAACTTTTTAGATATGTAGCAATTATAACTCTATCTCTCATCTAAGCAGCGTAGGATTCTTCACTGTCTGGTTTTATTTGAAACAACGAGCATGTGATATATTTCTAAACCTTCAACGTGATGAAACCTTAAAATACTAATTATAACTCACTAATAACTAATTGATTTTCCTCTAACATTTCCAAAATACTCGAATTCTAAAAATGCGGCCTGCTGCGCTCTTTACCCCCTTTGATAAACTGATATTCCAAATTGGTAATGAAACATATTTTTCTTTTTAATTTTTTTTTGTTTTGTTTAAACCAGCAACAACCCCTCCCCCCCCAAACCAAACCAACCCCTCTTAATTTTGTCCACTGACGCCCCACGACCTTATTTGAAATTCTTCCTATTATTTTATTTATTATTTATATTTATTTTTAACTAAATGTGAATTGGTATTTAAACTAAAACAAACAAACAATGTTTTCCCCTTCCCGCCCACAATGTTTTTTTTTTCTTTAGCTCGATAATCACGAAATAAAACCCGGCAAGTGTCTCAAAATAAATATAAGCGTACCGAATCTGCGCCTTTTTGTAGGCAATATACCCAAATCTAAGGGCAAAGATGAAATTTTAGAGGAATTTGGTAAACTTACAGGTAAATTGATACACAAAATTGACAAAAACAAATTTATTTTAAATTGAAATTCAATCAACAATCGAAGTTGAAATGTTATCAAGCGAATGAAATGATTCTATATCAACTTCAAGAATCGGCATTAAATTGAAAAACAAGAATCCAATTGGCTAAATACACACACAACAAATAAATTGGCTAATTGTGGGGAGAGGTTTATTAAGTAGGGAAAAGTAAGAATAGAAAATCTTCTGAAAATGACCAAGAGGATTATTGTCAGTTGTTTTTTTATCCGTTTCTCTGTTTATGTTGGTTATTCGTTTGTTTATTATTATTATTTTTATACATAAATCATTCACCACCACCTTAATGCCATTACCCATATCTATCTATATACCATATCCAACCATCCATGCCATGCCACATTGAAAAATCATCGAAAAGCGGTTCCAAACTCGAGACTCTTTTCAAATGCAATCAAATTAGATATCACAAATCACCATAACTTAAAGCACACATGAAGACTGACAGAGACACACACCACACACAACACACAACACACACACATCACGCACACACACACACTGAGGCATTAAGACCATTGCCATCGCCATCGCCATTTCTTTTTTTTCGTCATACGCTTGTATTACCATTAAGAATACATATATTTCTTTTTTGTTTTTGTTTCTCTCAACTATCCACTTATTTTTATACTATATATACATATATATATATATATAATATCTCCAGTCATTAACTTGAAAAAAAAGCAACTTAAATGAAAATTATTTAAAATTATTACAAAATTCTTATGCATACAACAAAATCTCTCTCGTTATTACTATTATTTTTTACATATAATACAATATAAATATATATACTGCAAATTATTTTTATAAACAATTTACAAAGAGGCAAAAGAAGTTAGTAATTAAACCAAATTATTGCAAATTTTTTGACGCCATTTACTTACTTCGATCGTAATCTGATCACATTCATTTGAAAACTTTTTAAGAAACGGAAGAATATAAAAGGTTCTAGAAGTCATTTAAAAATGTTTTTATTTTGATTGCCAATGTTAGTAATTTGAAGTTTTTAGAGGCACTTTCAAAGGTGTATTCAATAATAAATTATTCTGTCTTAGTAATAAAATGTAAATTTTTAGCAACAGAATCATATATACATATATATAGATGCAAATCGAAGTAATATCTAAATTTTATTTGGCACGAACCATAAGAAACCTAAACTTATGACTTTATGAATCTAAACTAAGTCCAGTTTTTTTTTTAGCAATATAGTTTTCCCCTCACTCGTCTACTTATGCACACTCTCTCTCTATCACACACACACACACACATACACACACGAACATACATGCCAAACCAAACTAAAAACATTCACCCCAAAAAAAAAAAAAGAAATCCTAAATAAAAAATTTCAGTTTCACCAAAAAAAAAATGGACAAAAATCAACAAATTTTTCATAGCAAATCAAAATTTTTCTTTTGTTTTGTGTGAACTTTTACAAACAATTGCAGCTAAATGATTTTGAAATTCGGAAAGGCAAAAAGATTGGTGTTACGATATCATTTAACAATCACCGGCTATTTGTCGGCAATATACCTAAGAATAGAGATCGCGACGAATTAATTGAGGAATTTTCTAAACATGCACGTAAGTGATTCAAAAACAAAACAACAAAAAAAACCATCCAAAGCAAAAGAATCCAAAATCAAAACCCAAAATCTATAGAAAAAATATAACCAACCAACAAAATCAACCCCAGCCAACCCAGTCCAGTCCAGTCAAAAATCTATCAGCACAACGCGAATTGGTTAACAACAAGAACAAATTGGCCATATATAGTTTTTAGGGGCGATATTTGCAGAATATGAAAAAGGATAATGATGAAGTATTGAAGCAACAACTAATTGGATTTTTGTTTTGCAATATTCGCTTTTAAAAAAACAAATGATAGAAAAATTATCGAAAATGGAAAACACTCTCCTAGCCCCAGCCCTTAATATATAAGAGAATGTTTCAAATTGGAAGAACCGAAATTGGTTTTCACTTTTAAACATTCTCTTGGTCCCCCTTAATGACCCCCTACCTAACCTACGTCCCCCTTTATTTAAAAAATAAATACAACAAAAAATTAATTGTCACACACACACACACACAGAAACAAACACACACTCAGATATATATATATACTATAATATATAATTACATATACTATATTATATATATATGTAACTCGCTTATTTCTTTATCAATTATTATTATTAAATGTGTCCAATTTGTTGACATTGAAAACCCGTAGCTAAACAATTTGCAAAACCAAGAAACCATGACACATTTTGAATATTTTTGAAAAAACAGAATCTCATTTTATACATATTTTTTGATTTTAGTGCAGAAAACTCTTAAATAAACAAATCATTATTAGACAAGATAAAAATGCGCACACACAACCCAATAAGCAATAAGGATACAATCTATATACATATATATTTGTGTAGAAAGTTTCCCTATAATCGATGAAACTAATTTGTCAATTCAAATCGATTGATTCTGGCCCTATTTATATATATACATACATATATATAATTTTTAATATATTTATGTATATATGCTAATGACTGGAGAAAATACACAAATTTTATAATCAATGTGTAAACCAAAGCCACTCCCCCCGCCCCCCTCTATCTGCATAAGGAAACAAATATCTATCAAATCGATTTAATTGAAAAGAAAAGCCAAATTTCAATTCAATATCAAAAGCAGAAACAACTATTAGTCTCCCTAACTATCTCTATTATCTATTTCTCTATCTGTGTGTCTATCTCTATTTATCTAACTAAACTTTCTTTATATCTGTGTCTCTTTCTCTCTCTCTCTATCTGTATCCCTACTCCCACCACACCCCCCTCAGTGTGTAAAATCTATATACTCGTATCACATACATATATATATCTTGTGTTTTGTGTTAAACAAAAGAAAAATTGAAAAACAATTCATACAACCCAGCAAAAGCCGCAGAAATTCCAATTCCAATATTTTTCAATGTGTGCTCTATATTTTAAATATTTTAGTTACGATGAACAAAACACAGTTTATTTACTAAATGTTTGCTAAGTGTGTTTCGTATGATTACAACAATTACCCACCTACTGTTTAATGTGTTTTTGTAATACAATATACAATACAATACCCCCACCCCCCCACACACACACACACACACACACAAATCTCTCTGTATTCTCAATATCCTTTTCAAAATCTCTGTCTAATCTTATTCCTCCCGTACACCACACACACAAAACACACACACACACACATACATACACAAAAAATAGCTTTAGCGCCTATTGAAATATTCAAAAATATTTGAAAATATGCAAAAATTGTTGGCATTGGTTTTCAAAATCATCTTATTTTGGCAATTTAGAAATTTGCATTATTTTACATGGCAATCAAGGAAAATGAAATGGAAATTAGTTTCAATAACATTTTCCACTTGTCATGTAAAATTGTGTATGTTTTTTTTTTAAATATTTATACTCTCGCTCCTCCACTCTCTCCTCTCTAGTTCATACAATATATTTGTATATGTGTTAAAAGTCTATCACACACATACACACACAAAAAAGGCCTAATAATACAAATACAAATACTTTTTTGTTGTATTTCATGTTTTTTACTTTGTTTTTGTTTGTCGTTTTGCAAGCAAATTCAACTCTTAGTGCTAAATAACAAAATTCTTAAAGAAAAAAAAAACCGAAAAATTGCATTACTAACCAACCAATAAAAATGATTCACTCAATTTCCATTTTCTATACTTATATATCAACTTTCTTTTACATTTGTTTATAAAAATAAAACCTTCCTCCGTTCTGAAAATGATCATGTAGCTGGTCTCTACGAGGTAATCATATACAGTTCTCCAGATGATAAGAAAAAGAATCGCGGTTTCTGTTTTCTTGAATATGACTCACATAAGGCGGCTTCTTTGGCCAAACGGAGACTTGGCACTGGTAGAATTAAGGTAAGTAAAACGAGAGATTTCTATATAAACAGTTGGATATACAATATGATTTGGTTTGTTTTAGGTATGGGGATGTGATATAATAGTCGACTGGGCCGATCCACAGGAGGAGCCAGATGAACAAACTATGTCCAAGGTTAAAGTGCTATATGTACGAAATCTAACACAGGATGTCTCTGAAGACAAACTGAAGGTAAATTAAAAAAGTTATTCCTTTTTTTCATCTAGAGATCTTTAATTTGTGTATATTCCCATTTTGTAGGAACAATTCGAGCAATATGGCAAAGTAGAACGCGTTAAGAAGATTAAAGACTATGCCTTTATACACTTTGAGGATCGTGATAGCGCCGTCGAAGCTATGCGTGGCCTTAATGGCAAGGAGATCGGCGCCTCGAATATTGAGGTAAGCTTAAAAGAAGTTTATATACATTTGTCTATAATTGATTAATGATTATGTTAAATGGATTTTTACAGGTCTCACTCGCCAAACCTCCCTCAGATAAAAAGAAAAAAGAGGAAATTCTGCGTGCACGTGAACGTCGTATGATGCAAATGATGCAGACGCGTCCCGGTTTAGTGGGGTAAGTAATAGACTAATCTAATAACTATCTAATCAACACCCCACAAAATTCTACTCAAATTGGCGCAAAATTCTAAAAGAATGAACTATAAACTATTGGGCTTTGTTTTCGGCAATATTTGTATTCATATTAAAGTATAGATTTGATTTACCTTCAAAGTCGCCATCTCTCTCTCACATATAACATCAAGATATTAATTTTAATTTTGTATTTTCTTTCTTTACTCGCCCAACTCGCTCACTTCGTCTCAACCAACACACAAACACACACACACACTCAAATGTCCTAAAATCTTCTTAACCTCTTGTCGTTTTTGGCCTATTTTGTAAATTTAGATTTGAAACATTGTCTCCATACAGAAATCTATCACCGACACATCCCAGCATGATGTCAATGCCGCCAATGCGCCTTCCAAATGCTCGCATGCCGCTGCGCACACCGATGCCACGTGAATACGGTAAGTTTGGCAAATTCGCCAAGTGACATATGACACGACATACAATCATCATATGTGTTTATTAACTTGGCCTATATATATGTATGTATATGCCACCTTGTTATATGTAGGCCAAAGACTAAACATGTATGTACATATAGGTCAAGACGAAATCAAAGATGATACACGTCTCTAATTGAAAGAGAATTTTGCCATTCTCTGTATATAAATATTTTAGAACATTTATTAATTACAAATATTGTTAAACAAAAAAGCAAACGAATTCTCTCTGTTAAGTTGGTTTAGTTTTTGTAGCGGTCAAGTTAGCCAAGTTGTGTTAGGCACATACACATACAAAATACCTTTAACACACACACATACACACAAGCAAAATGAAAACCAAGTCTGGGTATACCTTTTCCGTATATTTTTGTTGTGCTAGGTTTGTGTTTTTTATAGTTACACACATCATTTAAAGTTAGTATTTAACCAACTCGAACTAAAATCCTTTTCGATTTTGTGTGTGTACAATTCTCTTTGTTTGTATGATTATTTATTGGCCAGCTGCCTAATTAATTTGTGTTCTTTATATTAATTTTAATTTATTACATCTTTCTTCACACATTTATTATCATTTTATTGGTTAAGTTAGTTTTAGAAAAGCGCCGCTGACCCCATAATTCACCATCATCAAAAGAAAAGAAATCCCTAATACACACACACATACTACACACCCAGCCACACTCACTACTAATCATGCTTAGCACTGGACCCCTTTAACCCCCACACCCAACACTACCCTTAGGCCCCCCTTTTAACTCAGAAATGTACTAAACCAATTAAAATGAAATGTAAATCCAGCTAGAATTGAGACAAAAATAACCCACTAATCGAAATGGTAAAAATATTATTGGATAACCCTTTAACGATATTAATTTTCTTTTTAATCCATTATTGTAAATGTTGTTCGTTTGTTTGTTAATTTAAGTTGAACCGCCCCCGCTCTCTCTCTCTCTCTCAATCACTCTAAATATTTCCTTTGTTTAGTTTTTGTTTTGCATGCGTTTGTTTTTCTCTTTCTCTCTTTGTCCTGTTTTATGTCTTCATCTTCGACTCTGCTCCTTGTTGGCCCCCTTTTACCTTTACCCCATTTCCAAAAGAAAACCAAATGAAAAATGAAAAACTACAACTCTCTATGTCGCTCCAAGTGCAAAATCAGCAACCCAATAATAATAATAAATAATTTTAGTTAGCTCCTTTTTGTTTAATCTTTCATAGTTTACATAGTTTGTTTATCGATAATTAAATGTTGCAATTGTGTTCTCTGTGTAGCGAATGTTAAGCACCCTGTATACTGTTTGATGTTATATCACCGGTAAGTAACCTCAACAACAACAACAACAACAACCAACAACAACAACAACAACAATGTCATCCATCTTCTCATAATTGAAACAATTGGTCCATTTAACATTGGCAACAAGACAACTTGATTAATTGGCAACGCGAGAAAGATTCAGATTCGTCGTGTTAGGGCTCCACCTCCTTCTAATCCCCCCACACTCATATTCCCTAATTTGTAATTTAACTCTTTGACTAATTTTACTAATAAACATTCATCCTCATTTCCTCAATCCTGTTCCTGTTCCTGTTCTTGTTCCCGATCCCGATTGAAACTGCTCCGATGTGGTGTATATATATGATGTATGTTTAGAATGTGATTTTGACTATT
Source organism: Drosophila equinoxialis (assembly GCA_018150345.1). Taxonomy (NCBI): domain Eukaryota; kingdom Metazoa; phylum Arthropoda; class Insecta; order Diptera; family Drosophilidae; genus Drosophila; species Drosophila equinoxialis. The sequence goes on along the minus strand of JAECWI010000005.1, from coordinate 1,267,934 downwards.
TCGGTTTCTCGGATTTCCGGCCACCGGCAACCACTACCGGCTATACCGCTCCTGAGCCGTCCTACTATGATGATATCTATCGGCAGTATGAGAATGATTACACTTACTATGATTATGCAGCCAATATGGGTGGCGTTGCCCCCAGTGCTTTGGGCGGTGGCGGTAATGGCCTAAGCGTGGCCAGTCCATCGGTGGTCAGTCTGCCGTCATCGGCAGCGGTCAATTCATCCTTGGCCGGGAGTACGCAACGCCTGGCAAGAGCACCACCCACTCCAACAATGAATAACCCGGCCAGTTCTCCAGGTGTTATGGTGGGTTACTAACTATCGAAATGCGTCGGACAACAGATACAAATACTACAGATACAGATTACACACGCACACAGAAACACATGAGAAACATTGCCCGAATTTACGTTCTTTCAATTAATATGACAACTAGTAGTTACTTGTAATATTTGCTGCATCCCAAAGTAATTTCAAAAGTAATTGCATTTTAGGTTATAAAATTCCATTCATTTTTTTTTGTTTTTTTGTTGCTTCTCGCGTCTCGCTTTTTTGATCAAAATTAATTTTTGTCTTGTTTTTTCTTTTGGTGTTTTCAAAATTTTTGCACGCCCACCAACAGCGCACCAAGCCACAACGCCCACCTACATCCACATAACACACACACACACACACAAAACGCTGCACACCTTACAATGGATACCTATATTAATCTATGCTTATCGACAAATGCTTACGACAAATAAATGCTTATTAGATTTATTTTTAATAATTTGCTTTTTATTTATTTTTTAAGCCAATTCATATACGCTTTTTAGTTTTAAGGCTTTGTTTGCTTTGGCTTTAACTGCGACAACTAAATTAATCTACATAATGACTATAGATTCATGACCAGCAACTGACAATAAATATCCTGATCTACCTTAAACCTACATATGTTCCGGACTAAAGATTTCTGTTCAGCAACTATAAAGCTAGTCCATTCCTTTTAATCCTACCGATTATACAATGCAATAATCCACCTTTACCTTCAGGTATTAGATATAGTCGACATATCCTGACAGACCAATCTGATGTTTATTGGCATGGCCAATCGAGACTTCAATACGCTTTTAATTTATAAGGCTTTGCTTTTGCAACATATTTATTAATAATTAATTTCGCTTTTTAAACACACATACTTTAATTTTATTAACGAAATTGTTACTTAATTTTGTGATTTATTTAATTTAAATTAATTTTGTGTCAATCGCAAGAAGAGAAACTTTTATTTCTATCCCATAAATTATCAAAAAGAAAACACAAATCTCTATCAAATCAAACAAATGCTAGTTGAATTCGAAAATACATACAAAACAGACAGCAGTAAATAAACATAAATATATTAGAAATATCAGAATGTAATTTTATACAAATATCTATATATATATATATAAAGCATTTACACATATGTCTATACATATGTACAAAAGTATACCAAACAACAACAACAACAACAACAGTTTTTTACACCAAGAATCTAACGCGTTTATTTCGATTTTTTTCTTTTCTTTCTTTTCTTTTTATGTGTTCTTGTTATATACTTATATATGTATATCTATATATATATAAAATTAATCATATATAATATATACGCAAACAATTCATTCGTTTTTCGGTCAAAAAAAAAAAAACAAAACAAAATTATATATATGTTCGTCAAAAATTCAAAACCAAAAAAACAAAACAAAAACCCCCCCAAAATTATGAACCCACAAAAATTTTAAAAATTATATCAAACACGCTCTGTCTCTCTCTTTCTCTCTCTGTCTCGCTCTCTCCGACATAAACCAAATGTTCGTTTCTGAAATCGCGAACCCTGTTTCTTTCCTTTGTTATATATTCTGAATTTCTGCATTCGACTCGTCTTTGAAACCTCCAAAATTATACAAAATTTGACACTTATCTTGGCGATCCATATATATGTATATAAATATATATATATATGTATATATATATATATATAAACAATTTATCAACTTATTTATAATGCGAAAACAAAACCACCAAAAAACAAATTGTAAAATCTAAATTCAAAAACGGCCAAAAATGAAATGAAATATGATCACCACCGATGGATAATGATGGATAATGAAAATCGGATACCAACAAAAATTGATCGTCGAACGAATAATGAATAACCACCACCGCCAAACACACAACCACACACCACACACACACACACACATAAAACTGCCTCAACACCCACACTCATACACACCACCCATAACACAAACACAAATGCATGCATGCAATGACGATGATGATGAGATCCAAAATAATGATGACTACGACGACTACGATGATGATTATGATGATGATAATGATGTAGGGGGTTGGTCGTGGGCATGGAATCACAGTGCAGCGTGGCCGAGTCGTTGGCCAGCGTGGCAGCATCAGTCATCTGGGGGGCCCAAACAACGTCACAGGCGGTGGCAGCGGCGGCGGGACAGGTGGTGGCGGCGGCAGTAGCTCAGCGGGGGGCCACCGTTCAGGGGGCGCCGGCAGCAACCGGGGGGTCCGTGGGGTGGTACCAACGCGTGCAAGCGCTCGTGGCACCCATCACGTTAAGCCGCTACAAACTTTACCAGGTGAGCTTATGAAAACAAAATAAACAAAAAAAAAAAAAATGCAAACCAATCAAATCAAAACCAAACACCAATAAAAAAAAAAAACCAACGTGAAAAACTGCAACAAAAGCAAACAGAAAAGCGAAAAAACCCCCAAAGAAAATACAAAATTCTTCATATACATGTGTAAACAATTAAAAATATGAATCTCTAAATGTTAAAGCCAACAACAAATTTTGTAATCTCACACTTTCACCTCCAAAACACCCACACACCACCCATTCACACACACACACACACAACAAACACCCAGACATACGCATATGTATTAAAAAAGCGCACAAGGACAATAACTCACACACACACACACAAAACGCGAGAGTTTTCTCTTAATTAGAATTAGTCACTAATTCTTCTCTATTCTATGTCGTGTGTGTCTCGTAAATTTATCCTAAATGTTGTATTTTGCCTCCTCCAACCTCCCCCAAGCCCCCACTACCATCTAAATTTTTGACCATTTGGTTGTTTTTTTGTCTTTTTTTTTTTTCTATTGCTGCAACATGTTCTCTTTGTGTCCTTATATATGTAGTAGTTCTGGTCTTGCTGCTTACAAATTGTGGGATCTTAAATAACTTTTGTACAAATATATATATGAAAAGTTTCTTTTCTTATACAATATAATTTTGCGCTCAAATGTATGCTACATTTTTTATGCATGTCCACTGTAAGCAGCAAAGTCAGCAGCAAATTCTCGTTAAACACACACACACACACACTCACACAGACAAACACACAAACACACACTACCCAAACATCTATGTATATGGAAACACGCAGCATATAACAAATTATACCAATACATATACTTGACAATGTGTTTTTTGTATGTGTCATCAGTTACTCTGCTCTCATTGTAAACGTTTTATGAATCGATTAGTATTTATATTCACACTTAATTGTCACCTATCTTTAACTTAATCCTTACTTTTATACCATCTCTAGAGTGTAACTAAGATTACTACTAACTGAATACAAGAAATTGAGAAATTTGTAAGCGCCAGCGTCATAGAGAGTCGTCACAATAATTGATATAAGGAGAGATTCAAAGATGAAGGCGGCGGCGATTCGAGTGTAACCTTTTATTTTCCTTCCCTTTTTCGCTCTCTCTTACACACTCTCCTATCTCACTCTCTCTCTCTCTCTGCCTCATTCCCGCGTCATGTCACCCGCACAATGCCCTTCTCCAATTACAAATTAAATTCAATGAAAAAACCCTACAAATTTTTGACGTTCGTGTATATAATTTTTTGTTGTTTTTTTTTCTTTTCCTAAAAACGGATTTTGTGTTTTCAAATTTATATTTTTGGTAATTAAAAACGCTTAATAGTAATTATAATAACAATAATAATATACTTATTCAAAAATTGATATAGTTGCGATTGCACAAAGATGAGAATATATATGTATATAGATATGTTTACCATCATTTTATAACCTACCTATAAACTAAATTAATCAATTAACTATATATACCTATATAATCTTTATGTGCATTTCCTTTATATCAATCAATCATCAAAAACATGAAAAATTTCACCCCAACCCCAACAAAAAACAAATGCAGGTATAAAAAATATCAATATTTATTTATCCTTTTTTATACTATACATTTACTATATATATATATATAACTATAATCCCCCCCCCATACACTTACGGGTATAACTCAAATCAACACATTCATCAACTCAAGCGTTTTTTACCATTTTGATTTTGTTTAACTATACAAATACTAATCGATTCGTGTATTATGTTTACTACACACACCCACACACACAACACACCCACACACACACACACACACACACATATATATGTATACATATATATTATTGGCCATATAATTTGTTATACGTGATGCAATTCTTCCATATGCAGCAAGAAGAAGGTCGTGGCACGCCTTTCCAGTTTATAGAAAGGCGTGAGATGAACTGTCTCTACACACACCTTACACACACACACACACGTGTACATCCCCCCTGTATATTTTCATACTTTTACTCTTGCTTTTATCACTCTAAACACTTGCTTTTTTTTGTATTTCTTCCTACCTTTACCTGTGTCTGTCTATTTTCTCTCTTCCTCTCTCTCTCTCTCTATCTGTAGTGAATTTTTATGATTTTCAGTCTTAAAGTACGCCTCATCATATACACACACACATACGCGCGCTTTTTTTTTATTTTTGATCAATTTCCCCCAAAAAAAAAAAAATGAAGAACAAAGAAAAGAAAACTACCTACCAAATCTGTTTCTAGCTGGATCTGCACTCAAGACATACATGGAGGGCCACTAAACGTAGCGCATCTACGCGCAGCAGTTCCTCGGACAGTGAATTGAAACGCTCGTCAAGCAAAAGGCGTAAATTACACAAAGTCAAGTCGCATAGAACCAAGAAGCACTCCCATAAATCCAAGTCGAAACGATCTCACAGACATTAACTAACCAGCTCTAAATCAAATGCAAGAAATTAGCCCCCCCCCCACACACACACAAAACACACACATGTTATTAATACTCACTAACTCGTTGCCACATTTAATTTAATTTTGACCATTTTTTTCCTTTGTTGTGTATAATCTTAAAAAAAAAAATGTTTGTTTTCGCAACGATCGAAATTTGTCACACACACACACACATATATACACACAACCAAAGGGCAAGCAGTTCAGATCAGTTCAATATCCAGAAATGCTACCATAACCTGGATTCCGACTGATTTGACTATTTTAAGATGCGAACCCCACAACCAAATGCAAAAAGTTGAGCCATCGATCACCACCATGTAGCCCACCTTGCCCATTTTTATTTGTGAAACGAGTTGGATTTATACATATATATACGAAATCCCCATCTCCCCCGGCCATTCCTATCGTTATTTACCCAACAAACCATTTTGGCCACATTTAATCCAAAGGATAATATCATGTACAATGTTTTAAGTATATGCCCATCATACAACAACTTCTAAATTGTTACATACACCGCTACCTCACTCCCGTGTCCTTCAACCCTCACATTCATTCATTCACTCTAGATTCCATATATATATATATGTGTGTTTTTTTTTTTTTTTTTTAAATTTCTCGTCTAACAATGTAAAGACACAAACTTATACGTCCCAAGTCCCCAACGTTATGTCAATGATTTTCGAACAGCAACAAATAAAAAAGCAAAAATTATTAAAAAGCAAAAACAACCCAAAAAATATTTCACTAAAAAAAGAAAATAAAGAATAAAAACATAAATATGAAATCTATCTTTCTCTCTCTATCTTCTACAACAACAACAACAAATCCTCATTGAAACCATAGCCCGGCTAAAAGCAAAATGAAAGCAATCAAACCAAAAATAGCAACAACATTGAACCATTTTTGTATTAACAATATTTTTAATTCTTTTTCTCTTTTTTCTCTTTTGAAAATGCTGCACCCAAAAAAAAATGAAATCAAAACACACACACACCACGCACACCCACACACACACACACTCATACATGCAACTCTCGATCCATAAATGCTCTGCAGTAGTCGGTAAACGTAAGTTCGATGGAGGTCACCAAAATCCGGCAGATGTTAAGCGACGTTACCCAAGCGGTTTAATAGGAAATGGCGGCAGTTGGGGCAGTTTACCGCTACCACAGCAGCCTCTAGGCACAAATGGTGAACAGTGGTACATGGATACGTTTTCGGCATGGAGTTAAAAACCAACAACAACAACAACAACAACACACAGTTAAAGCAACAACAATAAAAACATACACACACAAATTGAGCAGCAGCAGCAACAACAAACAAATTTTCAACAACAATATAATTGGAAATAATGCAGCAATCAACGCAATTCTTCTCAATCCCTTCCCCCTCTCCACTCTCCCCACACTCTCCCTCTTTCCAACTTTTTTATATAGTAAGAAACACGTACATATGTCTTAGGATTATCCTCTATCTATCAATTCCGAAATTAGCAAACGTTTTCTACTTATCACACACCATTAAAATCCTCCCCTCTAAAAAGTGGCGGCATATACATATATTATGTAGGTGTGTTCTAGATATATATATACTATATATATATATGGAATGTGTATGTATGTAATCTCAACCTCAAGTAGTAAAAAAAAGCCTTGCAAACAGAAGCAGCAGCAGCAACATTTTTAACGTATTTTTCACCAACTTTTTTAAGAGTAAATTTGAACAAAGAAAATATAACAATTTTTTAAAATTAATTAACAAGCAAAAAAAGAAAGTAAAGAGGGAATGTTTTTAACTTGTAATCGAAACAATAATTGAGCGTATATAGCAAAAGTGAATAACAAATATACATATATATATATATCTTTATATATCGCAAACCTATATAAAGATAAAGATTTTAAAACTTAAGCAAGCATACACACTACAAAAACATAAAATTTAAGTGTATATGGGATAAGAAGAGGGGAGTGCATTAAATTGGAAAACTTTTACCATATTTACAATTGAAATCAAATACGAGAAGAGGAAAAAGCTATTGTATACATCTAAACACATGCATATATACATATAAATACTGGAGAAGGCAACAAAAATTAACTTACAATACATATATACAAAAAGGATAAAGCTCAGATGATTGAAAGAAAACGTGAAACTGAAATTCAAATGAGAAAAATTGAAATAAAAAGCAAAGCTTCATTAAGTAAAAATTGACTGATTACGACAAAAACAAAACAAAAGAAAGAAAACATAATAATAAATTAGAAAGAACAAGTAGTAACAAAAAAACAAAAAAAGGAAATATGATATAAATTCTAGATATGCGCTCTGAGGGCATTATTATATAATGCCCCGGCGTAAGCAAATGGCAAGACTTTCTGCAAAACATATAAAACCAAAACATTGAGTAAACCAGATATATATGTAAACTATTTTTTAAAATCAACTAAAATTTAGGCAACTTTAACAACAACACAAACAGAATAGAGAGTATATATGTAGAGAGCTAAGTAAAATTGCACACAGGGACAGACTGACAGACAGACAGACAGAAAATTATTCTTAACAACGAATTACTTACAATTAGAAAGACCCTAGATACAGTTACACGCAGACATCACAAAATCAGCAGATTAAAGTTTCATAATTATAAAAATAATAAACGAAATTGATAATAATAATAATAATAATCAATATTTACACTTAACTAAAATGGAATTACTATGACGATTTATATAATCCGCTTAGGTCTTAAACACAAATTCAATTCAGCCCTCTGAGAACTTATGAATTCACATTTAGCCAATGCGCTCTTTTAATCCCCTCCTTAAAAGCGTTAAAAAAAAGAAACTAATTAAATAACAAACATACATTATATGCAATTCTTTGCCTCAGCCTTTCAAAAAGTAAAACACAAAAACAAAAACTTATTTAAGAAAAACCTGCTACAAGGCGCACATAAAACAAGGACACTGCGTATATAATCTAAAGATTGGCAAAGATTTTAAGGATAATACTAGTTCCGGAACACATTTAGTTCCGCTTAGAGAACAACTAGAGAAGGGTGGACATTATAACTGTACTTGCAAGAACTGTAATGGTAACTTCATGCCTACTAATACACACACACACACACATGCTCACAAAACAGACATCTGGTCACACTGAAAATTACTTGCCTGACATTTTATTGAAAGAAATTCATTTCCGTTTCCGTTTTCTTGATCTAGATCTCAAGGTATAGAGCAAAACAAAAAGAAAAAACAAAAAACAAATGTATAAAAACAAACAAAAAATTAGTTATAAACTAAAATGAAAAATCCTACTTCCAGCTATAATATTAAAAACAAAACTAAAACTGTTGGCAATTAAAATTAAAAACTTTAAAAAATGAAAAGAGAAACGTATCTATGACTATTTGAAAACCACAAGAGCCTAGATGCAAAAGAAAAGAAGAAAAAAAAAAACAAAGCAACTAAAGCAAATTATAATTTTTTTATGTTACACACACAGACACAGAAACAAAATACACACCAAGCAGTTGCCTAAAAAAAAAAACAACAACAAAAAATATTAAACAATTTCAACTTTATATAAAACTTGCGCAAAATTTTGCAAACCAGCAAAAAACTTTAATACTTAATTATTAGCCACAAACAATAAGTGAAGAAAAAAAACAAACAAATTTAATAACAAAACCATATACAACAAGAAATTCTAAATGACCATAGTTAAGCTTAAAATTAGTACACACACACACAAGCACACACACACATAGATACACACACAAGTAAACTGCTGTCGAAAAGGAAGAGCAGAGTACGCCATTTTCTAAGATTTTCTAAGATGTTTGAACCCAAATTATAATTCTTATTTTACACACACACACACACACACACACCATACAATAATTAATAATTAATTTTTTTTTTTAAACCGCATGCAAAATTTTATTTTATTTTTTATTTGTTATTTCAAACCTTTCTTTGAAGTTAAAAACTTTTGTTTTTTTTTTTTTTTTAATTTTGGTGACTTTTTGTGTGAACCGAAAAGCGTAAAAGAAGAGAAAAATTGCAAATATATACATATTATACATTAATTTTAAAAGTTTTTTGTTTAATTCTCGATACTGTACTGATTTTAAATATTGTTTTCAATTTGTAATTTAATTTGTAAGTTTTTTTGTAATTGTTAATGTCTCTGTTTTTTGTCTTAATTGTAAACTAAAAAAAAAAAAAAAAAACCAAAAGCAAAAAAAAATTAATTGGCAACTTGTTACACTCCGTTAAAAAAAAAAAACCACAAAAATCAAACAAAGTGCCGCCTGTTCTTAATCATTTTCATTAACTAACTAATAATCCTACTAAAAATTTCTTCAACATTCTTTTTTTACTCTTACTCCCCCCTTTTCTTGTTTCTTCGTTTAATTGTGTTAAATATTGTAATTTTTTTGTTTGTTTAATTAATTTTTTTCGGGAAAGCAAAAACGTTTGGCAAATTTAGTTTTTAATTTTTGATTATATGAATTATAATACATATATATATATATATACATTTAAAACCCAGATGAATATTAATTATTAGTGAAATATTTTTATGATTTAACTATTAATGAATCTAATGTTAAACAATTTTACTTACCCGAACTAATAACTCTTAGCTCTTTAATTCGTTTCAAATAATATTTCATTATTAATTGTTTTCTCCGCCCCTGCCCCCACCACCCCCTTCCGAGAGTACTTTGTAAAAGGAAGCAAAATTATTATTAATCCGTTTCGTTTTTCTCTTTGGTTTCAACTAACATTCAAAATTATTCAAATATGTGTGTTACATTTCAAGGGAAATTATAATAACAACAACAACAACAACATCAGAAACAAAACAAATAATCAGAGTTATTGAAATGAGATATAAAAGATATACTTTACATGAATTGTGATGATGCAAAGGCAAGATTTAATCATAATTACTAAATCTATATATATATATATACACAAGTAACAAATATATATACAAGTATATAACTTTCTATCTATATGAGTATATATATATATATATATATATTGTATATGATGTAGTAGGATGTAGGCGTGTATAATCTAACTTTACTTTTAAACAGACTGCGTACGTATTAAAAATTTTTAAAATTAAAAAAATTGTGTAAAATGTTTTAAGTTTTGAGAAATTGGCAAATAAAGAAAACAATAAAAATTAATAAATCAAAAAAACAAATGAATCAATTATATAACTTACACATACATAGATACAATTCTATGTGTTTGAAAATTTTTTCCAAATTCTTTTTTTAAATCTCTTTTTCCAGCGATATTTCAAAACTTATCAAATCAATTGGCAACAAAATTTGTACCAGACTAAAAGTAAAGGAATGTTTTTGATGATTATTAACTTATCGGACAAGAACATCGATTCAGGTGGAATCTCTAATCCGCTTTAGTTTCTCTTTATTGCACACACAATTTAGTTGAATTTGCAGGTGTGTAGGCGTGTGTGTGTGTGTGGGTGTGTGTATTTCATTTAGTTTTATTTTCCTAACTAGAATATAGGATATATTGATTGACATCACAAAAACATTTCGCATAGGGATTCATGTGCCGTGTAACGTAACGTCGCCAATTAAAAAACAACAACAACAACACGAAATCTGTAAAATGAGGAGAAACTTTTACGTCTTAATACAAAAAAACAAACAAAACAAAAAACAATTATTGTTAATGAAGAAAACAAAAGTGTGAGGATGGAGATGAAGCATATTGTACTAAACAAATATTTGATATACATACATTTGTTATTATTTGTAATACGAAAAATTAAATAAATTAAATTGCATCCAGATAATAAAAAGAAACAACAAAATGAAAAAGAAACGTTCGAATATTTTGAGGTTTGTTTTTTATTGTTAAGTTTTGAGATAGTTTTTAGAAACATTTACTGCGCGACGAAGATTTGCTACGACTGCCGCCGCTTGTGCTTGGTCTGATGGAACTGGAAGTAATGCCAGCCATTTCATCGGTCATTATAGTCTCATCCACACTGGCATCATCTTCGGGTATTTCCTCATCACTGTTCTCCTCGCTGATGATTGAGCCAACCGGCGTGGTTATGGCATCGCCGTGCAAATCTCTATTGATTATATTGCCCATGTGAAAAGCCGAATGGCAATTATTAGCAGCTAATAGAGCCTTGACTCGAAATACCAATACTTCGATAGTTTCACGCAGCGAGGGTATGTATGATATAATGGCGGTGTTCTTAATAAGCTTCGAATGGCAACAAAGTTGATGCAGGAATCTCGTGACATTCTGTAGCTCATGCAAAAACTTGGTGAGTCGCGTGGGATCTTCGCGTACGATGGTCTCCAGCAATGGCATTCCATGTTGGAGCAATTGCTTTAGAAACATCAACGAGTGCTTGAGGAATAACGAAAAGTTTCGAGGTTGTTCCACTTTTTGGACAATATTTAGTAGGCCATTCAAGAGATCAACTGTTGATTCCCAAAGTTTAAAGCGATCTCCGTCAGTATCCACGCCCAATTGGGCACTCAAAGTGTTAATGAGAACCTCACACACGCCACGAAATAGTATGGGAAAATTGGCTCTGAAAGATGTGAATATCAATTAATTAAAAAGTTAACACGATAAAAGTTAAAGATTCCTACTCACTTCTTAAAGTTGGGATATGAATTTAAAGGACTTGTCCTTCGTATTAAGCAGCATGCACTCCTGTTTTAGGGCATGCAAAAGATTCTTTTGGCGTTCATACAAAGAGCTTTTAAGAAAACCTTTGACCAACTCATCCAAATAAATGTTGCATTGACTGCCCTTTTCCAAATTTCCCGTGAAATTGAACCATTTCCGACGCAAAAACTTTTCACAAAGATCGCCTAAATGGGTCAAATGAACAAACCAATCAATGAAATGAAATGCTTTTGTTTTTATCGGAACTTACGCGCTTCTTCGGCTTGCTGGAATCTTGGTTGACTGGAATCATCAGAATCGCTCAATTTACGCAAACTGCATACAAGTCGATGGAGTTGAATTGTTGTACTCAAGGTTAGCACAGACTTTTCATACTTGATGAAATAATCAAAGATTTGCGATGCGACTTTGGAAACTGATTGTTTTCTGAGAGCCCTCCACTGGTCTGCAGGCATGAGCATATATAAGGATTCTACAAGTAAGTATAATTTAATTTAACTACAATTTTGTAAGTCATATATGTATATAGTGAACTCACTGTGCAGCAAATCTGCATGCGATTTATCGGTCCATTCGTTCCAGGCAAAGTACAAGGCAAATAAACGTATACAGAGACCAAAGCAGGCTTTCACATAATTGAATCTCTCCTTGAACAAATCCAAATTGCTATAGACATTATTGACCTGAGCCATCTGCTCATCGATTGCCTTAGCCAAGATAATTAAATTCTTATTAACTTCTGGCAGACATGTATGAAGATCATTAATAAGATACTCCGGTTTGCTAACATGCAGCAATTGCGAATCAGCATCTGGGGCATCCGTGTGCTGTCCAAGGACGGCAGCTTCCAGTTTTTGCACTAGATCCACCAGGAGAAATCGAAACTCTGAGAGACCCAAAAAGTGTCCCACCTGATCGGACTCCAAGGGATAATTAAGAGTGAATTTTTGTTCAACCAACAAAATAATAATGCCAGCACCCATCGGTCTATATTTCTCCTGATGGCTATACAGATGCTCGAAGTCAATTTTGTTCTTTATGGTCTTGCAAGGTGCCAGCCTCATGGTCATTTCGGGCAATGTGGACTGATTGGCCATGGCACATGGATCCATGGCTGTTTCATTGTGTTCACCACGACCAGCGGGCAGTGTCCTTGCACCTGAATGTGTCTGCTTTGCTCCCATTTGTTTGGCATTACTTAAGAATTGATATGGTGGCGGTACAAAATCCAGTGGGGCATGTTTCAAAAGCGTTTTCACCTTCTGTTCTATGTGTATTAGTTCATCCAAACGAATGAGCACACGACTCCTTGTGGCAGGATGTTTTTGAGATGTGAATGCACTGATCGTAACCCTCATCCAGTTGATGGTATGAAAATAGATGGTTAGCACTGCTCTCTGCTGATCCTCACTAAAGTTGTCATAGATGGCCAAATAGTTGCTGTCATCAATGAAATTGGGCAACACAATGGCACAGCCCAGTAAGGCATTTATCGATTCTAAACTATACTGATAGCGTAAATTATGAAGTACACTGACCAAATTAAATAGCGGCGCCATCACATATATAGATTCAGACGCTCTGTAAGGGATTACAATGGAAATTTTCGTCTATGAACAGGGAATTAACGATAACTCACTGATTTCTTGGCGCCAAGACCAGCTTAGATATATTAATTCCAATCTTGAGTACCTCAGTTTCAGTTTCGATATTTGAATCGTCCAATTGGTTAATATTTTTTTGATATTCCAATTGAATACCTCTGCAAAAATAATTTTAGTTTAATAAGTGTTTTCACTCTTAGTCATGTTAGCTCACTTGATAGTATCTGGCACATCTTCTGTCACAAAGATGCTCTGAAAACGAAAAGTCATCACCTCACATAGCCATATAACTAAATCCTTGTCCAGGTGACATGAATTCTCGTTATTGGTGCAGCGATCATAGAAAACATTTGACAATTCCTCAAAGAATAGAGCCATTAATTCAGCACTATTAATAATTGAGGATTGAGTAATGACTAGAGAAAATAATATGAGAATATATTAAAAATTAAACTTCTGTCATTACTCACTGATCAAATTGCTTGCCATTTTGCCACGCCCCTGCAGCATATCTATATTATCCACACGCGACACAAAATCATCTGGCTCTATTTCACTTCGACTCAATGCGTCCGACTGCATCTACAAGCTGAACACAACCGATGATTCCCTGCTTCTTCACAAAATCATCCCGATTTATTAGCTGCTTTTTAACCACCATATCGATTTGCTCTTGCAATTGGACACATTCCGTTAGCTTGGGATCTGGAAATGCCACATGACACAGCAGATCCATGGCCAGACGTGTTTGTGATAGTGTCAGGTCACTCAAACGATCAAGCAATGGTATCAAGAGCATGGCACAATTCTGAACACCCTTTGGATTTTTACACTGAAGGTCTTGCAGTAGATTTAAAGCCGTGGTAGTTAAGTGATTTGCTGACTTGTCACACGTCAGCTCGAGGAGTTTTTTCAATATACTTTTTTGGATGGAATCGAATATTTTGAAAAGCATGCTATAAGCGGATTTGGCAAAATCCGATACAGCAGGATTCTTTTCACGCATAAAGCCATGCAAAAGATGCATCAATATGCTAATATTCTGCTCCAATATGTATGGATAGTGTAGTTTAACTTCCTCAAGTATATCCACCGTAATGTACTCCAATTTAATGCGGCGACGAAGCTGTTAAATAAAAACACTGGACTTAGATATCTACATACATCAGTTGTAAGGTTTTGGGATCTTACTATATTCTCTATATACATAGAGTTGTCCTCATTGACATCTATCAGCAAAAGCAACATAATCAAATCAAACGATCTGAAAGTGAAAATGATCAGACAATCTAAAATTGCTTTAATCAATCGATTTAATATCATCTCACTTGAATGCGTTCGAACGTAAACCAGATATGGATCTTTGCCATAACTGATAGAAACGTTGCGATCGTATGAGGCCCAATTTCAAGAATTCAAAGAGTTCAAGTTGTGATTTCTTATCGCTGGCCAAGTTCGAGTTAGCACTTTGATACCAGTCAAAAATTTCCCGCAGAGTTGATATTAACTGGAATAATAATTAAGAGTTATAAACATTCAACAAGACAGTTTAAATCAGTCTACTATTTTACCTGTCGCACACTTTCATCTGTGTCTGTTTTAAGTAAATTTAACAAGAGCCTAATGCAATGTGGCATGGTCTAAAGTAAATTTATATAGTTAATAAAAAAAAAACAGTGAAATATAAGACAAAACTACCGTCTCTGGGCAGCAGCCACTAGTTATGAATTCCAAAATCCGTCCACATAGTCTACTCTGAACTGCTGGACTCAAAGATAAATTGCTCAGCGTTTGCACGGTGGTCATATGGAAGAGTTCCTCATTGGATGAGTAGTTTATACTGCAAGAAGATGTAAAATATAAATGATTTTTGTACTTCCAACTAATTTACTTACATAAGCAAGTCCACAAATTCATCATGCTTGGTGGCATCAAGTACGAATTCGGCATTATTGATAATGTCCAATCGGGCAGATTGATGGGCATTGTTAAAGACACGTTCTATGCGTTTGTAGATTTCTTCGCTATGCGACAGGGTCATGTAACGCAATTGTGCCAGCATAAGTGGCAATAATGAAATGCTTCCTCCAACTGCCTGTCCACTCAGAAGATCCTCTGATGTGGCAATCTCTTCGATTTTGTTTAACAACACCTCGAGGCAAGGTTCTCTCAAGAAATCAATCATTAGAAAATTCATGAAAATGCTGTTTTGTGACTGATAGATTTGCTCCTCGCCTGCGGCATCCACTGTGCATCCACTGAGCAGCTTCTGTGCCATTTTTGACTTGAAAGACAGCGCCAAATTGAGGCCATTTTTAAATGTTTCTACTTTGTCGGCATAGCCGGGTGCGCGTAGAAAAATATCCCGAAGCTTCGAGACAATGGAAACATGGTCACAAGAAAGAACAAAGGTATCACCTTGATCCATTTGCACGCCAGATCTAATTAGGACCAGCTCGAAAAAGCTATTTGGCTGGCGAGAACTACCCAAGCCATTTCTCCCCGACGATTGTGTGCGACCCAAGGTGGCTGCCAAAATTGTGCTGTGCTGGGAAAGGAAACGCTGAGTGTGCTCCTGGGATGCTGGTATATTCTCCTCACTGCCCATGGATTCAATAGAAACTTCTGTTTTCGCCTCATCTTTGCTGGTGTCCTCAAGACGCTGGGGGAGAATATTTCAACCGTACATTCTAAGAATTCCATTGAAATAGCACTTACCGGAATCTTTATGGTGTCATTTTCATCTATGGCATTTAATGGCTTTTGATTTCGCTTTTTGCGATTGCGATACATGATTAAATCTTATAAATAAACAAAAAACAAAAACGCAGATATAAAGGCGCCAACAGTGTGACCGTGCCGCCTTTTAAATAAAATACCACATACTGGCGTTGTTCAACACCAAATAAAGATTTAAATTTAAAACAACACATTTGCGTTGTCCAACACTAATTCAACGTTTAAGTTGTGACTACAGGAATTCAAACTTTTATTTATTTATATTTTTAACAATATTGCTTTAAAATCTATTGAGTATATTTTAATATATAGATATATTGTATGTGGTTGATATAAAAATTGTAAATACTACTTATGTGCTTGCTTAAATGTGTTAACTGGAAGCATGTTCCAAAGAGTATATAATTAGTTATAACTAACACCATGCAACAATTTTCCAGTCATCAATTCAAGTTTGACTAGAATTTTCGGCCTTTAATTGAATTATTCTTTTCATTTGGCGCTAGTATTTTTTGGAAAACGAATATTATATTGGACATGGTTACATTTTAATAAATTTAAAGCCATTTTTCAACTGAATCAACTTGAGTGCTTATAACGTATTTCGTATTATGTTTGTATATATGTATATAATTTATAGATAATTGCTAAAAAGAAGGAAGTACAAAATGTTTTCTTTGATTTGATTAGATGATTATGTCAGGAATTGACCCCCCTTAATTATTTAGAAAATCACTAATTTGGCGTTGTTGTTTTCAATATTGCTATTAATTCTGATGATTATTTTCTTTCACTGTTGCTGTCATATATATATCACACCAATCGCAGTCGTTCTACACCATAACAATACTGTTTTCTCTTCAATACATTCACATTGCTTAGGTTTTTTTCGCTCGACGCCTCTTAAATCCACCCATTTGCTTTAATAATTGAGAATTTTCATCATCCAAATCCATATTTGGTTCCCACAGCCTTAAGCGTTTCGGTATGTATATCAAACCCAATAATGTGATGGCTAAAAAAAAAGAAAGGAGTGTGTATAAAATACGATAAATACTATTTTTTGTAATATGTAAACGTATTTGACTTACAGTTCAACACGCACGGGAAAATCACATAAAAATTCAATGTGCTGGAGCGAAAATATAAGGCCTCAGTGGCATAGAAAACCATGGTAAGAGCCAAAGAGCAGCCACCCATGCTGACAACGCTAAAACCAAAGAGAAAGAAATTAGTTTAAAAACAACTAGAAAAGAGATCCTGAGAGAAATTTTGAGAATGCATATAATGAGTCCTTATTCATTCATCATTAATATATAATTCTAATTACCTACTTGTCTAAAGGTTTTAGAGTTTTATATGTACACCCAATTGGCTAAACTTTGTCCTGGCCTTCTCTCCATTCTCTCAATGCCACTTGATCTCTATTATTGCTCTATTCTATAAAATCTAATCCTCTAATTTTGATTTATTTTAAGCTACTGAAGTGTTCTACTTACATATTTATATACCTATAATTAATTTCACATAAATTTGCCATAACAACCATATCGAAAATAACAAACGACATTCGTTTGGGTCATGAAATGTGTCACCTACACAACACATACACACCCAGAATCAACAATCATTTTTTTCGAAATAGCATTCTACAATCTTAAATTTTATGAAATTTCAAATACTTACGGTCGGTAGTGTATATAAAGAGTGCAATGGACCAAAGCAATTGCCTTTAAAAGACAATACATGCCAATGATGCGCGATATAGTATAGTCACCTGAAAATATATATATATTTGTTATTTTATAGTTTGATTTATTCGATTTTTCAATTTCTTACCCTCTATGAATTGTGTTTCACTATGATCGCCGAGAAAACTTCGCCGTTCGATGTAACTACGAAAGGCAGTCCCTAGATCCATAAATGCAACAAAAGCTATCCAACCGCGAAAGGCATAGAGAAGACGTTCCCTTGGACGACTGCTAGACGACTGCATGGCAGCCCTAAAGATGCAAAATATTAAAAATATACATAAATATAAATATAGATGGATAAATATAGACCAACCAATGACTTCTATGCTGCACCATTTCCTAGATAATAACTAATAAGGACAGTTACAAAAACAAAGGGTCGGTTTTCTTGGCACTTAAAGGTTAAATGTCCTAATTTCCTGTTTCACAAGCAATAAAAAATCACGTAAGGAGCACCTCAACATCAGATTGCAAGCCACTCAGAAACATAACTGAGAAATCTCAAATTCTCACAGCACATGCCGGCCGGTAGTCATCCCCATGCCATTGGACTAGCAAAATCGATATCTTCTTTCCAGTCCCCCCCAACCCACAGTCCTTGGCGCACTTATCATTTATGCAACGAGAAATATTTTTACACAGCTTAATTCCTGGCTGCACGCAAACACGTGCTTATGTGGTGGATTGTGGGTGGCCGCTGGGAGGTCATTTTGCTTTATTTGGACTGTTTATTTTCAGTAAACAAGAAAATCTACTTAATATTTCCCGGGGCAACAAACGGGCGATGCCCATCAAAACGAAAGCAAGGCACCGGGAGCCGGACCTCGGCATGCATAATTATAGTTTTAGTTTTTTTTTCTTACATATTTTTGCACTTAATATTCTTGATCAGACAAGACGTATGCTCGTATATATCCGGGCTAAGTTGCACTTGTTAAATTTAAATTTCTTTTTTTTATTTTCTGCACATTTCTCTCGCTTGATCGTTCCGCTGCGTTGTCTGTCGTTGACTGCAAAGCACAATGTTTACATATTAAATATATCGTATATTAATATTTTTATTGCATTTTATTTCTATTGCAATTTTTGGTAATTTTTATGTTTTTAAAAGCACGCACCCTTAGGACTACCACTTGTACCCTTAGGAGTATTACTCTTACCCTTGGTACTATTTCTTGCACCCTTGGGAGTATATACTCGCCACACTTAGGACTTTTACTCTCACCGCCACCAGATGTCGCCACTCGACACGTAACGGTAAGATTTTTTTTGAATTGCTATACATTTTTTGTTTATATTCATTTTATTTAAAGAAAAACGTATCAAAAAAATTGTTTATTTTGCCTAGAACTTCTCTCAGTTTGTGTCATGTATGTGTCTGCGTGTGCGTGTGTGTGTGGGTGGGGGGAGCTGGAATTAATCCTTGCCAATATTTCCCTCAGTCTTGCGATATTCTGCCCAATCCACAAACCCATCATCGTTCAAATCCATATTCTTGAGGACATAGTCAATAGTATCCTCAAGAGCTTTATCCGTATATACACTGCCCGATTTGTGTTCAGCCGGTTTCTCCGTTTCTCCCTCATTGAGTTCTGTTGAGGGTTTCTCAACTGAAATGGTAAGACGTATATATTTATGTTATGTATACAAATATCTTATGAAATAATTGTTTTTCTTTTTTTATATCATAATTTAAAGATCTCTCACCGCAAGCCATTGAAACCATTTCTGATCAATCTTTGGCATAAAGTTAGATGAGAAATTGTTTAAAAATATTTGTAGATTTCTTATTTTCTTTTCGTTTCGTTTTATTGTTATTACTAATTCATTGCATGCGTCTTTTAAAGTGAATTCTTCAGTTTTCAAAAAAGTTCAGTTTTTCATTTTCTTTTTGACTCCCTTCATTAAATATTTGTATATTTTTTTGTTGTTTTTTTACCTTTTTTTGTACAAAACAAACGTTACACAATCAGTCAGTTTGTTGATTTTTATGAAGTGAAGTTGTTGCTGCCCTCAAGTTAAATAATAATCAAAAACAAGACAAAATAATAATAATAATAATAACTAAAAACAAATTGCACAGAGATTCGTGCGAACTATTCGAATTTGATTTGAACGGAAGGATTTTACAATTTGTTCAATGAAAGCCTTTAACCAATTGGAATGCTTGCAGCATAACTGATTATGAGATAATTTGGATAGTTGATTGACGTAATTTCAAAATGTTTTGGACAGGATACAAAAAGGAGTATGTGAACGTCACGGCTGTGTGTGTGTGTGCGTGTTCGTCAATAGGACTTAGACAAGGACATGTGTGTGTCTGTGTGTGTGTGTGAATGTGAATGTGTGTATGTAACTATGATCAAGCTAAGTGTTAATGAACAGGTTGCTGTTGCTGCTGCTGGTCCTGATGTTGTTGTTGCTGCTGCTTTTCGGCTGCCTTTTGCTGAGCCTTGATGAATTCTGGATAATCGATGTACCCATCACGAGATGTATCATCCATTTGCAAAATGGGATCAATTAGAGCCACCAATTCCTCATCGGAGAACACTTTCTCCTCCACATGCGGCTTCTCGCCGTTTGGTTGCTCTTTACTGCCTTGCTCTGGGCATTATGGAATTATATTTTTATGTCATTGAAGCAGAATGTTTTTTAGATGCGGTTTTTGTTTTGTTTTGTTTGTTTTGAAATGATGACCACCACAACCAGAACAAACCGGAAACCAATCAAAATGTTAGACATATGCAAAAAGAGGATAAAACAAAACACATGAGTCATAGGCAAGAAATTTAAAACGACTTCCAACTATTAATAACGATAAAGAACTAAAAGTCTGCTCACCATGCCAATGGATTAAAGATTTGATCAGTTCACAACCATCCAATTTATTGTTATTATCGGAATCGTGCATTTTAAAGTAATGGAATTGAAGTTCTGCCTCAGACATTTTGCTTGTATCGATGGGAACCTGCATGTGTTCCTGGATATGACTGTAAATAATAAAGAAGAATTAATATTTCTATATATAGCAAAAACTTCATAGGAGTTTGTGTAGCCTTAAACGAATTAAAGGTTTCTTAAGGTCAACCATAGCTTGGATCCTCTGAGTAACTCGTTTGCCTATGTAAAAGACATTAAACTATCAGAATTTTTCTCATAGAAACAAAATCTTAAAAAGCTTCACTATAAATTGCATAGCTCAATCAAGTGAAAGCATAAAGTTTGGTAGCTTTAAATCGTAAACATTACACTATCTCTTAAATGAATTCATTAATAAAAAATATTGTTGACATTGTTGCCATAAATAAGTGAGCAAACTGTCAGTTGTTGTTGATAAGATAACAATGCTTTACATAACTAAGCCTGTTTTGATTAATTGTGATGGGCAAATATCAGTGATAAGATACATAAATCAGTAGCAAACAAATTTTTGGCTAACTCACGCTCTTTCCTGCTGAATGTTGCCCGTGTTCAAGACCTGTTGGGGCTGGCCATGATGATGTCCAGCAGCATGTTGCTGCTGATGCACTTGTTGCTGCTGTTGAACAGGAACTTGCTGCTGCTGCTGGATGGGAACCTGCTGTTGGACAGGAACCTGCTGATATTGCTGTTGTTGTTGAACGGGCACCTGTTCATATTGCTGGCGTTGTAGGGGGATGGGGATATAAAGCTGTTAGTTTGTATACTCCAAAAAGGGGGAAACCTTGACTGCTTACATATTGTTGTGGTGGAACTCCGGGAGCTACATGACCCTGTTGCTGGTATTGCGGAGGAGGTGGATGTTGCTGATGAACTTGCTGAGGCGGTGCTTGTTGCTATGTAAAGATTTGGGAAATAGAAAATTCAAATGCCAGCTGGTAGACAAAAATAAATATTCGAGCTCACATAGTGCTGGGGATTCACACCGGGCGCCACTCGCTGAGCACTCGCATAGACGAGAAACAGCAGCAGTAGCTGCACAGCTCGGCTCTGATCTGGGGAATGCATCTAAATGGATTAGCTGGAGGGATTATCTCTAATATGGGAGATAATCTAAATGTAATCTCTGGTCACCACGTCGCAGACTACGAAAACACACGTACACAAATCCACTGCACAGGTAATTTGTGGGACCAGAGTAGAAAAATATAAAAAATGGTCACACTTAGGTTATAATTTGCACGGTGGCGCCAATGTAAAAAATACCAAAAATGTGGTCACATTGACATGAAAAACACTATTTCTTCATTTACCAACACTGATCGCGAATGAATTACCCAACACTTGGCGCGATGAATCTCTCTTTCTAACAACAAACCGCAAAGAAGCAAGTTGACTGGTTCAGCGCTGCTCAAAATAAAAAGATTTGAATAACTCGACCAGAGAATTTGCTAAGAAATGGTAAGTAATTGCCTTTATGGCCAACTGCGCGAGCAAGGAAATTCAGGAATTGCATTTTTCTTTGTGTGCAGCCAATTTTTTTTGAACTCACACGTGTCATTCACTACGACATAACCTCACTCTAATAAACCCCGCGTTTTTTCTTCCATTTCTTTTAGGCTGCTGCACCCAAGGATATTGAGAAGCCCCATGCCGGAGATTCTACCTCTGTGCACCGCATTCGCATCACCCTGACCTCCAGGAATGTTCGCTCCTTGGAGAATGTGTGCCGTGATTTGATCAACGGTGCCAAGAACCAGAACCTCCGTGTGAAGGTAATCATCCCTTAAACAAAATTGTTTGTGCATTTACCTGGAGGTTTCGCACGGCTGCCAGATGCCTAACCTAGTCATTAATAAATGCTATAGGAAAATGCTTGAGTGGACATTATTTTCACTACTGAAATTGTCTCAATGTGAAAATCTACATGATTTAAGCAACAAACACTTCAAATCAAATGATTTATTTGATATGTTTAAGTAATTCTGATCCTAATCTTTTTTGCAGGGCCCCGTACGCATGCCAACCAAGACCCTACGCATCACCACCCGTAAGACACCTTGTGGTGAGGGTTCCAAGACATGGGATCGTTTCCAGGTTAGTTTTATTGAATATGTGTCGCATATATGGACAGATCTGATATCGTGTTTCGGCCCAAAATTGCTTGCCGCTATACAGTATCAACAAGATTTGCCCAGATTAAACGTGTTCTCATAGTCCACTTTGTTAGTTTATCGTTTTCGATAATTTTTAACAATTTGGCTCTCCGAATTCGACAAAACTTCATATAATGTTGGAATTTGCATTTTAACCCTCGTTTCTTTCCCATTTTAGATGAGAATCCACAAGCGTATCATCGACTTGCACTCTCCCTCGGAGATTGTCAAGAAGATCACTTCCATCAACATCGAGCCCGGTGTAGAGGTTGAGGTTACCATTGCCAACTAAATGAACACTTCATCGAGAAGAAGTTCTCAATAAAACGCAGAAAACAGTTTTTACAAAAGAAAAAAATGTGTCTTAGCATCGATTTATTGTGCACTATTTAAGGGAATTTATTTTTTTCTTGGAATGAAATTTATAATTAGTAGTAGTCGGGCACTGGAGCACAGGCGATCTTGACAAAATCAGCATAACGCACTGTACTATTGTTGTTTACATTGGCCTCACGGAAAATGTTATCAACTTCCCGCATGGACAAGCCCTCGCCCCAATTCTGAAGCAAGTTTCTCAATTGCCTGGCCGAAATGGTTCCCTTGTTATGGGGATCGGCGGCCTTAAATGCAGCTATCACCTCATCCGGTAGACTCTCCACCTTTGAATGCTGATGCATAATGTCCAAGAAGTCGGCAAAACTCATTTTTCCATTCTTCTGCTTAAGATACGAAACCAGTTCTTGAATGGTTGGCGATAGGCCAAGAGAGCGCATGATAACCTGTCCATGGTAAACAATTAATTTCTCTACCTGGTAAAGACCAACTTACAAAACTTACAGTTAGTTCGTCCAAGTTGTTAATTTGACCCGAACGCGCAAAAAGATAAAAACACTCACGGAACTCTGTGGAATAGAGATAAGAGGCAACATTTATAGATTTCGAATGAAGTCATCAATAAACAAATGAGTAATACCATCGATATCCTGTTCTTTGAAATAACGAGCCTGTAAATAAAAAGAACGTAATAGTTTTCACAAAAATTGTAAATTAGTTTGGCTATTGAGGCCAGCCAAGTGGAAAGTTGGGGGGAAAGTAACAAATAATACAGGAAAATTTCCAACCACTTTTCCCCTCGTTTCGTAACTTACCATTTTTATATAAAAGATCTATAAATTGCAACAAACTAATGTGTAAATAAACTAACTAAACAATAAAAGCAATAAATTAAACAAAAATAAATAAATTAAACGAGAGACGGTATGAAAACAGGTGTGTGTGTGGCTGTGGCCAAAACAAACGGTCATACTAAGCAAGTAAACAATTTTCTGGTATTTTTTTTTTTTTTTTGATAGACCAGACCGCCAATCGACAAATTTAAACTACATACGATCAGCGGGAATACCGTAAATACGATAAACAAGGAAATACGTACATAGAAATGCAAAAATATAGTTCGAAAACTTCTCAGTTTCTCGTTTAAAGACACTTACTAAATGTTTAGCACTAATCCTTAAAGATAATTAGGCTCCAAATTTAACACATTGGCTTCATTCTCATTTACCTGAGTTATTAAAAAATAAACAGAATCTTTTTTATTTTTTATGTATTTACTTTTAAAATGTATTTTCTTGCGACAAAATTATTATGATTTGTTTACACAGACACAAGAGCACAATTATACTCTATGCTATTGTTGTATTTAAATATTAAAACAACATTATTTCGTTATTGTACAATAAAAAATATTTGCTTCTCATTTTGTATATGTTTTCCTTGTTGTTGCTAAAACTGCACCTGATGATCTTAAAAACTAAGTACGGCCTCATCAAAACGAAATAAGAACAAAGTATTCTAGTGTATGTATGCGCTTACTAAACAAAAATTTAAGAGATATTATGTACTTGTGAACTTGAAAGAAATAATAGTAAGATAGAATATGAAATAATTAAAGCCCTAATGAAGAAGCAATAAGCTAACAAATTTGTGTGTGTCGATATATAGTTAGTTGTAAGGTAAGTATCATTCTGTTGTGGGTAGATTTAGTTGCTTGAATTTGGTTTAGTTAGTTACAATAGTCAAAATGCCGAATTCGTGGCTAAAAAGGGTATTAAAGCGTTCTTTCGTCTAAATTATACATAACCCACAAACGGGTTATGCATGTAGGATAGTTTTATGTCCCTGGGTGGGAAGGGGATGGGGTGGTATTAGTGGATAATGGCTAATGGACATTTATTATTGATTCGCGTCCCTTGCCCACGCCCACCCAGCGCACGGGCACGCTTAATTCGCTCTCAAGGAAGCGAACATAGTTTTGTGCATTCTCCGGCAACTCCTTAAAGTTGCGTATGTGCTCGGTGGATGTCTGCCAACCGGGCAGATTAGCGTACTCCACCTCAATGGATCCCAGTTCGGCAATTGTGCCGGGGAAATGATCAAGTTTCTCGCCATTACTCCTCTTGTAGCCCACAGCCACTTTAATTTCGGCCATCGTATCCAAAATGTCCAGCTTAGTGATGCAGATGCATGTATAGCCATTGACCAGAGAGGTGTACTTCAACAGGGGGATATCGAGCCAACCGCATCGTCGCTTTCGCTTGGTGGTCACACCCACTTCAAAACCACGCGTCTGCAGCAGATCACCAACTTCCTGCAAGGCAACAAAGTAATAATCAGAAAGCTGTAGGAATTTTAAAAGTTATTCTCAACTTACATTCAATTGTTCAGTGGGGAAGGGTCCGTCACCCACTCGCGTCGTGTAGGCCTTTACCACACCAATCACCTCTCCAATTGTCTGTGGCGGCAAACCCAGACCAGTTAGGACACCGCCAATGCTGCAATTGCTGCTGGTCACATAGGGATATGTGCCGAAATCAATGTCCAACATGGCTGCATTGGCTCCTTCTACCAGGATGGTTTTGCCATTGCGTAGAGCTGTGTGCAAGAAGCAAATGGTGTCCTTGACATAGGGACGCACCTTTTCTGCATAGTCCTTGTACCGAGCCAATTCAGCATCCACATCCACATTGATCGATGGGAACAGGCGTACATGTGTGGCCACAATAGACTTGAACCTAATCGAAATTGGGAAAAATTGCCTTAAAATTTCGATCCTCTACCTCTCCCATCCTGCACTTACTTATCACTGAAGAGATTAAAGTCACCAAGTAGCTCACCCACACGAATGCCATTGCGGGTGGCCTTGCTGGAGTAAGCCGGACCAATGCCCTTCTTGGTGGTGCCCAGGGATTTGCCTCCCTTCTCTGCCTCCTGCATGCCATCCACATGCTGATGGAAATCAAACACCAAATGGGCACGATCCGAAATGATTAAACGATTCTCCAAATGCGACAATCCCTTGGCTTGGTTTTTCAACAACTCATCAAACAAAGAGGGCAGATGAATGACGACGCCATTGCCTAAATAAAGAAAATATAAATATTTTAGCTAATTTATTGCACTTTCCCCCCAATTGATTTTTTTCCGGTTTACACAAATTACTTCAATCTATAATGCAAATCCTACAAATACATATACTATATTCTACTTGGCACAGATTTCAATCACAGGGCTATACTATAAACTGTTTTACTTTCATCTTGTTGGCTAAGTTCATTATGCATACATATATACTTCTCGTTCTCGTGACTTGGATGCACCATCATTCATATTCTCAAGTACGTTTAGGTAATTATTTTGAACATGTCGAACTACCGCGCAAGTTGAGTTCATTTAAATGATTTATAAGATTTTTTTCTGGCAATTTAATGTCAAACAACTAAAACGAAGCAATGCATTTAAAAAAGTAAGATTTTTGGGCGCCATAAGCGACAAATTTGAAATAGAAATTATTTATTTCAATATTATCCCAGCAGTAATGTTTAATAAGTTTCATCAAGCTGTTTTCTTCATAAATGGTTTATAATTTCTTAGTCTTTAATTCTATTTACGTTGTCAGTTGTCATTTCTCTTGGTCATAATTCAAATATCTTATGGCTATGGGTGATAATTAAAAAGAAGTTCTTCGAACGCTGCAATAAATTTAATACAACTTCTAGTATATGTTTACTAGTCGTATACGTAATCAAAGTAAGACTTCATATAATTCATAGTGTTTAAAGTCAATTCTTTGTGGACTTTAAGGTTTTTAATAAACTTATTCTTTGGAGAGAATCAAGAATTAAAGAATGTAATCATTAAAACCATTTCCTGGCAAGTCAAGACAATCATTGATGTATCTATAACAACTTATTTTCCTTATTAAGATTACTTATTACTGTCTGTATTGCATTAAATCCTCATAAGCTGACTGACATTGTTGTTATATCATTTCCTCGACTAGTTGAAACTGTCTGATTGCCATATGTGTTTGTATAACCACTAACTAAGTGGTTAGGCAATCAGAACATTTAAGCAAAGGTAGTTAGTTAAGGAAGGCAATTTCATATATGACACGAGTTTATTTGAGTTTGCAAACTTTGTAACTGTTTGATGTTTTATCTAACAATAACAATATTGCATAATCAACAACAACAAAAGTATGAAAATAACGTTTCCGAATTCATAATAAATCCCCCTCTTCGCCCGGCACGAGAGTCTCGAGGGGGGATATACATATAGAGACAGTCGCAAATTAAATATAATAAGTTAATTGCTTGATTTCAATAACTTTTTACACATACAAAGACTAGGATTTGTTGATTTTTGTTTTGTGTATATTGCAGGTGTATTTGTGTGTGTGTGTGGTGTGTGCGTGTTATAAACGATATCTTAATTGCAAAAAAGCTCTCGCACACAAACACAACAATCTATCCATTGCCCCATAAGTCTTTCCTGTAGAGTATGGGTGAGAGATTGTGATTATCTCATACATATGTATATACCTCAACTCGTTGTTGTATAGCTAAATGAGTCTTGTGACAAGCGATGACAGAGTAGAATTTATTATATATATATGTAGTTACTTTGCTTGGTAAAAAAGCCACAAAAACAGAACAGAGCAGAGCCCGTCTGCCTGCCTGGCCAGAAGCCTTAACATCGATTTAACTTTTGAACATTGCCTGGCACGAAAACTTCTCTTTCTCTTTGATTTGATTATGTTAATTTGTAATTTACGAAAATAGAAAGCCTTTCTTGTAGCGTTCTCTATCTCTCTGTCAGGGGCAAATAGTCGAGGGAAAAACTGTCAAAGTCAAAAGCCAATGTCAATGATGCACTAAAAATCTTGGCAAAATAAACAACTATATATACCTATATATATATATGTTTTTGGTAGGAATGTACAGGGACGGATTGAGATAGCTAATGAAACTAAATCTGATTGGTTATTTATTACTTCATTATAATTTAAGGGGATTGTCTTGCTTTATTCTATTTACTTTTCTTTTCCTTCCGCAAATTTTTCCATTCAGGTACTAGTTGGGATTGGTTTTTGATAGGGTGGAGCGTTAAAAACAAATATCGCAAGATTTGGAAAATTCCAAAGCAAACAAAGTAGTTAAAAGGAATCATAAATAAAACTTTAACTTTAACTGTCTAATATTTGTATTTGAACTTAAACTCAATGAAAACCAAAAACATTTTAGTGTTATCCATAGATCCGTCCCTGTCTATATATATTTTTAAATTATCTTTCGAGCCAACCCCAAAACATATAATAGTTCTATATACATATGGGACAAGTATGTCTGTATGTATGTATGTATGTGTGTATATAATATGTATATATAAACAAAAAATCGTTTAAAAGCGAAATGAAAAGTGAAAAGAAAAATAGCTGCTTACTTTCATTGAAAAGTTTTTCATTCGTTTTGTGCTTGCTTTGATTTTGAAAAATTTCTTGAATTTATTCTTGCTTGCTGTTTGAACTTGAAATTATGTTTTTTGCTCGTATGGAGGGGGGAAGGACCTTTCTCTCGTTTCTCTGGTGCTGGAGGAGGGGGGAATTGATTGATTGGCCAGGACTTACCAATGACCGAGATGCATTTCTCGTTCACTACGCCACTAGGCAAAAGATGGAAATCAAATTCCGTGCCATTCGCTACCACAGTGTGTCCAGCATTATTGCCTCCCTGCAGAGAGAGAAATAGAGAAAAACAAGAGACTTTATATATCAGAGAGAAAACATAGATATATACGTATAATTAGCATTGTTTTGTATTCTGTATCGCTTCTGTTTTTGTTTATTATTGCGTGAAAAGCCAACGCTGTGTGAAAAATAAATAAATAAAAATACATATACATACATATATATAGATAGAATACTTTTGTATTTGTATTTATTTTGTATTAAATAACACAGTCGAGACCGACCATACAATGTGACAATTTTTTGTTTTTGCTGATTTCACGTGCCTATATCTTCAAATGAATATATATGTATGTATGGCTAAAAGGCAATAAAATATACTAAAAATGTACAGTAGGGGCCCCAAGGAACTAATATCTTCTAGACTTATAGGAGACAATAGATAAGGGAATGAGTTCTAAACGATTTGATATAAACGGTCATTGACCTTGTATTAATGAAAAATATATAAACATTGCGAATTATCCAGCTGGTTTCTTCTTAGATAATATTCCATTTCATGTATGTATGTATTAGAGAGCTGCATGAATGATAGAAAAATGATTTCGAATTAACAACATCTAAAATGAAATGAATGAATTGAATGACTTTGAAAATCGACTTCAACTGAATGAGTGTGTTGACGTAGAACTCAGTCGCACAACATTCAAACGAAACAAAACGAATTGAATGAGCTAGAAAGTAAGACAATGAGTTGCTATGATTCGAATGCATTCGAATTTCAATTCTGATTTTAGTATTTTGTATTTATTTATATTGTATGTTTTTGTAACTATATGTGATTACTATACGACCAAACTAGTGTGGTCGGTGGTTCAGTGGGGACCTACTCAAACTTTAATACTGTTGTTATCGGGGTTCAAACCCCCGACCGAGATAGGGATGCGTTTTTTTTCCAACTAGTGAAGTAATATTAAAAGGTAGATCCATCGTGTATATGATGGATTAGCGAATATTATTTTGTATAATATATTAGATAGCCTTATTTATGTCTTCTCGGTTCGTGGCAACTAGAAATCTAATTTAGAAAAATTCGATGTTACAAGATTTGTCCCGAATTGTCCAATCCATAACTGCTCACTAAAATTTTTTGGTGTATAGCATATTTTAATTTTAATAGCACTCATTTCGTTATTATTTTCACTACATTTTGAATAAAATAATTAGTTTTTGAAGCATTAAAGTTTAAAACGTTCCAATAAAAATGAGACAATTTGAATAATTCGAATGTTTCGAGTGCCTCAGTACAATTCGATGCTTTGACACTCAATTCATTACCTTTCATTAAACAGAGTTACGTATTTTTAGAGATTTGACAAGTACTAACTCACACTCATTCATTTCATTGTGTAGTTGTCACTCATTCATTTCAATTCAATTCGAATGGATTCATTTGACTTTGATTTTTCTCTCATTCATGCAGCTCTCTAGTATGTATATACAAATTAACGATAACTTCATTATTATAGTATTTGGATATAGAAATGTGACAAATCTCAAGTTATTATTCATATTTGTAAATCACACAACGTTTTCGATTTCTGATCGACGAGTAAATGTTTTCTTTATTTTGCATGAACTTTTGTTGTATTTGCATTGAATTTGGAATCTTAAATAAATTCCATGTCCTTAGAAACAGAATAAATATGCAAAGAATGGCTTTCTATTACCAATATCTCTACAGATTTTAATCAAATATCGAATTGCTTATCAAATATCATAGAAGCTAACTTCGGCAATGCCGAAGTTTATATACCCTTGCAGTCTTTGGCAATAATTTTTTTTACATTTTGAAATTTCTTTCCCTGCAACTGAATTCATCAATTCACAAACAAAACATTCAAATTATTTCTCTTTTTATAATAAAATTTCTTTCTTACACATACAGTTCTTGTAGCAAATACTATCATATTGGTAAATCATGGGGATCCCAATTTTTGCAAAAATGTTTGTTCTAGAACTATATGATATAGTGGCCCGATCGTGACAAATTTCATACTTTATCTAGTCCGGGTAATAAAAAAAGCCCACAAAAAAATTTTCATCCCAATAGCTCTTAAGATGGCTGAGTAAAACGCGTACGCACAGACAGACGGACAGACGGACAGACGGACATGGCTATATCGACTCAGCTTCTCATGCTGATCAAGAATATGTATATATACTTTATGGGGTCGGAAACGTCTCCTTCTGTGCGTTACAAACATCTGACCAATTTTATAATACCCTCTGCAAGGGTATAAAAATAAGTAGTAAATAGCAAGAGATTTACTTTGCCTATATCCTTTAAAGCCTTAATTACGAATCATTTAATGTTGGTAAAACGAATTAATATAGTTTAAAATTTGTGTTTGTGGAAAAGAAACTAACTACACAAAAATTCTTAAATGGATCAAAAGTTTAAGACATTTTTTAGTTTTTGCTGCTTTTTCTCTATTGCTGTCATAATATTGCTTTTACTTTTTTGGCAACTGTACAAGTTATTGTTGGCTTGTTCGCTATATTCCATGATGCATTCTATTTACAAAATTATGAAATTAAACTCAAACAAAGAAATGTTCTGGAATGAAATTTGAAAATTTCTCTAATGCAAAACAACTAAAACAATTGTGATTAAAATGTTTACGCTTGACCAGGGGCCCCAATTCCATAGATTGTATGATATGCCAGGAAATAGACAAGGGTTTTCGGTTGTCACTGCGCAGTAATTGATAAGGATTTGGGAGGCGTGTCTCTGATTCTGTATATGATGAGTCAGTGTAGCAAAATTATATAAGCCCTGATAAGAGGCAACGAAATAACAAATCCGTCAGATGAAATAGTGTTCAATGAACTAAAGTGAGTTTATTTTCATTGTTTTTTGATATCAACAAGTTGTTTGTTCTAAGGAATTTCGAATTACTACCGAATGTAATAGTAGATGGAGCTGAACAATTTATACTGTATGAGTGGGTGACTTGATGATGAAGATAATTATTATGTAAGCCTTGGGAGAGACAATGTTGTCTTTTTTTCGCTGAGCTAGCAAAGTTGTGCATACATGTGTGTGTGTGTGTGTGTAGAATCGAGGAAAGGAATTAACGTCAGCAAAGAGAGAGAGAATGAGTGACGAATTTTAGAGACCCAGACCCGCTGACTGAACACACACACAAACACATAGTTCGTCACACACATGCGCCGCTCAAAAACACTTAAGCAAACATATGTACACATATACATGCATACACAGACATGAACGCCGACGCCAGCACGCGGTAGTGGGAGCTCGCGGGGTCTGGCGATTGAAATTGATAAAAATTCCCATGAAAAAGAAATGAAAAGAAAAGCATGCGGCGGCAACTGTCCAAAAATAATAGACGCACTTGAATTCATTGATGTCCTTGACGCAAGGATAACTCTTAACGCTTATCACAGTGTCTGCGCTGATGTGACTTTATTTGTGTATTTCCATTTCATTTGTTTTCTTTGCTCACCTGGCATCTGCACACAATGTCCACTTCGGACGCCAGCATGTCCACCACTTTGCCTTTGCCCTCATCGCCCCACTGAGCTCCTAGGACAACATCAACTTTTGATTTATACATTTTAGTCCGTCCTTGATGCAATTGCTCGTAATGATTGCCATTAACAGCAGCGCTTGATGTTGACATTTTCACAATTCAAACAGACGACCGGACACGCGAACACGTGCGAATACCGCGGCGAAGATTCAAGATGTGAGGGTGGGAACATTCTAACGATAAGAAGGGAATTTCTCCGGTCCGATTGTCCGAAATTCGATGTTTTTAGCAATCGATGGAAAAAACAACCGATCTGTTTGCCAACGATAGTGTTATCGATTGGCTTGCAACCGTACTACAGCTGATAAACAATGACGGAATCCGCCACTGAAAATTGTAATTTGTAAGTAATACAGACTTAAATTAGTTTCTTCTTGTATTTATTTGTATCTTATTACTAGTTGTCAAGCCGAGCCCTTTAAATACACCTGTCCCCGGTGTAATGCACTCTACTGCAGCGTGGGATGCTACAAATCACAGCCGCATCTCAAATGCTCGGAGGCATTCTACAAGTTTTGCATTCAGGATGAATTGGCGAGTGCAACGACTACACCCGAAAGTCAACAGGATATGAGAAAGATATATGATATATTAAAACGCATGCGCGAAACGGATGCTGGATTCAATCCCAAGGATTTTGATGCTGATGGATTTGACAATCCTCTGGACTCGGACGATGAAGATATAAGAGAAGCCGACGACGATGAGGAACAAGATCCTGTGCTTGAAGCGCAAAACGATGTAGATGTTGAGTACGATGAGGATGAGGACATAGCCGCCCGCCTCAAGGGCATCGACATCAACGATGCAGACGAGGTCTGGAGTCGCCTGACAGTGGAAGAACAACAGGAATTCCAGAAACTAATAACCAGCGGCGACATTATGAAACTCATGCCCGACTATAAACCATGGTGGAGCAAGTCAAAAAATTCCAAAATTGTGGTTATAAATGCCCCAGCGGATGATAAATCAAAAGTGCCTGGAATTGCGAAAAATATTCCCAACTTCTCGGACATTTGCCAAAAGCAACCATCTCCCTGTCTGCACTACAATCTGTGGAACATCCTCAGCGCCTACGCCTGTGTAGATCGTTTCTTTGGCGGTGAGCAGCGTACGACGAATGCAAGTGAAGCTGCTGCCCATTTGGTTAACCTTAGTGCTACACTGAAGTATGGTACAAATTTTGAAGATGCCGAGGATGCTATTGTCTCGGTTGAAATGGAATCCCTTACCACAGGCAATAAGAGCGCAGCTGAAGCTGGTGCTAATCTGCTGGTCGAGAGTCGTGAGCAGTTGCAACAGGACGCCCGACAGTTAATGTCCTCGAAGGATAACAAATTGGCTGCGTTAAGTGATGTTCTTCACCTGTTGCAGCAAAGCAAAGCGTTGGGTAAACGTGCCCATGCGGAGGAGGCTCAATTCCAGAAGATTTTTGCCTTGGCCAACGGCAGTGTCGAGCTAAATCGTGCCAAATTGACACAGTTAATTAAGAAAATTGAGTTTTTGCTATCATATGTAATGATGAGGGAGGAGACTCTCTGAGAGTATTCTGCCAAACTTTTAAATATCTAATTCTATGTCTAGTTAAATTTATTTTTCACAAAATCTGGCGAATTTTCATTTATTTTTAAATTTAAGTTTCACAAGTATAAGGACAAACAGACATGGCATATATACTTAGAAGGATTATCTACGATTTCGTGAGTAAATCAAATGCAATTGAAATTCCGGCGCCTACAGTCAAAATAATTTATCGGTGTTTGCTTTGATTATTTATCGCACAATAACGCCGATAGCCGGTCAAAATTTATCGTCAGCACTGAGAAACAAAAAGATTTTACAGCACTGTTACCAACACCAAACATCGATGTTTTGTCCACCTCTTTGCCCGACGTTTTTTTAGTTGATTCCACTCAGACGCAACGTTTTTACGCTATTATTTTTGTTATTTTGGTACGTCCTGATTCTTAATTCGTGAATACACAAATGGGTCGTGTTTAATTATGCAAAACAACATCCGAAACCGAGAGTGCTCAATGAATATACGTGTACCGATTTCAAGAACTTTTGTTGATTTTTTTACATTGAGTTAAAGGTGTGCAACAACAACAACAACAACAGCAGCAGCAAGAACAACAACGAAATTCCCAGTGGCCAGCAAGTGTTGCTCTTCTTCTTGTTCTTTGCTCATTCTACGCTTCGCTAGCTAAATTGGTGCAAAAAAAAAAAGTCGAGAAAAAAAATAAATAAGAGGGGAAACAATTTGTGGGCGCGCATTAAAATTTAAACAAAACAAAGTTGAAGGTGAAATGAATATGGAATTTTTGACGTCATCTTATATAAGTCTTTTTAAATGACTGGTTAATAAGAAATTTAATAATACGAAAAATGGGCCAAGAAAACGGCATTAAAACCACCTTTAGATCTAGACGGAAAAAAGTTCAATCTTCAAGATAAACGAGTTGGTGTGAGTGTGTGTGTGAATGTGTGTGCGTGTGTTAGTTTATGAGTGTGTTAGTGTGATGGCTCTTGCTTATCTATGGCGACAAATATGCGGAGTATGCGTCAACCTGTTTGTAAGATTGTACATATAATAAAAAAAAAACTTTCTGCTGGAAATTTTCTACAACAACATCAGCAACAACAACACCTCGCACACAGATGCGAAATCGAAAACGTAGACCCCATGCTAAATAAGTAGTTAACTGTGACTGCATACGGCTAAATATAAATTGCATAGGTTGAGAAATAAAAAAAAACTAGTAAACGATCGTAAGCAACGATGACAAGAATATCCAATCATGATGATGACGACGCCCAAAACCAAAATCAAGAGTGCCAACTCAATGTCAGAGGAAGCACATTATGTGGAGTTATCAATGGTTTAAGTCATTCCTTTGCTCTGCTCCGGTGTCCATTCCTCTTATCTGTCTGATGGCTCTTTGTATTTCCCTCTCCTTTTCTTTCTCTCTCTCTCTCTCTCGCTCTCTGAAATAGTTGCATTGTTTACAAACAGCTGATGGGGTCCAAGTTGTACCATAAATAAGTATGTCTGGAGTTGCTATCATTGTCGGCGATAAGTTGTTATCTTTTGAAAGACAAATTACTTGCATATATTTATATAGGGGTTTCATAAGGAGGTCGCTCCAATAAAACCAAAATATCACAAAATATTGATACGTTATAGATGAATCACAGTTTTTTCCCCCTCAATTCAGGCAAGTCTCTTTTTAAATCAGCTAAATTGAATCAATTTTTACCTATCTACTAAATTATATACATATATAGGCAGGGCAGTAGTTAGAATGTTATATATTGAGAGGCAATTTAGGCCCCCTCTCAATAAATATCGAGTCTGATCCTCTGACACCCTGATCTCGTGTTCTCTACGCCTCTGTACATATCAAATCATTTTAATCAAATTAATCAAAAAGGTTATTTCAAATCATTAAACTAAGTATTTATAACTCAGGAATTTGGAGAAATGAATCTTTATTCATTTGAATACTGTGCCCATTTATTTATTATTCATTACCGAATGGGTAATTTTTGTCTAAAAATAAACATAATTCACTAATCAAATGAAACACAAGAAATTCCATTAAAGTAATTGATTTAAAAGTGAACGATGTGGTTACTGATTCAATGCCTTTAGTTCTTGTAGTAAAGTTCATCGATCTAAGAAATAGATTTCGTTTTTTTTTTTATCTAATTAAATATAAACAATTGTCAGTATCAAAACTTTAAACATATAGCTAAAACTAACTTTTTATGGTCTATAGAAAATAGATTTTTTT
The DNA here is from genome assembly GCA_018150345.1 of Drosophila equinoxialis. Taxonomy (NCBI): domain Eukaryota; kingdom Metazoa; phylum Arthropoda; class Insecta; order Diptera; family Drosophilidae; genus Drosophila; species Drosophila equinoxialis. The sequence continues at coordinate 1,231,456 of JAECWI010000005.1, read as the reverse complement.
GAAATTTCTATGTGAGCATAAAATCAATTTCACTTTCAATCAATTATTGCAAAAGATTATGGTTAATTGGAAATGTTTTCTCATAGGTTGCCTCAGATTGTGTGTACTTTGTGTACCCAGAGGAGAACAAGCTTTTAATTGAATGTGCAACCTCATAGTTTAAAAATAGAAATTGTTAAGTTAACTTTATTAGCAAAGTTAATAAACAAAAGCAAAACAAGTAAAGGCTAAGACCAACTTTTGGATCATTTATCAAATGAAAGATGAAACAAATTGAAAGTAAAATTTTAGTTAGCAAGTTTTACATACCGAAAGAATAGAAAGAAAGGTTTATCTTAAGAGTAAATATTCTAACTAAATTAAAATGATGGGATAATTTAACTACTAAACTCTGGTAAATGCAAGTGAGCTTCCTTTTTTATTAGAGATCGTTTGTTTGTACCGTTATAGTATATACAAATATTGTTTAACAAACAATTACCACATGGGAAGAGAACTCTTAACCTTTGGATAAATTGCCAGAGACTGAGAGTAGCAAAACAAAGAAATTTGTTGTTGTTGCATATCGTTTTCGTTTTTATGTATACATTTATTTTCACCCACAATGTGCCTGCCACTTGTTGTCAATTGAAATAAACACTGACTGTTCTCTCTCTCTCTCTTTATTTTCTCTCTTTTCTTTGATTAATAATGCTCTCGTACAGGAAATGTCCCACCACAGCGATGATCAACTTCTGCAGGCTGGAAGTGATTCCTTTTGGGAACCTGGCAACTATAAACGAACTACTAAGCGCATTGAGGATGGCTACAAGTAAGTTATGTGGAAAAATCTGATAGGGTTTCCCAGAGGGGAGAGGATGAGGGGGAGAAAAAAGAAAACAAAATACTGTAAAAATCTTCAGCAGTTGGGTCATTGCCAGAGCAATGAAACCGGTTAAGACATTTGTATACCCTTTCCAAAGTTACATTGACTTTGCAATTTTAGTTCCATCGAATTCGAATTGTTTATAAATTTTAGAGTCATATAGAGAGAATTCTTTGTAGATCCTATGACGAAAATAAACATAATTGGATCAGCATTAGATAAACATTCCTAAAATATTCGCACTTTTTTAATAGATGGGCTTCAAATTGCAAAATTTTTAAGTTTTTATTGTAATCAAAACTGTGAGCAGGTTGTCTGTATAGCTATTTCAAGAACCACCAAGTTCTATCATATCTTTGACGCTAAAAGTAGTTGGGAATTCAAACTACGTCAAGCGAGAAAAAGAACGGCAAAGCTTGCAACTGCAGAATTGTAAAGTTCAGTAAATTTGCAATCATAGTAAACGATTTTAGTGAGTTTAGCTTATATTTAGATGAGATTATTAAAGATACAAACTTTTCTTATTACAATTCTTAGTTGCAAATGAGATATTTCTTATGTAGGGTATAGAAAAGTCTTTCTAAATAATGATTTGCTTATTTTTGTGTTTCCTCTTGTTTTTCTTTTTATTTTTGTTTTCTGACAGACTCTGCAATGACCTACAGCAACTGATACAGGAGCGAGCTGATATTGAGAAGGGATATGCAAAAAGTTTGCGCACCTGGTCAAAGAAATGGGGTGAACTCATTGAGAAAGGTGAGTGAATTGTGTGTGATTACGAATGCGAACGATGGGTTGGGTGGTGGGGTAGGACAGGTTGAGGGATAGAGAAATGACCTGGCCCGGCTAGGCTTTCCGGCCAGTAGAGCACACAGAACAGGTGACCCGCAGTTTCCCCTCTCGCAGGTCTTATGACTTAGATGTTCTTATTTACAACATTCGTTATATCTTTGTTTGTGTACATTATTCTGGGCATTGCTTATTTTTGTTATTGTTGCACGATAAGTGGTTTAAGCTATTAATGGGCTTTTTCTTCTTCTTCGTTTTCTTCTTCTTCCCCATTGTTGTAGCCATTCAGCTTCTGCTGCCGCTGTCAACTAAGGTAGGCAAAGGCATCGCAGAGCACTGTGGTGCTAATCTACACAAACAACTAATTATAAATGTAAATTAGTTTTCTTTGGGCCCTTATTTTCATGTTGCCACTCTTGAATAGAACCTTTAACCAAATCAGTTTACTAACGCGAAGAAATTCTTCTAATGCATAATATTCATTAAAATTCTTCTCTCTGTTGAGTTGCTTTTTGAGTAGGTAATTTTATACTTTTTAATTGCTTTAATGCACTCATTTTTTGTTTTTGTTTTCCTTTGGTTTGCCAAATAAGTGATCATGTATGAATTCCTGACTTTTGATCTAATGGCAGTTATTTATATAGTATCTCATCCGGCCCAGTGTGCGGTGTCTGGTCCGGTCTGGTTTTGGGGTTTGTTTGAAATGAAATCGAGTACAGCGGTGCGAGTTTTGCAAAAGTTGGTTACCACTTTGCCTCATTGCTGTTGCTATGTTTGTATGACGGACGGACGGACGGGCGGACGGACGGACGTTGTGACTGACGAACTGTTGCCGCCGTCGCGACGTCTCTGCTGGTCAGTCATGTCCATCCACTTTCACAGTAACCCAGCAATAACCAATTGTACAAAAACAAAAAAGAGCGGCTTCTTCTTCAACTACTTTCGCATGGAATTTGCCTAGTTGAGTTTAGACCAGACGAACAGAGAAAAACAGAGTTCGAGATGGCCAGAAGCAGAGGCAAAGCAAAGCAAACTAAACCGACACCAAAGCGTAGCTTGAAATGGTTTCAAAAATCAATTCGACGAGAAAAATAGAACGAACGAGTTATTTCTGTGTTAAGCGTCTCAATTTCCAACGTATGCGTGTGTGTTTGTGTGTGTGTGTGTGTGTGTCTATATAGAAAAGGGGTGGAGGCAGGGATGGAAGACAACAGGTAGATGTGTTACCACCTACCTATCTACCTATTGAATCGTCGTTAGTCAAATGATGATTTGAAACAAGTTTCGTGCATTCCCAATTTCCAATTATAAGACGAGTGGTCGCATACCATTTATATTTTTGTTTTATTACAATTTGTTCTTTTTATTAGCGCCAAATAAAATATGCCAAAAATGTGCGACACACACACACACACACCATAGAAATTTAGAGATACTCATACCTAGTCACATAGCTACTCGAGCACGCTTCTTTACTGGCTCGGGTGGCTTTTGGGGCTCTGATTAGATAAAGAAAAATACAAATAAGTACGACGAAAATGGCGAGTATCTACTGCTTCTACTCAATGACGTAAACCTGGGCGACAAAACCACAAAAAAAAAAAATGAAACTATAAATCTTTCATTTAATTGCCTTTAAATATTTATTTGCAAGATATCTAATCTCTTATCTATTTTGCAGGCCCCGAATATGGCACCACCGAAGCAGCATGGAAGGGCGTTCTTACCGAATCGGAACGAGTCTCCGATGTGCATATGAAAATCAAAGATAATCTATGCAATGATGTTAACAGTCAGATTAAAACCTGGCAAAAGGATAATTTCCATCACACACTTATGCAGATCAAAGAGCGCAAGGATCTGGAGGATTTGTTCAAGAAGGCACAGAAACCATGGGCCAAACTGTTAGCCAAAGTGGAGAAGGCCAAAGCAGACTATCATTCTGCATGCAAAACAGAACGTAGTGCCACCAATCAAGAGCGTAATGCCAATGCTGACAGTTCACTATCACCGGATCAGGTGACAATATGCAAATATAAACATTTCTCTTCAATATTTTCTAATAATTAAACATTTTTTGTTTTATTTAGGTAAAGAAAATGCATGATCGCGTGCAAAAGACCAAAGATCAAGTGCAAAAATGTCGCGAGAAATATGAGCAAGCCATTTCCGAAATAACCAAATACAATTCGGTTTATATTGAGGATATGACATCAGTTTTTGAAAAGTGCCAAACCATAGAGAAGACTCGTTTGCAATTCTTTAAGGATATTTTATTCAATGTGCATGCATGTCTCGATCCCACCAAAGTGCAAAGGTATAATCGATTGATTAAAAGCTTACAGGACATTCTTTATATCAATTACTTAATTTCAATTATAGTCTGCCACAAATCTATGAGGAATTCTATCATACAATTAATAATGCGGACCAACAAAAGGACTTGAAATGGTGGTCAAATAATCATGGTATTAACATGGCCATGAACTGGCCGTCATTTGTGGTTAGTAAAGAAGCAAATCCTCCATTTAAACTAAACTAATAATTCATTTGGTTTCTTTGTTGTTAAAGGAATACACGGAGGAATTCCGTGATATAGCCAAGGGAAACAAATCAAAAGAGGCATTACCGGCCGCACCCATAACGTTAATCAATCAGCGGCCAGTGGCCGAGGATGTGCATGTAAGACATTGATAGTTATATAAGTTTAGTTGTGATTAACCAACCATCCCCATCTATCCCCATACCCATTTAGGAATATTCCACAACAAATAGTCTAAAGAAAACAAATACCAACGCCAGCGTCAACAGCAAAGCGAGTGGCAAGAGTGAACAAGCAATAACGCAATCTTCTGCCCCAACAGTTGAAGCCAAATCAGCGTCAACAGCTACCGGTACAGCGGCAGCGTCAGCAGCAGCAGCAACAGCGGCGGCAGCGGCATCATCGAATCGCAATTCGAGCGTAACGTAAGTTGAAACAGTTTGTTTTGTTTTGGATTACATCCGAGAGTGGTCGGCGGTCACACATATGTAGATATACATATGTACATATATAGTTATATATATATATATAAGCTTGTATATCTAGATGTAGAAATGGCGAGACAGACACGTCGCGTTGAGTGCGCTCATTTTCATTGAACTAATTGATTTCAATTTGTATTTCACAGCAATGGCAACGGCAACGGCAAAGTCGATGCAAATCCATTCGAAGAGGAGGAGGAGTGGGATGAGGGCGACAATGTGCTGGTCGACAATGGTGAGCCGGGTGTACCAGTCAAAGCATTGTACGACTACGAGGGCGCTGAAAGCGACGAGCTCACATTTAAGCAAGGTGCGTGAAGAGTGAAAACACTCTTATTGCTGAATATCGTAAATTATCTTCAACTTTCTCTCTCTCTCTCTGTATTTCTAATTGCAGGTGAAGTCTTTGAGAAGCTCGAAGATGAGGATGAACAAGGCTGGTGCAAAGGACGCATGAATGGACGCGTTGGCCTGTATCCGGCCAATTATGTTGAGATATTTAACTCGTAAAATAGTCGAATATCGTAAATACAGTTGAATCGATGCGTAGATACTGAGTATAGAGACGTAAACAGTCGTGTTGATGAAATTATTATAATATGTATTAGAAATTGTTATGAGCAATTGCTTGCTCACACACTTCAAATACACAATATTATAAATATATAGATTGTGTATGTGTATGTTTGTATGTGTGTGTGTGTAGTAGTAGTAGCAACATCTAATGTATTAGGCATTGAATTTTTGTATCAGACAGAAGAAGACGAATAAGAGCAAGAGCAAACCAAGAACCTACCAATAAACAACAGCAAAATATACCAATTCACCCCACTATAGAAGCATTCGAAGCAACAGAATAAAACCAATTTAGATAAAGTATAGATCAGATCGATTCAATAAGTATAAAAGTTTGATCTGTTTAAGGAAAAGCAAAAAACAAAACACAACGGAATAACATAAATAATGTATTATGTAATTTATGCTAGTGTATAGCACCAAAACTGAAACCGAACAATGGTTATTTTGAAAGCAAAACGCCTTCTTGTGGCATTTTTTGTAATGCGTTTCTTGAACATTTTAATATTTATGAAGTTTTTATGTATATCTATTATATACATACAATACTAAACTATACTATACATGCATACATACATAGATAGATATTATGTATACGTATATTATTGTATATGTACATTTTTAAATGACTTAAATTATTGAAATAAAACAGAGCCCATGGAAAAAAAAACTCAACGAATTCACTTTAACAAATGTTTCTAATAATAGAAAATCTTACTCTAATTAGGCTCTGACAACAAAGGAATATAAACAAAAAATCAAACAAAAATCAATGCATAATAAGAGAATGTAATGAAGAAACATTTGTTTACGGTTCCAACAAAATGGAAAAGGAATGCACTTAAAGTCATCTACTTATGTATTGTATTACGATATATCCTAAACTAGTTTCCCATGCGGATTTTTCAAAGAACTTTACTGGTAAGTAAATTAGCTACGCATATATTGAAATGACCATTCAAACGATGTTTTTTTAGCTGCTGAGTTGCTATGGACCGAGCAATTTGGGTAAATACTTCGCAGTGTCAGATGGTCTCATCATAATCTCTGCGAAAGATGCTTTAGCCAATTTCAAAATTAATTCTTACACAGTCTTCAAATTGGAATGTTCTATAATCACTGTGACTTATGATAAGTTCAATAGAAACTACTCGCTTTATCAAGTGGATAGAGAAAAATATAGCAAAAGGATCTTGCTTCTTAAAAAAAAACTCACTTAATTATGCTAAAACATAGTATACAGTAGAATCCGGTTATAACGACTACGTTTATAACGTCCGTCCGGTTATAGCGGTCCGTCTCCGCTTATAGCGACGATATTTTTCACAGTTCAACCGTTATAACGACGTTTCGAGAAAAAAATATATCTAAATAATCAAAAATTAAAAAAATTTAAGCATCAAACGGCGTTATTAAAATGGGTGTATATACATATTTGTCATATTGTATGTTCATATTTGTCTTTTACGCCTAGGAGCTGCACAGAGGTTCTTCCGCTCTCACTACTCTTATTTTTAGCTGTCGCCTTAGTAACGCAGCCGACGACGCCTCGTAGGAATCTTCACCAAGTGCAAATTTATGAAGTTTTGGTTTTGATTAAAAATATAACTTGTGTTATTTTAGCTGCTTCCGGATTACTATCCGGAAGACTTCCTGTCTTCGGATATAACGCCGAAAATCTTCGGTTTCTTGAGCGTTGTTATCAACGAATTCTATTGTATGTATGTTTCTATGTTCTTTATTTAAGATCTATCCAGGGGACAATCATTAAATTTGATTATACATTAACATAGGAGAAAGAACAAGAAGTGTGATGATAAACAATGAATAAATTTGATTTGATACGGACTGATTACGTGGTACGTGGAGCCTTAGAGGCTGCTCAGCTCAGCCGGAGAGGTAGGTCTAGTGGCTGATGACGTTTAAGTCTTCTGGTGTGTAGGCTGTTGTCCAGTAGGTTAATCGCTAGGTTGTTCTCGTGGTTGCTCAGCCCCTCGATATAATGTAAAAATAAACAATTTTTTATTATGATATTTTAATATACATATTGTTATTTATGAGGGCTTGATATCGGATTAAATTGTAAATTATGAGTCAGATTTATTTTAAATTCCACTTAGTAAGCTTAAGATTTTATGATAAATTTTGCAATTAGCTTTCATCTTTAATGGGCAACAAGGTCGCAGCAAATCATTATATTGAGGTCAAGTGAGTAATGCAAAAGCTTATTTAGTAGAATAATTAAAACAATACAAAAAAAAAAAAAAAAAAAAAATAATCAAGAAATGTTTGATTGTATTCATTCCCTTAAATTCTGAAATAAGCTTATCAAAAACTAGAATTCTAAATTTATAAATCCAACTAATCAAGAAATTATGTTACGACTAAATTCCTCTCTTGTTTAATGTTTTTGTAAACTTGTCAATACTAATTTAAAATATTATAAAATTCATTTTTATTTCATTTCCAAAATGTATGTAACAGCGAAAGGAAGCTTTTCCGACTGGTATATGGTGTATCCAAATCGGCGAGTCGGCTTACTCATTATCTATGCGAAAAAATGGTTTTCAGTTAACAGACACTAGCATTGGGAAAACTAACGTAATGACTTTGGTATACCAAGCATCTCCTGGGCTGTCATATATATACAAGATATGTATATGTTTCTAAATGGTATACTTTAGTCGACGTAATGACTTTAGGTATTACATTTCTATTTCCGTTTATCACGACTATAATGCAAACAATATAATGAAGCAATGCCCTTGTAATCAATAGAATCGTTAATGTGCATTGTTAAAAATTACTTCTTACATTCATGCAATATGCTAATCGGCTTATAGCCGACTTATACCAAAAGATCATATTTAACATGAAGGTAGATTTCATTTGATCAAGGGGGTCGGCCATATCTATATATATTAAATATATATATATAGTATACGACAGAGCATATAAGAAACATAAAAAACATAGTCATTTGAAATACAGCCAAATATCTGGGTCTTATCTTATATATATGTATATGGTAATACCACATATAAAAATTAACGTTTTACTTATAGAAAAAATGTATTTTTAGAACCAGACATTTATTTTATATAAATTCTCATAATTTTTGAATCATTTCATTTTTTAAAATAGACTTAATATAAATCTGAATCATTCTGGATAGAAATCATTTGCGATCAGTTGGTGTTATCATTAATATATTAATTTATATTGTTAAGTTTAAACAAAAGATTTGGAAGATCCACTAAAAGTAATATACATATCTGCATAGGTATGTACATATATGTAGTTCAGTGCCGGATTAGAGCAGCGCGGTTTGTCTAGTATATGTTTCTCTACTTAATCAAATGTTCAGCGCCGGATTCAGGGCAAGCATCGGTTTGTCTATTTATAGTTTTCTCTACTTAATCAAATTAAACAAAGTACGAGATTCGCTTCAAGAAAATTTACAAATAATAGTTGTCAATTACAAAACTTTAATTTGTCATCAAAACTAATTACAGCTTTGGAAAGTTAAAGATTTTAACTTCTTTTCTGTCTTCAGTTGTATATTGTCCGTTTTCAGATTAACTTTGTTAACTTTTAATCTTGTTTAAATGAGTTTAAAAATGATATAAAAACATAAAACTCCTAACACAAAATTTCGGCTTGGTTTTAAAAAATATCATGATTTCAGTATACACCAAAGATTAAGTTTCAAAATGAAAATTTGGACATCAATTTCAGAAATCGAAAGTTCAAAAGTTTTTGAGGTCAGCTTTACGTTTTCAAATTGCTTATAAAAAAATAGGAATAAGAAAAATTCCCCTGCTTGTTCTTCTGATTTTTTTGGCTTAAATAATGTGTATTTGATCCAAAAATATGCATACATTAATATGCGTGAAGTTAACCCTCTTAGGAGGGTTACTAATCCGGCACTGTATATGTACATATCTTCATACTAAATATCTCCAAGTATGTAAATAATAATCACTCTAAACGAGGCTACATAAATGAAAAGCGCACGTAGATTTTCTGATTCATAGAAACGTGATTATTATTAAAGAATTTTTGATTAATTGCTTAAGTGTAAAATTTACTTTCAGATTTAAGAAAATTTATTGCTTTTCTACTCCTTTTTTTCCTTGTATTCTCGATAGTTTTTTTTTGCAATTTGGTTGTCAACTTCAATCCCTTTGCTACGTCCATTGCTTTCGCTTTCGATAAGCGTTTGCTGCTCCACCAGCAACCATTCTGTTGATAAATATTGCATGGATTAGTTGAATTTTGTATAGCGAATGGTGCGGGTGGTGGCTGCTTAGGGGTCGCTATATAGAGAGTGATCAAAAGCAATGGGTATTAAGTATGAATTAGTTCCAACAAATGAAGAGATATACCATCAACAAAATACGACTTTTAAAAATGCGGCAGTCAAAGATCTTTCTTATCTGTGCAATTCTACTGACAATCGTCTTATATTACTCTTCGGCGAATAGTGAAGAAGTACTTATTTTAGTGAACCCTCAGAATGCAGAACTCACTACGATATCAGCTAATAATATGATCAGTGAACCAATCAATTCAATAGTAGAATCCGAGGAACTAATCCCAACCACTGGACCATCAGAATTCCGAATACCAAGCACAATAAAACAACAAAACTAGAAACGGAAGTCTATACTAATCGTTCAGCAAATGTAATTTCTTTGTTAAACGAAACTACGATAAGCAAAACATCCGACAGTTTACTAGTAAGAGACCCAAACTATTTTGTGAATAGCCCACAATGTATAATGTCCGCTCCAAATCCGTTTACTGCTGATGTGCTTAAGATTTGGGAAAAGAAATCGTACTCAAAATGTGATAAAAGTTCTGATTCCATAACTGTGATCTATGCAAAAACTAAGAAAATTTACCAACTACACAAGAATGATCCGAAGTCGATTTGCTGCTACAGGCAAATCCTTCGAGCTGGCGCTAGAACTATGGCCGATCAATCATACAAGTGAGTTATTCCCAAAGATGAAGCCGTCGGGTTTTTGATTTGATTTGATTTGCAAATTTTTCTTTTTTGTTTGGCAGATTAAAAAATTGCATTGAGTTTCAGCAGGATTTTGTGGTGCCACGGCATGTGGAGGAAATGATTACCGAGTGCCGAAAGGCAAATAAATCTGATGTATGGCAAAAGGATGCCTTTAGTTTTGTGCATCCCAAAGTGAAGAGTTTGCCAACAACAGAAAGAAGGCCAAGTGTATTGCTTTGGGGCATCGATTCTATATCACGAATGAATTTCCAACGCACAATGCCGCACATGTTTGAATATCTTAGAACTCAACACTGGTACGAACTTCAGGGATATAATAAGGTTAATTGGGAAGTGAGACATTTGTTTTTTGTTTACACTAAATTGCGATTCATTCATGTAGATGGCTGACAATACGTTTCCCAATTTACTGGCCGTTTTGACTGGAATGAATAACACACATTCCTATGACCAATGCCGCCCTAAGGAAGTTGGAGGCTTGGATGCCTGTCCCATGCTGTGGAAGGATTTTAAAAATAAAGGTTATGCTACAGCATATGCTGAGGATTGGGCCGCTTATTCGACATTCGATTTTCGCAAGAGAGGATTTCGTGATGTCCCGACGGATGTTTATTTGAGACCTTTGATTTTAGCTCTAGAAAAGGAATTAAAGACAGTCAAAGTTGCGGGAATACCCTACTGCATGGGACGGCGACACTCGGCTGAGTATGTATACAATTCAGCTATGCAGTTCACCCAAGTCTATAAAGATCAGCCAACATTTGGCTTGTTCTGGACAAATTCCTTTAGTCATAATGATTTTTCCATGCCCTCGGCCATGGATGACAAAATGGTGGAATATATGCGACAATTGGATAAAAATGGAGTCTTTGAGAATTCAATTATTCTATTCTTCAGTGATCATGGTATGCGTTTTGGACCATTGCGACATTTGTCAAGTGGTTTCCTTGAGGAACGTTTACCCATCATGTACATACGACTTCCAAAATGGTTTACAGAGAAATACAAGCAATTTGCAACAAATTTGCTGCTAAATCAAAATCGCTTAACATCGCCTTATGACATCTATGCCACTCTCAAGGCATATTCTTGAGTTGGACACACCATTCGAGCAATTGCCACGACCAGTGGACTGTCCCACTTGTCACAGCGTCTTTGAGGAAGTGTCCTTTGCGAGAGATTGCCAAAAAGCGGGTTTGGAAGAGCATTGGTGTGCTTGTGACCATATGGCCGAAATATCAGCAAATGATACAACAGTCAGAATGATTGCTGAAAAACTTGTTGATAAGATAAACACATTTCTGGCATCTAAAAATATGTCAAATCTCTGCGAGCACCTGAAATTGAACGAAATACGCTCTGCCCATAGGTCAGCAGATATGAAGTCTTATAGAGTGCTATTCACTGTTAATCCGCATAGTGCTCTTCTCGAGGCATCGGGCTCTTGGAATAATTCCACTCAGGAAATCTCAACAAAGGCATACGATATCAGTCGGCTTGATTTCTATAAGGAATATTCGAAATGCATAGGGAATGAGACGGCCAAAAAGTATTGCATCTGCGTCCAGTAATTGGCCTCAACCCAAACAACATCAACCCTGAAATAACCACAGGATCACCACCACAATGAGATACACGATAAGTATCAAATGTGTATCAGTGTCTCTTCCGTATCTCGTGCTGCCAATCTCACAATGATCTGTGAGCTGCTTCCGCAAAGCAATTTAGGAGACAAATTAGTTGACAATTGTTTAGCAATTGCCAGCAACTCCTTTTTTTCAAATAACATAATTGTTATAGGTAGGGCCTCTAGATCTTTTGTGATGGGGCAGTGTGATAACAAATGTTTGCCCAAATGTTTGACAAAAACTAAGCCAAAATAAAAATTGCTAATAACATGTCATATAACAACAACAACAACAACAACAAGCATTTGCTCTATGTATGTTTAATAAAGTGGACTTTCCAAGAATCGATAATGAATGAACTGAATGCATGGCAAATAAATTGACTTTTTTCTAGCTGATAAGATTTGAATTCAATGACATCACAAAGAGGCCGAGTGAGAGTAAACTATATGATATATGTATGTATGTACATAGGTATATTTATATTTTACTTGAACTACAAATATTTACAATCGCACAATGTGATTTTGGTTTTTGCCAAAAATTGATTAGATTACAGCATGTTAAGTTTGGTTATGGTTAAAACGACTGTAGCAAAAGTAGATATATTAGAAAGTAGAAATAGTCGTAAGATCGAAGGTTATAATTGATATAAGTTATAATTCTAATATTCTTTATTAATAACTACAATATATTGATACTTAATTCTGTAGAACTACCTATTAATAAGAAAGCACTCTTAAAGAACTTATTATATGGTCGCTTTCGTTATGCAAGAAAAAGAACATTTTATTTTATTTGATAAATAAATGAATTTAATTACTTAAACCTTTGAATCGACCCGTGGCAGATAAGATAATGTCAAACAATTACTAATGAACTTAATGCAACGATTTCAAATCACCGATACAATTACAAAGAAATACAGATACCATACCTATCGGAAGTCCATAAAAATTACCTTTGGAACCACAAATTGTATCAATAAAACTTAAATAAAGATAATAACAAAAAATAAAGAAGATTTCGACCACCCAGATTTCTTTACAGAAACCATTTTGACGTGTCCATTTTGAGGCCTCTTCTTGATTTAAAAATGTTTTTTTTTTCTCTCTCTCTCTTTTTAAATGAAGGGGTCAACAGGAAGAAGTAATGGCAGCAATATTCAATAAAAATGCATTTCCTTTGTTAATCAAAAAAGGATTCGAAAAAGATTCGAATATAATAAGAAATTTGAAAAAATGCTGGGTGGAAGCTTTGCATTTTCGATTCCAAATAATCCTTTTCTATTTGTCACTGACATTTAATAAATAATTCAAAATTAATTTAAAAATTAATGACATGAAAAGAAGAATCTTTCGTTAATATACATATACAGTGCCGGATTAGTCAATGTTGCGGTAATGAAATGATAATGTGTTGTTCAGCAAATGCGTGAATTCATCAAAATAGGTAAGGCAAAAACATACTATTGAAAAGTTTGACAAATTCTTAAGAACTCTTCATTTTGAGAAACTGTAACTTTAATAAATCTTTACTCGATTCTCAAAGCTGATATCCTATTTTGCTAAAATGCTAGTCATCCTAAATATTAAGCTTTTTGAGCAAGACAAAAAAATGCCAAAGAACAGCAAAGTATTCCAATAAATTGAAATTTGATGAAGCTCTAATTTAGTTAACTTTTTGTGCATTTTAAAAATACATGTGTTTATTTTAAAAATTTTAATATCGAGAATCTTAACAAATAAAAGTTAAGTTTACATCATGATGTTTAAATAATCGGGTTGAAATCAAATTTTCCAAATATTCAAGTGTTTGCTGCCACTTTATAATATGCTTAACTTCGATTTACTTGAGGTATAATTTTTTGCCAAAACACAGTCTAATAAAAAGAGGATTGACCAAAAATTGATGTAAAGAATATTCCAAAAATGGTTGTTTTTGCAAATCTGGACTATTAAGTATTATTCAATTCCAATTGCCATAACAGAAAGTTAAAAAACTGTTCTTTTGTATAATACAATAACTTAAACAATCTGAGGAATTAATATACTAACAGCTTGTAATCATCTAATTAGGCTTAGTGAGAGTTTTGTTGTCAATTGAAGCTAAGTAGCATTTGGTTAGAAGGGAAATTTGATTTCTTTAATGGCAAATTCATTTGATAACATGTTTTTGAAAAGTTTTTATAACTAGCTACTTATGTAGCCACAATTAATAATGTAATTGATACTTTTGTTGAGCCACCCCTAAAAAGGGGGAGTTGGCAAGGGATAGTAATTGAAGACAATAAACAAACACACACAAAAACACAAAAAGGAAGAACAAACTGGTTATGAAACTGCGATGAAAACAAATTTACGAATCAATCAAAACATACGCGCATTAAAATCTGAGGCTCAACTTGTTTTCCCATCATAGCCATCATCATCCAGAACGTCCAGAGGTAGATCAGATGAGTTCATTAGGCCAAGCACTCTCGGGGTGGTGAAGGTAGGCAAAAGTAACCACAAAACAAATGGAAAAACAAAGCAAAACAAAGATTTTTGGCCAACCAAAGAGAACTTCAATTATTTGCCTGCCTGCCTGGCCTGCCCTAATCTTGTTCTGATAAGGGTTTTGCGACAGCCTGCCTGGGTAACGCCTATTAAACGCTTCGATGCGCCTACGAATCCTCACTGGCAGTCTCCTGCCAAACGGTTGTATGAGTGGAATGGATATAGTGTAACCATTTCGTTTATGGAAAATGGCGGCAGGACCTTAAATAGCCGATGAATCTTTACGGCAGCAAACAGTAGCAATTGAACCTCACAAGCAAAAGGATCTGGAAAAAATGTGTGATTTTAGCATTGAATATATACTGAATCGTGCCGGCGATAGATATATCGGTACAAATGCTTCCGTCGGTGTAGTCCAGCATTTTCAGCGGGTTAGCTGGTTTCCATATCATCATCATCATCCCTATGCTCGTCCAGCAAAGCATGAGCGTGATAGATCACCACCAACTAGTGTTCAAGTTAAAACTGATCCTCCAACAGCTATGCTCGAGGATGGTCAGCTACCCATCATGTACGATTGGCTACAATATACACGCTACCATCCGCCCAAGTTGCCACGTGCCATGCGAACTGGAGGTCCTGCCAAACGAACTCCTGGACGTCTGCCACGTATTCCCTTTACACCCGCTCAGCTGCAGGCTTTGGAATCGGCCTACAAGGACTCCAACTATTTGAGTGCCGAAGATGCAAACAAGTTGGCCGAATCCTTGGATCTAACCAATACTCGAGTGAAAATCTGGTTCCAAAATCGCCGAGCTCGCGAACGTCGAGAGAAACGGGAAAAGGATGAAAGCTGCGACTCCACATTCTCATCCAATGCATCCAGTCCGGAACCGGAAATGCTTGTCGTTGTTTAGACGAAAATTTAAAACAGAAGACTATAACTTACTTTTTCTTTAATGGCTGTTACTATATACATAAAACGTGTGTCTTAATGTACAAAACATTTATCTAGTTATTAGTAATTCTTAGTATGAAACTATATATAAGAAAATAAATTTTGTAAATAATTCAACTAAAACTCTTGAGTTTACTTTATCGAAATTGTTGAAATTGAAGTCTTTAATGGAAACTTTAACAATTTTTCGTCAACTTTGCAAAGAGTTTTGATTGCGCTACAGTTGAAAATATTATTACTTTTATAAGAAATAGGAATATTTTAGTATGCTTAAAATTTCATAAATTTCTATTCTAGATCTAAAGATTAAATACTTTTATTGATAACTATTGATCAGAACTGATCCCGGAATGATCATGGTATTTAATATGCAAGTATTTAAAGAAAAAGAACTGGGAAACTTATCTTTAATAACTAAAATGAAACAAACGTAGGTGAAGTTGGCAAATTCGTTAAAAATTGCATGATTGTCTGGATGTTGACGCGTACAATGCGAAGTACGAAGTGATTAAAAGAAGCCTACTGGAGTATGGTGGCAAATTGACATTGCGATTCCCAATTTAGACCGCGATGAGCAAAAAGCAGAAATTGCTTTTGAACAGATCCGTGATCCGTACTCTAAGATAGGACGGATTAATGATACAGAATTTGGGTTGTGCACGGATCGTCCAATTCTTTTGACCATCGTTTCACAAACCCAAGAATATTCATAGCTTTTCTAACTGTCGCAGAAATATGAGGATTAAAGGTTAATTTACGGTCCAGTAAGAACATCATGATGATTATTTAATAATTTTTATGTATAATCAGTTTGAGTATTCCTTTTTAACAGAAACGCTAAAGTTAAAAGATTTAATAAATGTTCATCTATTGATTGAATTATTAAGTTAAAAATTAACATTAAGTTAATTAAAGATGTGATATAATCGATCAATTAATCATAATCATCAATTTTGTTTTAAATACATAAATATTTTCATACAATAGTTGTTTATCATTAAATGAGTTGAATGAAATAAATGAAAATTAATTTTTTGATTAAATGAATGAAAAGAAACATTTTGTAAAATTTCAAGTTAAATTGAATGAGTTTTTGAAATAGTGTAAAATTCAAAGCTGTTCCTAAAGGGGAAAGGGATTAAAAAAACAAGACGGCCGGGACTAACTTCGACCGCGTCAAAGTTTGTATACCTTTGCAAGTTTTTTAGTAACTCTTTTACCTAACTAACTGTCGTGCTGATCAAGAATATATATACTTTATATGGTTGGAGATGCTTCCTTCTGTGCGTTGCAAACTTCTGACCAAAATTAATATACCCTTTTAGCAAGGGTATAAAAATAGAAATGAAAATCGGCACAAAATAAGTGAAACTGTTTTTATTAACTAGCCAACAACTCATGACAGATAGTTTTTTCAATCTTCACTTATGTATGTATGTAGATATAATTTCACCTGATGAAAATAATACTCAAAGACATTGAGTAATACAATATTTCATTGCGGAAATGGTAAGTTTGACTTTGTTTCATATAATACCCATGAGTAACATCAAAGGAACCCCAAATACCTCATATGGGAAAATATGAATGAATGAAAAATTCGGAAATTCGCGTGCCCGGAAAAAAAAACAGCAACAGAGAAAAATGAGATGTCTGAGGAGGAGGGCAGAAGGGCTAAGCCGATTTTGCAATTTGTTGCTCGGTTCGTGGTCAAGAATAATTTGTTTTTCCGCCTTCTGCCTTTTTGTTGGCAAACATGCAAAAATATCAGATTACAAATGCAAAAAAAAAAGAACTATTTATGTATTTGCCGACATTTTCAGCTGAAGGGGAGGGTAAGCAATGTGAAAATTTTGAATACTGAATACATAGTTTGCTTTTCTTTCTTGTGTCCTTTTTTAATGTGAAGATCTTTGAGTTGGCCTCAAATGAGTTTACAGAGTTTACGCAAATGCTAATCCGCCTCAAGAGTGGGCAGGAACTGGACCCATAAGTGGACAACCAGCTCAGGAAGAGGGTTTTACCAGGGGCCACTTATGGATATGTGAATGAAAGTGATATCAAAGTATTCAAGCAGAGGGTTGGAGTAGTCGAAAACTATCTTCTAGTTGTGGCATATGTTGGTTGTCAGCTGAAATGTCTGCATTTTACAAATTTCCATTGCCAACATGCGCTTTTGAGTATTTCTTAAGCCGCAGCTCATTAGTTGCAGATAATTCGTGTAAATTTGTGAAATCGGCTTATGATTTGCATTCAATGAACGAATGTTTATGTTACTAATCTAGTCCTGTTTGTCAAAACAATGCGGCAATATTTATTCTAATGGCGTAGAATAGCACAGTAAGTGTCCTTTCTCTTTGGCCCACGAATCTCGGCGCAGGCGCATGCGACTAATACCAAAAACTGGGTCAAGACAGTCGAGTGGTGAGAGGACTAGACACCGCCTGGATTATCGTAATTCCCATTTTTACGTAGATTGAGGTAAGCGTGCAGTGTAACGTGCTTAACGGGGCGTCAGCCAGGCTGGTTCTTTGTCCTTACACAAAGTGGGCACACAAAATGCAAATTCTATACGTAGTTTCCAAGTTTTTTCAATGAATTAATTCCTCAATATAAACGTTTTTATTCAGGTATGTCTTTTTCTGTAACCACACACACATTCATATAAGCAAATGCAGGTTATTTCCTGTCAAAACTTACAAAAATCCTAACTAAAACAACGGAGAAGAGAGTCGAGGTCAGGCTGATATGGTCTTGAGTTTTCCATTATTGCAATTATGATTTTGTATTCAAGTTAAGTATATAACATAGTGTAAAAATAGCAAATAAATCAAAATTCGACAAAAACAAGACCATAATTTGTACAGGACCGGTTTAATTTGCAATTTTTGTTGAAAGTGAAAGTTGAAATTTACTAGCATTTAAGTGACATTTGGCCCGGCTCACATTTCTTACAGACTTCTCTAATAATATTAATTTTTTGTATCGAACCTACATTCAAAAAAGATTAACAAATGAGATAATTTGAAGTACCGCCCATTTTGCGCTTAACAGTGCACTGTTAAGTTAAGCAAACAAGTTGGCAGCTCCGAATTGTAAATGTTGGCGGTAATTTTAAAACGGATTAGAGGCAAAGGAAAACAAATAGAATTTATTCACAATGGATTATTCGAATTCACATTTGAAATAGTTTAGTTGACAAAAACACTTTGCTTGCGCTTTTGATGGTGAAGATGATAGCGATAATACCAGAACTCAATGGATGCAACCAGAACGGCCGCTACGAAGCCAAAGATTAAGACTAGGAAACATCCTTGCATGTCATTCATGTTCACCTTGTGATTGGTTATCTGACGTAGAACACTTTTGCCATTACACTTGTCTGAATTGGGGAGATTCATCTGGTGCCAACGCTCAATGAAACCCATGCGAAACATGCGATCGATGTGAAGATTAATCAGATGCAAGTAGGCGCTATTTAATGGGACAACCAGGCCAATCTGCTCATCGACAAAGTCCTCCTTACCCAGTGCAAAGTGACATTCCTTATCTTGCTCGAAATGTTGCTGGACAATCAATTGCAAATTGATACGCCAATCTATATTGATCCGTTGACCATTTTTCACAGCATCGATTCTCTCAGATTCTGCATTGTTGTAGATAATGGCTTTCTCCATGAACCGCTTAAAGTCCTTACGTGTTGTGGTTTTAGTGTATTTCTCAAAAAACGTTCCATTTCGTAGGCCATATTGGGAGATATGCTTGTGGTGTCCCAACTGACTGAGATAATCGATTCCGGGCTGATATTTGGGAAAAGTCAGAAAAGCCACAAGATTGCCACAGTAAGTGGTGACCAGGACAATGACCACAATCCACCAGAAGCCTACTATGAGGCGTCCACTGTCTGCCTTGGGCAGATACATGCCTCCTTGCTGGAGCAGAGCTCCAAGAACATACCAGAAGCAGCTCTTGATCGTAGATAAGCCTCTAATACGTAGCTCATCCAGAGGTGCCAATCGATTGATGCCATACAGAAGGGGAGCGGTCAATATAATAATACCAACTAGGCATCCCCAGGTCTCCTGGGTAAAAGGAGCCGTAAACAAATAGATGCGAGACACCTCATCCGGCTGGCGGGTAATAAAAGTGTATTTCTGCACACTAATGGGCTGTGTGAAATTGAATAATCTCTTCTCGGGATCATAAATGGTGGCAGCCACAGCGGCCAGAAAATATTGATTACCTTGGGCCAGTTCGATCACACGACTAGGAATGCGAAATGTCATTGAGCCTAGAAGTTCCATTTCCTAGAAATATTAAAATAAATTAAAATTTCTTCTATTGGTTAATGCATACTTACACTTTCGTTCTTGCTCTGGCTTATTGCATACTCATCCTCCCATGACTTGGCTTCATGCAGTTGATAAGTAAAATTTAAGGCACGACTCAATTCCCGTACTATCTCCATAACTATGCCCTTGGAATCGACTATATGACCCAGACTATTTTTGATCAGAATTTGCCATGGTGGATTCTACGAGCATTTCGAACCAATATATAATGATAATATATTCCTGATTCAAAGACTCACATGTACAGTCAGAATATCCATGGTGATGTTGCGGAAATGATGCTCAATGTGGGGAAAGGTTAGCTCCTGGACCACAAATCCCAACAAAGGGCTCCAGTAGCCAATGTTAATGAAATCAAAATTTCTATTCTTGGCATCGCGTGTTGGAGCTACGAATAGGAAAGATTAAATATCGAAAATATCAGAGTAAATGAATGGATATGTGAATTTACCAGTACGAAATTGCCGACTCTCTTGAGTCTTGCCCCAGGTAATAGCCGTATCAATACGCCATCTGGCGCAACTAGCACATTTGCTATTCAGTTTAAGATAATCCTGACAAGAAGATCATTTGTATATAAAAAGATGTGAGAGACAAAAAAATAAAGTGTCTACCTTCATATATTCCAAAAGCTCATCTTGTTTCTCTTGCTTAGTGAAACGTATGGACTCCCATTCCTCATCAGATATTTCGCCATATATTGATTGCTCCTCCGATATCATCTTGGAAATGGATGTCACTAAGGCCATACTAACTTCGGATATAGTGCAATTCAATGTGTCCTGACAATCGGGATATGTCTCGTTCAAAGCAAACGCAATGTTGGCTCCCTCATCGAGATTTATGGTCACAGTGCTGGCATCAAAATCGCGACGCAGCTCCTCTAGCACAAAGAACATCCACTGATTGCTCACATGAAACATATTTAATGTTTCTGCTATTTCAATGATATCCTCATGGAATTTGGATATCACCAGGAATTGTTGATGCTTCTGCTCGTGCTTTGGCATTGCGAATTGGCCCAATGCCTCCCTTAGAGCCGTACGTTTCTGTTGGCCACGCAACGAATCGTTCACTTTATAGAGTATCAAGGAAATGGGAGCTATGTGATTGGTAGTACTCTCATGAACTATGCTCTTCACCAGCACAGAGTTCTCGTCCACTGGAAAAAAAAACAATTTTAATGAGTTTAAAAACTTACAGTCGATTTATGTACCCACAAATGGTTTGATCCACAAAAACCACAGCAGTTTTCCATTTAAGTATTTGCTGGACTTTGGCATCAAGTATAATTTGTGGAAATTCATCACCATGTTCCACGAGTGGAATCTAAGATCACAGAATTAATATAAACTTCCTGTTCTATACTAAATTCTTACCATAATTGCTCTATTTAATGGCAATCTGGGGCAATCTGAGTCTGTTATGGCAACTAGTAAGACGGAAGTTTCCTGTGTGTTCTTATAGAAATTCCAAGTATTTTCACAATCAGTTACCGTTATTGCAGCCAGGAAATCTTTGTATATTAGTCTCATTAGTGCTTTTAACGTAGAGTTTTCCTTGTTAGTTACCTTTTTTTAAACGCACAGAATTCCAGGTGAAATACCGTACATTAATACCGCCATTTTTTAAATTTTCACGTATTATATCGCTTAGTATCTTCTCAAAATGGGCCATAATATTTTGTCCATGCATGGTCATATAGTCATGATCGACCACAACAGCTTTAAGTTAAACAACTCTATTAAATCAAAATATTTGAATTCAGTTTTCATTTACCCAGTGAAGCATTCGCGCTTAGAAATGAGGAAAAGTCATTGCCATCGACCGAAACTAATAAACTCAACTGTATGCCAAAAATAAGTAGAAGTCCTAATGTTAGCCTCATAATAATTTCGCCTTCTTTTACGGCTAACAGCCAAAATGAAACTGAAAAGCGAATGTTTAATCAACCAACAAAGTTAACTTTATTCCTTTATATGTAAGGATTGCCTTAAATCAATTAAACCCGTTGTTCATAAAAAATTCATTTCGCACCATAAACGCATCGATGCGATGCATGTGCTGGTGGTCTATATGGCTAACCATTGATTGACGGGTTGTGGTTAGGCATTGAATGTGGGCAACTAGACCAACTTAGATCCCACCAAATGTCATGTTATGAACGAGCCCGAAAATTGCTTACAGGTGTTCTTATGCAGGTGTTCTATTGGTCTATACCCTTGTAGAAAACGAAGGCATATTTGTTTGGGTTAGTTACCTTACTTACTTAGCTTAGTGGAACTACTGGAGTTGCAACTGTAGAGAGAAAGAAGGAGAGTTGGAGAAAGAGATCAAAAACGTTGCCAAAAACAACCAAGTTATCGTAACTAGCTTCATTCCTAGTATTTTGCACCCCAAATGAAGTTACAACAATTAATTAAACTAAATTGTTTCTAAGTATATTCCAATTTCGACGTGGTCCAACAAAGCCCAACAAAGTCAATTGTTTTTCTACTGTTATATTTTTGTTAACTCTGTTTTTATTTATAATTATAAGTAGCTATGTATTTAATTAGAAATGGTTTTACTGTTTTTCGTTTTCTGTTTTGTTTTGTGTGAAAATTGCCTGTATATACGATAATTACATTTTACAATCTTATATTCTAGTGGAAATAGATCGAAAGGAAAAAAATAAGATAGAGGGTGCGAGATTAAGGAAGGGCACAAAGGACACAATGTTTCTGGGATGTGAATACCTAGACTAAGAGTTTACAATTGTTTTGACTTAGGTTAAGGTTTACTTGCTAATAATTTTCTGTTTATGGCAAGTCAAAAATGTTTTATGATTTAAATTGTGGTTTGGTATATACTAAATTGGTAGCTTTTGCCTTTGAATTATCTATAATTAGTTCTATTAGGTCAATTCCCAAAAATGCTTTCATATATAAATGCATACGATTTCGATTTGTTTTGCTTGTTTTATGCTCTTGCTTACACTGCTGAATTATAATTTATATAATTTTGCCTGGCTTATAAGCCATTTGAATCTTTACTCGCCTTTAATACGATGTTATCCCAGTGTAAGCTCACCTAAGATCTGTGTATAAGTTGTGTTTTGTATATGATTTTGCTGAAAGATTAAATTACGAATGGTATTGCAGTATAATCTGTTTTGTCTATATATATAAATTTATATATATGTAGGTATATATAGTATATACGATTGTATATAAACATTGTGCAGAACTTTCATTGGTGGATTCCGAAAGGTATATTGTATTTCATTGTATATGGGTACTAATCTCTACAATATTTTCCCAAAATTGTTGCCAGTATGTTTGATATATGTATTGTATGTATATATAGATTTGTTTTTGTAATTTTTCGATACTATTTTCTTTTCATTCATATCTGATTCATTGTCTATTGAGGGGTTGCATTCGCATTGAATGACATTTATTTATTTAAACCCATTCGTCATGGGTTTACGACTTTTCTCATTCATTTAGTATGGCACTTAAACGCTCCTCCACAGCTACTTTGCGTGACTTCCACACAAACTCACACACGGCAATTACACAGGCCACACCCATGCCGCCCATAAGAACAACAAATACGCCTCCCACATTGGCCAGGCCCAATTCATTGGCAGCCGATGAAGATTTTGAGGTCTCAACTCGACATTTACCGCCGCCTCGTTTCTCCTTCCACCATTTGGTTTTCAGTATATGCAATTTGCCCTCTTCTTGCAGTTTTAAAATGACACTATTGATGGCAGTGCGATAAGGTGAATCTGTAAAAATTAAAACTCCATTGAAATTTACACTTTTTCAAAAATTATCCATTTTACTTACTTGGCGGTGTGGCTATGCCATAACTTTTGGTATCCAACATTCCTCCTACTTGGGTTAACTCGCAATTCCGTTCGGTGACGTATTCAATGGATGTGGATTCCATTAGAAATGCATAAGAACCTGCCAGTTAATTGAACTCTTATCAAACCAAATCGATCAGAGGAAGCTTTTCTATTTACCTTTGCCTTTGGCCACACGATCAACACCTTCACCATTGCTGGCTGTAAAAACTGAAGGACGTGCCGATTCCATGAATGACCACATGCGTTGATATGTCGATATTTTGGAGTCCTACCAGAGAGATAATGATATTTTTCAATTGATTTTAAGTATTCTGTGTAGATACATACCCTAAAAAACGCCGCTGTGCTGCCTCCCTTCAGAGCACCATATTTAATTCTCGTTTGCTTGGCTAAATCCTCGGCACTCTCAATAGGCGAGTCCATGCGTTCGACAGTTAGAAATGCAGCCAAATTGGCAGTGTACGAAGAGATCATAATCAAGGTGAAAAACCACCAAATGCCAGCCACCATGCGTGTGGAGAGAGCCCTAGAATATACCAAATAATCGTTAAGAAGACATAACAAAAGCAGTTTCAACTTACTTGGGCAAAAAGTCACAGCCCTGTTGCATAAGTGAACCAATGGCAAACCACATACAATTAAGTAGAGTAAATTGACTCTCCACCTTCTCGCCATGGGCATCCGTATAGGCAGGCCATTCGTAAGGCGTGAATCTGTCCAAAACAAAGCAAAATTATTATTCAATTTAATTACATAATTTGGTAACTTACTTTGCCAATATGAAGAGCAACACAGAGACACCCAAATAGGCTGTTGCCATATAGATCCAGACATCCAACGATAAAGGCGATAGGAAAGAGAATAAATTGGGTGGCTGTTTGATAGGTTTGCGATACAATATCGATACGCCAAGATTCATGAATGGTGTGGTAAAATCGACTGCCTGTTCTCGCTCAAAGGTAATGGTAAGGTCAGCTATGGCCAGATCGGCTCGTTGCTCTAACAGTTCACGTATCATTCCATTCCATTCACTGCCAATAAGAAGAAGCATATTAAGAAAGATCTCAATCATGAATGTAGAATCGAACTTTACCCAGTCATTTTGTTGAGACTACCGTAGCTGCCATCGGGAACTAATTGAATTTTGTAATTAAAACCCAGTGATTTAGAGATTTCATGTATCAGATCCACTGCATAGCCCTCAAATTGATCATTGCCACTTAGAGAAACAGCCGATTCCTTCCGCATACAATAGGGATTACTCTGGAAGAAGCGTTGACATGGTCATTAGGCGGACTGCAAAGTGAGTCTTAGCCACTTACCAATATGGTGGTTACCACCAATGTTTTATTTTTCAAATTGGCCTCGATCTCCTGCTGCTTTTGACTGAAAGTCCTTGTGAAATTAATGCCATCCGGCAATGTGGAATTCCAAGTGCCAATTTTACGTATTCCCGCTGGTGTCAATTCCACAATGTCCAACATGAAATCTGTGCGGAATCCTTGATGATCGAATTTAATAACATTTGTCAGGCCTTTCATTTCGACAATTTTCATGTAGTTAATTAGACTAAAACCATGTTGCCAAGTACTCTGACCATCGCAGCTAATGGGATGTATATCAATTTGTTGTGAAGTATCGAGATCGTGCAATGCCTTGGCAAACAGATGCACTGCATCATACATAAGAGCTGTTTCCGAACGGACAGTGGTTAAGTTTGCAGAGCGCAGCATGCCCTTCTCATCGATGCTCCATTGGCGGACCACATCCGAGACGATCTTGTCATTGATCAGACGAAAACCGGTGATATTTGTCCCTCCATAACGAAACTCATCCAGATTAACGGTATGCAGATCCAATGATGTCACCAAATAACTATGATAATCGCTCATCATGCCAATTTGTTGGGCCTGTTTGAGTACCTCGTGAATGCGTTCCGTCGAACAGTCCAAAACAATGTGAGCCTCGGCTGAGTTTTTAATTTGCTTGAGCAGCGGTCTATTTAAGGACGAAGAACATTATAAGTAAATCTCTTTGGCTGAGTAAAAAACCTAAATACTAAACCGATAATCTCCACTATCGCTCAATTGGCGCACTGTTATGGGAAACGGTGTCATGCCATGTGCCTTGAGCAGCTCCTGCAGTCGCACAATCCCATCATTGTTCTCATAGATAATGGTGAATGTCTTCCAGCCCCAATGCCGCACAATATCCACATAAGCCTAAGTTTAAATATAAAACGTGTAAACATCAAAAGTCAAGCCAAACACTCTCAGACATACCTTGGATAGCGTATTTGGGTGAGGATAGAGATTTACTAGGCAACTTTCTCGTCTTAGCCGGTAGTCCCAGCGGTTTTCCAAATGTGGTATCTAAAAATGTATGTGTGCAAGATAAAAAGTTGTATTTTTAAAGGATTTTATTGCCATGTTGCCCCTATTTGTTTTTCCGAGCTGTCGCCTCTAGGTGGGTTGTGTGTGATGACATTCCACTTATGTATGTATGTTCAATGTATGTATGTGTGTATTTATCTATGTATGTATGTACGTACCTCCATGTTGTCACAAATGCTCTGTACATGGCTGGCGGTATGCGAGGATTGTGGACCAAATATTGCAGCGACGCCAATGTTCAATAAACCACAAACTGTAAAACAAACAAATAAATGTAGTGAATGTACATTCATGGGCACATCGAGAGAATTGAGAATCCAAAATGAAATGACAACGACAACATAAACATGTCTTTAAAGACGAACAAACATATATACTATTTTCCCTGAAGTGTTTACTGTGGTTTAAAAGCCAGCTCATATATGAAGTCAATATGGTAGTCACCACATTGTTACATTTCTGCCTGGCAAAAAAAACTTTTGTAATTAAGATTTTGGATTTTAGTAAGTCCCTCAAGCTATAACAAGTTGCAAATTGATATCATTGTAATGCGCTTTGTGTGCCATTACCATTTTCCATTTCCAACGAGAAAAAGATTATCTCAAGATGAAGAGGTAGTTTCCTCTTCCCCTCGACCTAGACGGAATATAAAAAAAGACGAAAAGTACAGTAATAGATCCTACTAGCTAGGTAGGTACATAGTAACATTCAGTATCAGTTCAGCCTCGTTCGCATATATAAAATGCACTTCAGTATGACATAATTCCATTTTGCCTTTTCGGCTCATGCACATCCCCATTTTGCCTCATCAAATTTCACTAAGCACGTTTAAGTGCAGGTGCAGTTAGGCGAACATACAGGTGGATGTGGTTAATAATGCAATCCCCTTTCAGTGTGTAGGTATGTGTGTGAGAAGCTCAACCCAACTCGTTACTGTCTGCTGAAAAGTGGTTTTACTTTGCCATTTTTTTCCCCATTTTCTTTTCTTTTCACAAGGTAAGTGTAAGTACATATGTGTGGTTACTCTCGACATCTGCTTTGATGTCATTTGTCTCTCATTTATCACACAATGTGTTCGACATTTAGTGGCAAGATTTTACGATTATCTTCAACATTTTTAACGATTATCAAGAGTCAGTCAGTCCAGCTACTCGACTGACCTCTCCTTTCCTTTAATAGTCTTGACCATTCTATTCAGTACTTTTAAGTTTTAAGCATCAAAGGAAAATTCAAGTAATTACTTTTATATTTCTTTGACTGTTGTAACTGGATTTGCAAAGGCAATTAATGTTTAGTTCTTTGTGGCCCTATCAAAGGAATGGAAGTGACTTTCAACTTCCGCAACAAACATATATATATGTACATACTTACTTTGTATAAAAGTCTGTATGAAATATTTGAAAAGCACACTGGCCATAACTCATTGTCAACGAATGTCAGTTGCAGGCTCCTCTTGGGTTTTGCGGATTTATTGTACACGAGTCTCCCACCACCTCTACCTCACTCCTCCCCCTTATTTGTTTGTGTAAGTGTGTGCTTTGAAAAAGTGCAACACAATTGCAAATTGCTATCGAAGTGATATGCAAACCAAAGCAAAGTGCTCAATATCCCAAGACGACGATTAGCATAACATAAATCGCAAATCAAATGAAATGCAAATATGTATGCGAGAGATGAAAGAAAAATGTAGGTTTTTTTGTTAAACCAATTCTATGAAATCTGAGTACGTAAAGCAGTCACGGCTTTTGTCTTTTATAACCTGCAGAGCTGAATTTATGCGAGAGAGATTATAATGGCAAATGCTCCACAGATTGTATATCAGAAATATGAATATTATTTAAATTGTCACAAAATCAAACCATTCTCGGTTGGCAGAAACTCTTCTACTCAAATCTGCCTCCAAGTCCTAATGTTTTACGAATAAATTTAAAGGGTTATTCATATTTCTGTGCAATAAATCGTTTGAAAAATGGTACATAGTTCCAAGTTAGGGATAAAGTTATATTTAAACGATATAGTTAAGTAATAAATAAAATTAAATAATTAAGTAATAAATAGTTTGCATAAATACAATTTCCATTGCAATCTTTTGTCGACTTTGGGTTAAAAATAAAAGCAACGGGGTTTTTGATTTGAATTTTTCTTAATATACATAAAGGTATGATTCAGACTCCCTCAGAAACTACTTTTGTGGATTTTGCTTTAATCCAATGTTTTCCTAAGTTTGATTAAGGAAGCGAAGCTTTTTAGTAAGTACATATTTAAAAAGTTAAAGACTTCTCTGGTCACTGGAAATTCCTAAACTTGGTTAAAATTTCTAGCCATGTATTTTAATTTAGGAAACAATTATTGTATATAATACAATCGTTAAATTTGATATCATTTTTTTTAAGATCTTTATAGAAAATAGACTTAGAATAGATGTAGACTTACCACGTTTACCGGCATGAAAGCTATCAAAAGGTGAGATGCGTTCAATTTGGGCCACCAACTTGGAGCGCGGTAATATTGACCGGTCGGCATTGATGCGATCCACGGCTTGCCGGAAAGCCAACTCTTGATGGTCGTCGGAGGGATGAAAGAGGCCACCTGCAACATTCAATAGAATGAGAAAAAGTGAAGATTACTTATACAAGTTTAATAACAAACAATGTACTACGAAGTATAATTAAATGTTGTGGTTAAACTTTTGGGGGCGGAAAAAGGAAAACAAACAATACAAATAAATGGATACACACACACACACACACGCGTACACACAAATACAGAGTCATTCAGAAGCATTCTCTCGCATACCAACACACTCATACATTTTGTGATTATGACGGAAAAAAAAATCGATATGCGGTTGAAGATGTTTAACGAATATCGAGATATAAATGTTCAAAATTCTTGGCAATTAAAGCGAAACTAACCAGTCAGAGGACAACTTACCTATCTTTATAATATCGGGCAAAGCCTCAGATCCATTGGGAATGTAAGCAATATGAAAGACGAGCAACGGTAGAAACACAAATCGCCATCGATGTCGTCCAATTGATAACATTTTGAGATTTGCCTTTTGTGGCCACTACACTTTGACTTATTGTCTGATAATTTGCTACTTTATCTAGTTAATTATTAATTTTTATTTTTATATAAAACTCGGGCGGTAAAATTCCGCCGTTTGTTTATTGTGGTTCTGTTAGTTTTACTATTTTTCTTCGTTGTCCTCTCTATTGCCAGCGAGGATGAAACATCCACTGAGCAGGCAACGTTTAATTTGCCCTCTTTTATCCTGTTGCAGGCTGCTGTGCCAAGGTTTTGGGCTGATGTGGGTGGGCAGTAGCATCTAAATGCCGGTTGACAGTTTGAACAGCTGCGCAAAGGATGCTGAGAGAGAGTGAGAGAGCGCGTGAGAAATATAAGCACTCTAAGGGTTGCATTAACACTTAGCTTTCAAGCTTTTTAGTAAAAAGGGATGGTGTGAAAACTGGATACACTAAACACACTGCTTAACCGTTAAGCTTTCCAACAGCTGATTGTAATCGGTTAGTTTTTAAACGATTTGATACAAACCTTTTAATCATTGAATTAGTAACAGGTGAACATTTTCCAATGATCATCCTTAACTTACACCTAACTTAGACTAACTTAGGTGCTAGAGCTAACTAATTAGACATAAAAGTTCTTCAGTCCAAAAAAAACTTCTGTAACCCACTAAGAAATGGTCAATCATATCAGTTAGATTGTTCTAACTATTTCATATAATCTCTAGTCATGATGACCGATTTCCCAACCCTTAGAGTTAACTCTTTGGGCTCCGCATTGTGGTAGTTCTTGCAATTTTCGAATGCATTCCTTATTGAATGGCTTCACATATTAAAGCTGCATAATTTATGTAGGATTTTTCTTCAAACGAGTCTTCACCAACAATTGGCTTCTGCGTGCCTTCAACGAAATAAAAAGAAAGGACAAACAAAATGCCAATGCTTATATTTAAGTTCTTTTCAGCGAATTCCCGTTGAGAATTTTCGCTTAATGTGCCTGCCAAGAACACTTCTTTTCGTTCTTCTCTTCAACCTGGTCCTGGCTACCCACAAGCAAAAGAGAAAAAGGATTAAACGAAAAAGTACCAAATAAATAAAACAAAAAAGAAAATTTCAAAGTGGTAAATTTTAATGCAACGAAAATTTGATACTCTTATATTCTTTAGTTATCGTAAATCAATTTAAACAAATTAAATCAAGGAAAATATCTTTTGGGGGTTATCCGTTTTCCTTCTAAAGAAAACATTGTAAAGAGATAAATCAAATTTGCAATGAATGTTGAGTATGTCCTACAAACTTGAGAGACCTTCTTTAAAAAGGGTATAGAAAGTATTCATTATTATGCCATTGACCAGCGTTAAAGTGCACAAGAAAACCAACAACAACAACTGAAAGAGCAAAGAGAAAATGTAAAAAGAAAATGTAAATTGCAAACGCATTAAAGTGCGAATATTAACAATTTAACAAACAAAAGCAAGGGTCATTAATAACACAACTGCTATGCCGCATATATTATTCACGTATATGGAGGTATTTATATATTATGAGTCCTTTAATGCCGCATGTCCTTTCAGATAAAGCCGAGCATTGTATTCGCCTGGCCTGCCAAATGAGTTGGAGTCGAAGCCGTCCATGGTGAAAAACAAAAGGCATTTACTTTCAAGTGCATATTAAGACACTAAGCAAAACGACTGTATAAGTACTCTTCAGTTGAAATTGAGTGAAATAAAAATGAAACATCAAGGTGAATGACGTGAATTTAACTGAAATTTTACAGCCAAAGAAATGATTTTTGAGATAAAAAATAAGTTGGCATGGCAACGGAAATGAACATTTTGCTATAAAACCTGAATATACATAGCTGAATACCAACTGTCAGAAGCTATTCTCGCAAAGGTTATAGCTACGCCTGGCTATAAGAATCAATTTAATACATATAAAATGACAGAAATATATGCCAAAGTGGAAACGGAGCTATTGCTGGTAGTTTTTTTCCGGATGAAATGCATAACATAAAATTATATGTCGTAGAGTCTTTATGAACAATAGGAAAGAGGCAAATCAGTGAATATAAAAGATAACAAATTATAAAAAACTTTTGTTTTTGTTTAATACTGATTAATCAATATTAAAGGCGAATATAATTTTCTTACTGTGTATTAGTGTCTATTAGTGGGTGTGTGTGTGTACGTGTGCATGCCTTTGTGTGTGCTTTGTTTGTATAATCATGCATATCTTGGGGCTCCGGTTTTTGGGTTTGGGGGTTTTTTGGTTAGTGGCCATATTTACATTGGTCCGGATCTGGCTGGTTGTGCCTGTTTCCGCTTTTGTCTTCATACTCTCCCTCGTATGAATGTGTGAGTGTGTCGCATAAGCATACAAAGTCACATTCACATACGCATTTACATTCACTATTCACCATCACCTTCAGCTCACACTTTGTGGCCATG